>OX463788.1:11861636-12461636 GCA_949825025.1 Siphlonurus alternatus
GGGGGTAGTAAACTACTCTGCCATTCTTTCTATGCGTGGCGCGTGCTCAGTTTGCCTTCTTAGTGTTCGTTTTGTCGTCCATCAGGCACTATACGAGCCGAGCTATGGCCCATCTTGAACAAATATTTACTTCTTCTCGAAAGTACGGCTCGCCTGCCACATTTTTGCATGGAGTTGCCGTTATAATGCTGAGAGAGATGCCGCAATGAATGATAAGACGTTAAAATGCATTACCATGATGTCACATGAAATAAAAGCCATACACAGAAGCGCATTATGTGAAAAATATGGAAATAATATTGCTGCCGGCAAGCAAAACAGCCCTCTGCATATGAAATATGTGATAAGGGATCTTTCTTTAAAAAAAAAAAAAGAAGGGATGAAACGCCACAGCAAGGCAAGTTTTTAAGTTTTCGCGCGCGTTTCCTAGTGAATACCAATGCTCTAGATGTAATGTATACATATACATCCATAAACTTTAAAAAAAAAATGCAATTTTGTGAGAATTAACGAGAAAACAAAAGCGTGAACTATTCTTTTGTTGGGGAAAAGATGCTAGAATGATTTAACCATTTCGCAGCACGTTTATTCGCTTGCTCCTCCCAAAGCCATAAGAGCCTCCTGGTGTTGCGTTGGGCTTCATGCATTCAAATTTTTGGAGAATCGTTATGGGTATGAGGGGAGGAGGTATATAGTATAGTGGTGCCTGCTGCTGCGAGAAGGCCGGAAGTGAGTGAGTGTGGTGGGGGTCATGCCTCCGATACCCACCCATCAATATGGAGATTGCCGCACCCGGCTCAAATGACAAAGCCGTGTTACCTTGGCTAAGAGAGCTCTTCTCGGTCCTCTTCTTGTGCACCAACTTAACCATCATTGCTCGCGCCCTTTATTGACACTGTGGACAGGCGAGCTGCTGCCGCCTTTCCACGCCAGCATCCACTTGACCGAATGACGTCACACATTATTTTAATATTATGCAATGTTTCATGAACACAGATAACTGCACTAAATGAAATTGAGGTACTAATAAATCACATTTATTTTTAGAAGCAAGTTTTTAAAAAAAAAACACGCTAAATTCTAAATGAAGACAGAAAAAAATACGAAGTATACATTTTTTTTTTCAACCCCTCCACACAGATTTTGTAACTCATGAAGTAATACCTACGGAAAACTTTGCTAAGACTTTAAAGCAGTTTTTTTTTTAACCTTAAATTTTAGAGCTTGAAACCAAATGAATATTAAACAAGGCAATCGTTTTAGCATTGCTATACCTACTTCTTATAACTGGAGGGTATAATTTATATATTTTAAAAAAAAGTATTTAAGATTTAAACCTGAATCTTCTTAATATTTAAAACATTGAATATATATATTTATATATATGAAAGTGTATTTTTAATGTATATAGTTATAATATATTATATTCTTCTCGGGGTATAAGCACTATATTTCCTGCTTTAATTCAATAAAACAAAAATGCACAAAAACATACTGTATATCACTTGATTCACATTCACATGCTAAAAAAAAAAAAAAAAATTAGAAACAACAAAAACTGAAGGGGAAAAATAACAGAGGTAATTGTAAGCCTATCTATGTAGTTGCTTAATATGCAAGATCGCACTGTAGGGATGGGAAGCTGAGAAAACTGGAGATTCTGCACCCCTCTCCGCAAAGACTAATGAACTGACTGCGTCTCATCAGGAAGGAAAAAAAAAAAAAAAAAAGCAAATTGAGCAAACTTTTTTTATTTTGTATAAATCTGCCTTCTTCCTTCCATAACGTTTAACTGTAAACAGATATAAATAATGTATAGTATTATTAAATCTTCCAATTCTTAAGTTTTAATTTAAACTAATAAAATTTACAACGCAGTATAATAAATTGATGAAACACTAATTTGCATTGTTTAAAAAAAAATCCATTACAGAAATGTTAAGGAAACATACATACACAAAAACAAGCAACGTATAGCTTACGTTTCCTCCGTTGAGAAATGGGTTAATTTTGTGACCATCTTATACTGTCTGTGATTTTAATCTCTGCAGCGAAACTTTTTTTTTTTTTTTTTTTTTTTTTTTTAATTTTCACGGTGCTGAAAAAGAGTTAAGTGAAGAAAAAAAATATGCAAACATTATTTAACCTAGAATTGTGGCATTGTCACTTTTTTGCTGGGAGTTATTTATTTATATTTGTTTCTATTTATTTATAAGGATAAATCTGGTCGTGTCACGTCAGTATTCTGCCTGCCTATCTTCTCTCGACATGAAGAATGCATGGGCAACCAAGGTGTTCGGGGTGGGTGCGAGCGTGGCAGTGTAGAGCTAGCAGAGAGAGAGAGAGAGAGAGAAAGGGAGAGAGAGAGATCAACTGCTATGCCGCCCCATGCTCGCTCGCTCGTTCGCTCTTGCTGCTTCTATACTGCCATTGTACACAAGGCATAAAGCTTTCACGAACTGTTTTCCACAAACACGGCGTCTTACTCTCTGTTGGGGAAGCTAAGAACTGCATAATTCAAGGCAGCTCTAATTGATACTAAATTATTAAGCCTAACAAAACAGCCGTCTTCTCGTATCAATGCTCCGCCGTTTGACCTCATTTTCAGAAAACAACATTAGGTTTGAAAAGACGAAAGACAACACAAGGGTTTTCTAAGAAAAGCATGAAATTCAAGAGCGCACCATCATAAACTTCATTAGGGTAATATTTGCCTTTTGCCGCAGAACGGGAAGGTGAAATCGCGAAAGTAGAGAGAATTTTATCTTGTTTGACTGTGAAGAAAATGGTAGATTGTCTTGTTTAAATGGCATTTAGGTGTTAAAATTTTTTATTCCTTAGATTGACGTTAGGTAGCAAGTATATGTAGAGAGTGGAGAAAAGACCCATGAGAAAACTGTGCTGAAGAAGAGAGAAGAAGAAAACCTTTCACGCTTATTATTTCTACTCAAGAATTCGTAGCAGCACTTCTGTGTGTCGCGCGTTGATGATATTAGCGGGAGTACAGAAGTAGTTAACGTTGAATATTAAAATGCGTTCTGCGGGTTTGGTGCGACGTGCGTGTCTCGCGCCCAGCAGTGGAGCGGGGTGAGAGGCAGCAGGTTAGTTACCGTAGAACCACGTGGGGGGACGAGTGCAGAGAGAGCAGCCGCGCCAAACTGAGATTACATGATTATTCGAATTAGCCAAGTCGTGAACCTTGCTTGTCTCCCAAATGTCCCGCGAACAAGAGAGGAGGACATTAGTTAGCACACTCATCAGTGCGACGTACGAGCATGCAACCTTGATTAACTCAAAATTTCAGACGAAAGTTTCTCATTTTGACAGTGATACTTAAAATCCCAGTTTATGCTAAATAATTTTAACTCGATTATGTATCTTCTAATTTTAATAATCATCAACTAAAGTTCTAAAATATTATATGTAGCTATTCTTTATTTTAAGAAGCATGATTGTAAGATTTGTTTCTTTTTCTACTTCATGTTCTCAGCATGTATACTGTATTTTTTATGATTATAAGAAAATTGAAGATGCTTATCTAATTTCAGAGGATATGTATAGTTATAAGGAAATTTGAGTATCACAGAGTGAATTAAAAATTTTAATATTCTTGTTATCTAAATTTCTTTAATTTATTTATTGATAAGGTAACTTTATTTATTAAGTGCACGTTTTAATGTTTTTCAGTACAGATTTTTTTTTATTCCTTTATTTAAATCCTTCATTTGATGCATGGTATTTTAGTTAACAACAAATATTGAAATTACTTTAGCTTTGGGCACGCTTTAAGTGAAGTTGCCTACTTGCATGCCAGTGACGGTACAGTGAAGTGGTATCAGGCAGAGGCCTTTGCAAGCGCTCTTGAGGCAACCACGGTGGGCTCGAGGAGCGGCCTCAAGGAGGGGAGGAGAAATAAGGGGACCTGCAATTGTGATGATAGTACGCTTGTTTCTCACCGCGCACATCGCCTAAATTGACTCCTCCTCCACTTGAGGCTATATTATAGCCATGCAAATTAACCTAGCAGCGATAATTACAAAACAAACGTGTTTGTTTCCGTGAAACAGAAGAGATTTCCCATGGAGCACGTCAATTTCATTACTTTCCTTATATTTTTCACTTTTCTCTACTTCATTTATACGTAAAAAAAAAATTAACTTGTATATTTTTAGAGGGTTGAGAAAATGAAATAACGAGCACGAGATTAACATAAGAAGTATTAGTTGGAAGTATAATAAGATCTTTTGATTCGAGAGACATTATTAGTTTATGCGGCACAGGAGATGTTAATTATACTTATGATTCACAAAGGATCAAGAGAGAGAGAGAGAGAGAGAGACAAGAGAGAGTTTTGAGAATATCTTTTGGTAATAACTTGATGCAAACTATATTATATATTTGCTTGTAACATGATGTAAAACAGAAGTAGCTGAAATGAAGAAAATTTGCGTTATAATTAAATAGTCTTCTGTTTCGGCCAAACAGGTACATTTCCTTCCACTTTGAAATCTAAATTTACATATTTAACAAAAGTTAATAAACATGAAGTAAATTTATGTTAAAAATCTTTAATAATTTCTTATTATTATTTAAATAAATTTAATAACAGAATAATGTCGAAACAAAATATCAACGTTTCATATAAGAACCTAACTATTTATATTTTATAACTGGTGTTGTAATTAGTTACACGGCATCTTGAAAAAAGAATTGATTTGAAATCACCGACTGTTAGGTCGCCAAAAGGTGACGGAGGCAGGTGCGGCGATTGACTCGCGATTGGCACGTTGTGGGGGCAGGCGGAGGCGCCGCCAAGCGGGCCAAACTTCCTGGGAGCTGAGTTTGTTCATCTCCGGCCTCTTGAGACACCACCAAAGATAGTAAACTTGCATGTTGGGGGAAAATATCCGGTAGTTACTTGTCCGGAACTCCCATCTATATTATGATGCTTTGGCACGGGAGTTAAAAGGTAATAAAATTCTAATAAAAAAATGATAAAAAGAAGAAAAAAAAATCAAACATATGTAATTCATATTCATAATATTATTATTTTTTTTTTCTTTATATACATAAAGAATTATTGAAAATGTTATTATTGAACACATATTTTGCTGAGTAGCCAAAAAGTCACGAAAATGTGGATTGTGGCAACATACTGTCAAGCTATTGCTTTTGTGCTTTTTCTACTCCTGCATGTGAATCATTTTGTTCAAATTGTTGGCAACAAAAGTCGATGGATGCAGCACATTTCTAGCAGCTGTGACGTGGTAGACGAACGACGCGAGCTGGCGGGCGATGTATACGACGGTGATTTCTGCTGACGCGGCTCGCGGCGACAGCAGCAGTGGTTTTCGTGCCATCACCCTATGGTCACCCTCTAATGTCCGTCTGACCATTCACTCGCCCTCGGAGGCTACAAAGGGGAGGAATTACACTTATGCTCAGAGAAGACGGAACACTATTATATCGATGGCCTAAAGATAAAAAAATATAACATTACACCATTGCTTTTTTATCTTTTTCTTTCTTTTTTTTTTTTTTTCCTCCCCTTATTCTTGAATCTTAACACCACACATGGTCAATGGTGATAATAGCTTTTCGAGAATCGCAAAGCTGACTCAACGTCTGCTGCATGCCCCCCCCCCCCCCCTTCCCTCATTCTCTCCACTCCCACCCCAGCATGCTGCAAGTGTACCGGGCTAGGCTGACACGTATGTGCATAAAAAAACAAATACAACTGGCAGTGCCACTGCACTTATATGGAAGAAAAAAAAATTATTATGAGCATATTATACAGTATGATGAATAGTTATTGAATAATTTTAAGTTTTATTTATAAATTTAATGTATTTTTTTAATGTCAATAAAGTTTCTTTTATTTATTTCATTTCTTTATTTCATTAAGTTGTATATAATTTAAGCATTACTTCTCTTTTTGTTTATATAACAATAATTCATTTATGTATAGTTATTCAATATTTTATTGATCGCTGTATTTGTTTTTGCAATGAAAAACAAAAATAATGTAATTATGGTATTTTACCTTTTATTTGACCGGGCGCCAATTTTTGTTTTTTCGTATCTAATTCTGTTCTCTCTTCCTCTCCTTTTTTCCTCTTAAATATTGATTTTGGAAATTCTCCAAGTTGATGAGTGTAAATGAAACAAGATCTTTGGAGGCTTTCTCATTAGAGGTCACCATGTTCCGCGATATTCGACATTCAATTGCCACTGGCTGCCTGCACCAACTTGTTTTCACCTCGAGCGCGACCGACCAATACATTAACAAAACGAGTTTAGGGACGGGGAGAAAAAAAAAGACAATTATCGGTTATTAAAAATAAAATGTATCTGGTTATTCTCTTTAATTTTGTTAATAACCATTTGTTATATTTTATATATGCTGAGTAGTGTGAGGTAAAATGTTAAGAAAATGAAAGCTACTTAAAATGAATGTTATTAGCAAATAAGCTTAGGGGAATATTTCGATATTTGGAATTGCATTACAGTATCTTACTTAGCCTATATTATATTATGATACACTACAAAATTGAGCTAACTCGTATATACTTAAAGTATCCGAAATTATTAATGCATTATAAAGTATTAGTGTGGTATAAATTTTTAAGGGGGATAAAATACACATTAAAAACAGAAAATAGGGAGTAAGCATGTACATATCTTTAAGCTCTTACAATTCATATTGTATGACGTCACCCAATATGGTTATATAATGCAGTGTTCTACTTGAAGTTTAACATCTTGAAAATCTTCCCAAAAGTCTTCTTATATGACCACAAAAAGCACTTTGACAATTTTAAGATGGCCTTTTCTTATGAAGGTTGAATGTTAAGTGGTGTTTACGTAAGGTCTTTGCATCTAAAGCTTTGCAGTAGCAGTACTATAGTGGGGCTTTATTGTTAGTTGGCATATTGACACTGGCTTGGTCGGCGAGCCTGCTGGACTACGTTATAGTTTATTCCCAGCCTTCTTTCCTCCCATTATATGTTATTAGCTACCTTGCCGCTAGCTGCTTGTTACTGCTTCCGCCCATGTATACACACACATCGCTTTCTGCCTCTTTTATTGTTTAAACGACGTATCAAGCAAGCTTATATTCTATTGAGTGACCATCGTCCCTTCAGATATTTAAGCTTGTATATTGTCGAGAGAAATAGAGAGAAATATACAATGCAATGAAAATGAAGAACGTATTATATATTAGTATTATAAACCATCGTCATGATACAAATTTATATTTTTTTACTTATACATGACATGGTATATTGTTGTTTGTTTCAGGCTTCATCGTTAGCAAAAGCACTGAAGCAACACCAACAACAGCAACAACAACAGGCAGCGTCACAGCCACAGCAGCAACAATCACAGCCACTTCAGCAAGCGACCCCTGCCCCAGCACAGCAGGCACCTAGCACTCCACAACAGACCCCGCAACAAGCGGCGTCAGGAACCACCACGCCTCAGGGAGGAATTTCCGTATGTGACTCAAGTAATACCAGCAGCAGACTGCGTGAACTGAGCAAAGAACTTGTGACAAGCAATGGCAAGAGTTCTCCACCCGCAGCTGTACCACCCCCGCAGGCCCCTTCTTCTCAACAGTCGTTGGCACAGCAGATGATGATGTCTCCGGGTCTTCACCAAATGCAGCAAGTGTTGCAACAGCACATCCTTAGTCCTGCGCAGTTGCAGTCACTGCTACAACAACAGGCCCTCCTCCTACAACAGCAGCAACAGCAGGTACACACCAAGCGCGGACTGTCATCATCCTGGAGAACCTACATTGATGTACGTTCTCTTGCATTCTCGAGTTCATAAAATAACATCTTGGGCTTGTAAAGGTCCACGCCCAAGAAAACGACGTTTAATGTTGCTATAAATCACCTAGTATTGTTGGTTCCTTCAACGGTATATCTAGCCCTCAGTTTCAGCTAGTGGTGTCCAGTATTTACACTTTCATGTAGCTGAATTTCCAATGAGACAGTGGGTATAGGGGTTGATAAACCATCCATTGATTGCAGGATTTTTTGTTGGAGAAAGGGTTATAATAACATTTGCATTTGTGTCGACACAAGAATCGGACGGATATATATATTTTAAGTGTAAAAAAAATCTCATTTTAATTTAATATATTTGAGTGATAATCCATGTTTGTTAATTGCATGGGGTTTGTGTTGTAAAATACCTGGTAAATTCTTAAAACAGCTTTCTATCGCTGTTCAATGTGATTCAGAAGCCATGCATGTTTTTACATATAGCAGGCAGGGTCTAGCTGTTGTTTTCACTTGATCTGAGCATATTCGAGGGGATAGAAGAACTGTTAGAGGGAAACATCACGTTGTTTGGTATGGTCTTTAAATTGCGAGAAAAGGTTTATTGAAAATGAGGGTGATTTTTTTTATTTGGAGGGATATCGTCAGTAGCTCTTCTCGAAAATAAACGTGAGTCCAGCGATGCGTGTAGTTCGACTGTGAGGGGGTGGAGGGGGGGGGAGGCTCTCTGGTAGGCTGCAGGGTTGGCTGGTTGCACGCCCACCCACCCGCCAGCCATGCTCTTGGCCAGTGAATTGATGACGGGAAATTTGCACCCATGGATCCCATCAGGGGCACTTGGACCTCTTGACATGGCCGAGTACTTTCTCGTGTTCAACGCACGCTTTAGTAAGGCTAAACTGCAATAGTTCTATAACGTCGTTTCTAGTATATATAGTGAGGTGCTTGCTGCCTGCCCACACTCACCACACTACTAACTGCTGCTTTCTATTGTAAAGTGTCAGTGGGAGAAGGAAGGAAGGGAATAAAAGCTCACGAGACACGAATACTTTAACTTCGAGTAGTATTATTTGAGTTTTTTTTTTTTTTTTTTTTTAGAGAAAGAATAAAATTATCATTCGAATGTAAATTAATTTTTGCTCATTTTTTTCATATACACTAGCTATAATAAGATTAATTTAACGATTGGATGAGTTGAAATCTCACAGCCTGTGTATGTCTCTCGTTGTTTACAGGATCCAGCGGCGGCAGCAGCAGCAGCAGCGGCCGCAGCGGACCATGCAGCAGCAAGCGAGAGGTTTAATTTTCTCACCTTGAAAAGCGTGGTAAGCTTTCAAATATTTGCGAGTTCCCTCCCTTCTTTCTCGCACACAGAATGGAGACAAAACGGAAGTGCATTTAGCAAGCGACGGCTCAGAGCGTACTTGAGTAGGAGGCCACAACCCAGCCGGCGCGATCGTCATCTGTCGAGACATTAGCCGTCCGGAATTTAAAAAAATAACATGCAATGTAATCGGGAGGAAATATTTTTTTTTAAATATTTACTTGATATTAATGAAGGTAATAATAGTAGTGCGATAATACTTCAATGTAGTCTCCCGTTTGCTAATTATTTTATTTAGTTCATAAATATTATACTTCTTGAGAAATAAGACGGTAAAGTTAGGGCGGGAACTTGATTCTATCTTCCAAGCTTTAGTAATGTATCATGACGTCACGAAATATTGAAAATACAAAAGTACTTGAATCAACTTTCATACATTATTTTCGATGTAGTAAATAACTTTACTTGATATATACAAAGTATAGAAAATGCAATTAAGTAAAGTGAAAGTCACTCGCTATGAAGAAAGACTTTCAATGTTCATATGACGTCATCGCCAGTACACTGACTTTTATTACTTCGCGCATGCCGGCGCATGCGCAGATGTAACAGAAGTAGCAGAAGTCGGGTTCATAAAAGTTTAATTTAAGTGTATTAATATTGTTTTTGCGTGAAAAAAAAGGTTGTCCAGTAAGATTAAACTATATTAGAGTTAAACTTGTTTCATTTTGAAAACTCTAGCATACAGCGTAATTGTCGTAAACCGCGACCAAAGTGAAGCCCTCTCCCATTTGATTACACGCAAACCTGCTGCTCAGTAGGACGGCTATTGAAAAGTGGGCGCGGTCGTGCTTTGGCCTCCTAATCAAGTTCGCTCTGGACGGCTAGCTATAAGGACTGTCCGCGGCGGGCATATTTAAATAACGACAAGAGTCAGACTTTTTCTTCCAACTTTGCTCGTGCCGCATAGACGGTGGAGATGGCAAGGCAGCCCTTTCTTTTTTTTTTTTCCTTCGGACTGTTACCGATGTCATTTGAATACATAGTGGCGTGTGTCACAAAACAAACTTTGCAATGTGTACTATAGTACCATACATTGGGAAATAAAATGGGGGAGGGGGAGGTAGAAATACGTCGTGCTTACTTGTACATACTACATATATATAGTCTTCATGGAAAAATAAAAAAAAATAATAAGAGAATGTTTGTTGTAGCGTAGAATAAGGTAGGTATAGCCAGCAGGAGATGAGAAAATGTAAAATGTTTCTTTTGATGCATACTATGTGTATAGTGGTATGGCATATAGATATAATATAAACTCAGGTCCACGTTTTTCTTTCGATTTTAGCGTATTGGATTTTGGCCGTAACTTGCCATCATTTATCCACAACCCATTGATTTCTATTGAAGTGTCACAAAGGCAACTTTCTTTTCTCACTAAGAAAAAGCAAAGCAGCATATACGTATGTACATAAATATATAGGGAAAAAAAAGTATATATACATGATACTTTAGTATAGGGTGTAGTATTATCCATATCAGCGAGCCTGGAAAACTTTGTATGACTTTTTTACTACATCAGTTTTTGTAGGCAGTGTTGCGTGAAGAGAAATAAGAGCTAGAAATAAGCCTGTAGCGCGGGAGTGCATGCAGCCAATGTTCAGGGCGTGCAGTGCCCCCCCCCCCCCCCCACCCGCCGCCTCGCTGTACAAACTTTGATTCAATAGTGCTCTATATTTGACTATATTATGCTATTATGTACTTTGAAACAAATTTAAGCATTAATGTAATGAAGTACCTACACTAAATAATTTGATTTTTTTTTAATTTGCATGATCGAGCCTTTTAGATTTGAGTTAAAAATGTTTATCATAAAACAAAATAGCTATTTGTAAAGAAACTTATCTGTTTGTCACTATGCTAAGTTATTAGAAAAAAAATATAACTATGTTAAATTACGTTAATTTTTGTGAAAGTATAGGGTATTCTTTTTTGAACTTCAAGATCAATTTATATAGGACTTTATTTTTGAAAAATATATTACGACCATTAATTATGACGATACCAATATTAATAAACTGTATAATTATAGTTTAATTATTAAATATAGGTTATCGTATTTTTTCAATCAAAAATCACAACTTTATAATCATAGTGACGTAATTATTAATTATCTTTTAATAAATACATAATTATCGCTTTTTTTTTTTTTTTTTAATATGCATGCACTGAAAGTTTGGTGCGTGTCCCCATGCTATGTATTTTATGTCGGCAGCAGCAGCAGCATCAGCAATTGGCCGAGCTTGGCCGCAAGCAGTTGGAGCAGGTGATGCAGCAACTGCAGGAGCAACTGCAGCTCAACCTGATACAGCAGACGCACCTCCTCCAGAGCAGCGATAAGAAGAAGGCGTCCATGCCCCTTCAGCAGCTCGGAGTTCAGCAGCAACAGCTAATGCAGCAGTTGCAGATCACGCAACGACAATTCCTCATCCAGCAGGGCATTGGCTTACAGCCCATGGTTTTGGCACAAGGAGCAGGTAATCCCCGCAATCTTATCATTTCATCAGCACCAACTTCAATGTATAAAAATGAATGTTCCCATGCATCGCGCAACTTCGCTCCTTCAACTCTGGGCGGCTGAAGTATATAATTATTTTATTATATGGATAGTTGAGGATATTGATAACAATATCAATAGGTATAGGCAGGTATATGTGGGCCCACTTTATTGAATGAGTTACTGAGTTAGTCACAGCTAAATATTCTAGTAAACATTAGAAGTAAAGAAACTGAGAAAGAAAATGTACGAAACTGAAGAGATCAAGAACTCAAGTCTGAAAAACTGAACACGAAGAAAGAAAATTTCGAAGAACATTGAAGAACAAACAAAAATTTATATTAAGCTCTTTTGCATGCTATTTTTCTGTTGATTTAAAAATTACCCTCAGTAATTTAATTAAATTATCAATTCATTTAATAATAAAACTAAAAAGAGCATTTTTTTTTTTATTTAATTTAGTCAGTCAAAATAACATTTTACGTTGATAATATTTTGTTATCCATATGAAACATTATTTCTCACAATTGTTAATGAAAATTAATGCATTTAAATTCACAAATATATTTTCAATATATTTAATATAATTTCAATTCCAAAGCTCCATATATAAACTAATAGTCAAGCACTTGAAGAAAGAAGAGAAGAAAGAAACTTGAAGAGCGCACAAAATTTTTCATTTTACTGATTACGTTGATGGAGCTAGTAGCTTGCTTGATTGTTGGGCTGGCTTGGTCGGCCGGGGGGAACGGGGAGGCTGGTAATGGGTTGAGGGTGGCTGGCCACTACAGGGTTAGGGCCAGCCAACGTCTGCACGCGCGGACGGCCAGTAAGTCAGGCTGACCATGTAAACAGCCCGCGGCCGCTGCAGGCACAGCTTGTTAATGTACTGCCCACCAAAGCTGTCAGCTCCAGCTAATGAGTTTCGCAGGGTCTTGCCCTTCCCAAGGGAACGAATACAAATAAACAGGAGAGCAGCTATAGGTTGCTACCATGGTGCTTGCTTATAGACAAAATGTAAGGGAGGGATTCCATCAGGACAAACATAGTCTCAGACCCAAGAATTTGTTGTTCTTTGCGAAAAGCAATTGTCAAAAACCCTGAGGATATTGAAATGAAATCGTTAGACGATATGAGAAACGGGATGATCAAAGTAATTTTCTATAATGTAAAATTGTTAATATGAAATTCAGCAACATGAGGAAGATGCTTGTCTTGAAAGATCTAAAACACGTTGCGACGAGTACATAAATATTTGCAATATCATGTGAGGATGGAAATGGACACAGGCTCCACGATAAACTGAATTGCTATGATATCACATTTTCACGGACGAAGCCAGTGTAAAGGTATGTTCGCTTCCCAAGGCCACAAATTTCCAACCTTGCCTTTTTCACGTCCATAATTCCAACCCTCCTGACGTATTGCTTAGATTTTCGGGGACATAAATGCACCAACACACACTTCGGCCGCTGGAAATCCGCAAGGATCTTTTATTAATCCATTTCATTTCATCCTATTATAAATATATTATATATATGTTTGTAAGTAATAAGTAGTGGTGTATAGTAAAGTTAAAAATAAAAAATCAATTTTGGAGGTTTAATAAGATTTTTTTTTAGGTGAAAAATCAATATACTTACCACGTAAATTGGGTTTGAAGCCAGAAATCAATTTCCAAATGCGTATTGTAAATAAATCGACATTAAAGGTTCAATTGAGAGTGGGCTTGTGAAATAAAAAAAGTCTATCATACCATTAGAAAATTATAATTATAACACTGGGAGTTCGTTGTGTAACGGGGAGGAGCGAGTATATAATTAAACACGTGATTTTATAACAATTTCAACTCTGAAAAAATAAATAAATAAATAAAACAATAATAATAATATTACTTTCTATTTATTTAGCGTCACGCAGATATGAAGAGTATATTGTAATAAACCTACGAAACCCTTTATAGTAACGATTTTCATGTCAATAATTGCGTATTTATTTACAGTCTTGTGTTATAATGGTGCTTTATGTTGACAGTATCACCTAATGTCCAAGAAACTGTCACGTTCCAAGCACGCCACATCACTTCCAGTTCAGTAGCAGCACACCAGTTTGTAATAAAAGCGGTTATGTCACTTTTCTCGATGTCATTCATGTCTTCAAGTTGCCTAGCCTGCGCATAGTTTTACTTACGTCAGCAAGAATTAGTTTCACGTGTGGAACAAATAATTCCCTCCCTGCTTTCCTTCCGTATTTGAACCTGACTTCCCCCGTACTGAAGCCTGGGCCTCTCCACCAGAATGATTTCGTCGTTAGTTTCCTCACACCCACCCATCAAGCAAGTGGGTGCATGCGGACAGCTGCCTGCTGTGGCTTACAATAATATGGCAACCAGAGAGGTGCGCGCGCATTCCATGCCTTGTCTCGCACTTCACGCTCATCCGTCCTAGCTGATTGCTTCACACGTGAAACGGAAACATTACACAAAATTGGATTTTGGATCTCTTGTGTTTGAAGAATATTAATTTAGAGAAAGGAAACAAAAAAGTAGTAATTATTATACTTTTTCCGCCCAGAGCTCAACTCACGATGAAAACAAATAATAAGATGAAGTAAATTTTGCGGATGTTCAGCGGTTTGAAGTGAACGTGTGCGGTGCATGGGGTCATCTATAATATCAACACTCATTATAAAGACAACAAGAAGTTTTTCAACAACAGGCGTTTCTTCTTCTCTTATTAGGTATGCCACCTGACGTAGGAAGTCCGTGGAAGGATAATCCGAGCAAAAGTCCAGATTTGCATCCCGGTAGTGCGTCCCAGAAAAACGTATCTGGTTTAAACGGTAAGCATTGGTGCAGAGATGTGTGAGTGCTGTGACTCTGAGCACGTGGTGTTTTGCGCGTGTGCAGGCCTGCTGGGGATGGCGCCGCGAGTACCTCGCGAGGGCATGAACGGAGTGGCGCAAGGGGCCGTGGACCCTCTTGGTGGAGGACCTCTATCTCTGGACAAAGCACACCCTCTCTATGGCCACGGGGTTTGCAAATGGCCGGGCTGTGAGGCTATCTGTGAAGACCTTGATTCTTTCTTCAAGTAAGTCGTTATTCTTTTTTGTGCGTGTCTGAACTCCCTAGTGGTTACAGGTGCACGCATCTCGGCCGAATAAAATATATTAAGTTATTAAGCAAGTTTGCAGCTTTAATGATCAATACATAAAATAATGGATATAATATATATTTTTTGTCATGGCCAATCAAAACCTTTTTATTTGACGGGTGTGCACTTTTGTACAACTTGTTTAAGTTTTTGATGAGGATTTATAAATTCTCATTACGAAAAAGACACTCAACTCAAGAAAAGTGTATCTGAATAATCTGAAAAGCCACGGAAACTGTTTTTGGTATTTTTAAAGTGCTAATTGCTTTTTGCCTGATTAATATTCAAGGCCTTTAAGAATATTTTAATGTCTAACACCCCGTCCTCCTCGTTAGCTGTCAATATAGCTTTCTTTTTCTTTTCACCCTTTAACCGTCTCTACGTTGCCATAAGCGGATTTCAAAACATTAAGGAGAAATAATGCAAATATATTCGAAATTGCTTTTTATAACCTAAACTTAATTTTTGTGTAGATTCTCTCACAGTCTGTAAAATGAATGCCAGTTGTGCGTTTTATTTCAGTATTATATTTTTTCCCTATATAGTTATAATTTCTTTGCAATAACATTATCTTGAAATCATTGAAAAAAAATCGTGTGCAATGGAGACCTAAAAGTTTAGTTGTCACGTCTATTGACGCCCCCCTCTGTACTTTCAATATTTTTAAAAAAATGGTTCACATGCAGGCCCTAAAAAAATCTGAAAAAAAAAAAAAGCATTATAATTTGGTACCCTCATTTCTGCAATAATAAATTTTTCATGTAGGATGTCCATTGTATAGTTCTGCTTGTTTCTTGTCAAATCGTTAGCTATCATGCAAAGGTTAAAGAGCAAATTATATATTACTTTTGTATTACTCGTATAGCTTTGTAGTTTTTTTTTTAACATTAATTGTAATCTTGTTTGTTTTGTTGAACATATTTCTTCTTATCTTTGTTGCGTTGCTAAGTTACTGCCATACGTAGCTACTTAACCTCTTCACACATACGTGAACCTCCTCTATACTTTTAACGTACATACAACAAATCTCGGAATGGAGGTGTGTGAAGGGTAAATCAAGTCTCACATTTTCCTTCAATTGATTTTACGTTTACAGATTTTTTTTAGGACTGTTAGAATACCAAGTTTTTACACACATTCTTAAACTTGTTTCTTAAACTCATATTTTATGTTGTAAACTTTAAATATACGTCAGTACATTGCGTACTGTATAGGTTTCAATAAGATATATAATAGAACGATATTTACCATACGTGATGTAAGATGAAGCATTTTATATATATTCTTACATTGACTCAGAGGTTTGAGCAAATTTAAAGTGCTAAACATTAATACTCTCAGTCGGAAGAGAAAGTAACGCGCCCTGAAGTCAATTTTATTTTAATCATCCAGCTCCTTTTCCTCCAGTTTCCAAAGTTCCAGAAAGATTATATTTTTATTAATTTTACGTTCTCGGATACGAAATATTCAGATGTTTATATTTTTTTATCAAATAGTTATGAATACATAAAATATATAGCACAGTTCAGCAATAAATAACACACCTCAATACATAATTATGGCTTGAAATATTTTAACTCGCAAATTAATATGATATTTAGGCAGCAAGCAGGTGTTTTTCGAGCATAACCCTTTAAAAGCAACTTGCATTTTATTTTATGGAGAACAAGTATATATAATGGCAGAGTTATGACTGACCTATGTTGAGCTGAGATAGTGGCGTGCCGGCAATTGAAATGTTGCTTGCGTGCAGCCACCTCAACACGGAACATACGCTGGACGACCGTTCGACGGCCCAGGCCCGCGTGCAGATGCAAGTCGTGTCCCAGTTGGAACTGCAGTTGCAAAAGGAACGCGACCGCTTGCAAGCCATGATGCAGCACCTCCACATGACCAAGCAGCAAGCGTCACCCGAGCCGCCAAAGAGCGAGTGCAACGCGGTAAGTCTTAATACTATTATCCTTGCAACCTCTGATCATACACACTATATATATTATAAATAACATAAGAAAAGTGGAATTTGCTGCATTTATTATTGGTATATAATATATATAATAGTCAATTTAGTCAATAGTCAATTTAGAGGAAACAGCAATTCTAAATGAAAAAAATAACAAAAAACACATTCATCAACTTCCTGTATATGAATTTTTTATTTTATAATTGGATGTCCTTCACCACAATCCATTCTAAAAAATGTCGTAAATTCCTGATTAAATGATTTTTATATCCTCCTCTGTTCTCCACACGTATAAAAAATTCCAAACTATATTAAGAGTATCCAGTATTATCCTATAAATAACATAAATTACTCTAAAGCATTGTATATATAAATAAAAGCATAAAACCACTATTGTTTGCTCAGGGTAAGACGATTTAATCCAGAGAACAGTCTGATTTTTTTCAGAACTCACCTTCGTCACTTCAGAAGCTAAACTTGTCGTCTGCGTCGCTCCTGAACCACCAGGGAGTACCGCACTCGCAAGCCGCCGCTGCCGCCGCCGCTGCTGCTGCTGCCGCGGGACCCATGGTTCCCGTCTCCATGTCCGCGCTCGTCTCGGCAGTGCGCTCTCCCCTGCTACACCCTCCAACCCCCAACATGGGAGGACCCATTCGCCGTAGAATCAGCGACAAATCGTCCCTGTCGCTGGCAGGCGGTGAGTCCCGTACGAATCATTTTATTATATATTATTTTCATTTTTGTTTTGAATGTGTTTTTTTTTTTCCTTGCTTTGTGTGCTAGAATATTTAACATCCATCAATTACATTCACTTAATTAATAAATCATCACGGTAGCTGAAAATGGTCAATTAAGTATGAAAAATTTAACATTAATAGTATGGAAAACTGACTTGACAATTTGAATGAAACCCATTCTATCCGCAGCACCATTGCAGTAAGCTACACAAGACTGCTGAATTAAAACTTTTGGATACTTGAACTTGCATGTGCCCTTCTTCAGCTACCATTATGATAAATGGTATTATTACTAAAAATTACGTGTTGAATGATTCGGGACATATGGATGTGCTTCTGGGATACTCTAGTGCTACTAAAACACTAAAATTTCAACTTCTTGTGCTTTTTTACGATATTTACTTAGAATTTGTAAAAGAAAAAAATCAATTCATTTTATAACAATTTAAAAAGGCGGGTGGTATAAATACAATATGGGTACAAGCCAGTATACAATCGTTGTAGAATATATATAGACTAAAATATGTTTTAGCTATATATAATTATATATAATGTTCAAATGAAGATTCTGATTTCGTAGAGGCACAATTTATGAATACACAATTTACGTTTAAAGATTTTAACTTCTGTAATTAATCAAAAAACTTAAAATAAGTTAAAATATAATATATTACTTATATTTGTTTTCAATTATCGAAAAATTAGACGAGAAATAAAAAAAAATGTTTGTTTGATTATTATTGTTAATTAATCAAAATAAAACTTGCATGCATGACTAAATAAAATTATGGTTGTGAATAATTATTTGTCTTCGACAAGTAGTTATGCTTAAAATTTGTATGAGTATGCATTTTTTTAACATATTGTTACGTACAATAGTACTAATATTGTTGTACTGCAAGCTTAGAATAACGGTAGCGAGTGATAGTAATTAATACTCTAATTAGTTTTAGTATATACTAACAACTGTATTGTGTACTACACATGTATTTTCACTTACATTATCTGTGTGCAGTGTTCGTTGCATATTTTCTTGGACTTTGTATCTGATGATGTGTCGTTTCTCTCTATCCCTGGCTGCCTATGTTAGGGCTTCCCTATATGCTGGAAAGAGCCGGCCTAGATGTACAACAAGGTAAAGTGGGCTCTTACTTCTTGCGTTTTCCTGTTTCTCTGCAACGCCTTGCTGGATAAAGCACGTTCAAAAAAAAATGTGATGTACTAAAGTTGTTTTAGAAATCTCGTGATAAAAAAATCCAGCTTGGCAGACTGCAGTTTTTGTGTGGTGAAATATTTTTGAAATTTTTGTATTAAAAACTTTTAATTTCTTAAATAAGTTAATTTTTATACACGGTATTATATTTAAGTTATATATAAATTATGAATTTTATGATTAATAAAATATAATTATTTTTTCAATTATTTAGTTAACTATATGATATAAAACATTTTAGCAATAAATTTTTATATTTTTTCTGATACTGTATGCCTCAATTTTAATGATAGCTATATATCCACTGCAAAGAATTTGAATAAAATGTCAAGACTATTAATCATTCATTGACGTTGAATTATCTGTGCTCCTACAGAGATCCAAAGGAATCGAGAGTTCTACAAGAACGCTGATGTCCGACCACCTTTTACCTACGCCTCACTAATACGCCAGGTATTGTATTTTTTTTTCTTCAAAAAGTAAGGATTATAAGTGAACATGATGTACCCTGTAATTATATTATGATTGATTAATGCAGCTTCATTTTGCTGGGTAAACATATGAACATTTATACTTCAATTTTGTAAAATATGACTGTAAAATGTCAAATTATGAAATATTATACTTGCATCTACTTTTATAAATTTTTAACGTGTTTTTAATTACATAATTTACATTAAATATTTTCTTTTCCATTAAGGAATTCGTATTATCAACCTTACTTATGTATGATCATGATTTTAAGTTATTTAAAAGTTTCAAAAATATTAAAGTTTTCAATCTTGTTCTCCAGTCCATCATTGAATCTCCTGACAAGCAGTTGACATTAAATGAGATCTACAATTGGTTTCAAAACACCTTCTGCTACTTTCGACGGAATGCAGCTACCTGGAAGGTACAGTAGTCATTTTTTTTCTTACTTTTTACTTGTTGTGAAGGGTTGTGTACCTTTTTAGTTGTTACTGGTGCCATCAGCATAAGTATGGCTTTTCAGGGGACAACCAACGACATGTGTAAGCAAGCAGTTATACCAACATACTATGAATTTAAAATGTAAATGTACCGATCGTTAATAAATCATGTGCTTTTTTTGTAATATTAATGTATTTCAGCAATTTGGGGTGCAGATTTTTCTTTAAAAATTCATGTATTTCAATGACAAATAATTAAATTACTTCCATATTTTTTTTTATATTAATACTTGATGAATAAGAAGTAGAAGGTTGCACCGTGCTTTTTGGCCTGCTTCATTATTAAATATCTTTGGATGCCCTGTGTTCTCTTTTGTAGATATTGAAAATTGTTGGTCTGTTTAAACTGGTTAGGTGTATATATTTGATATTTGAATAATGGTATAATTATATATTTCTTTCGAATTTCTCCTATTTTAATTAAATATTATAATAAATATTACTCCTTCAATGAATTTCAACATTTTTGTTTTGAATCTTTTGAACAGTCTTTACAGCCCAGCAAAAAGTGTGATTTTGATATTTCAAACAAATATTATTCCTATATATTGTAGCCAATTGATAAAATTTTCTACTAGGATTGCATAATAATACAATTACACCCATACACTCACACACACAGAGGGACTCAGACACCAGTTTCTCACAGCACAAATTTTTAAATTTAACTAAATTTCTAGAAGAGGAAAAATTAAAACAACTTGTCAAATGCCGACACAAATAATTGCAATTGTTATTGACAGCAGGTGCCGTGAGTGGAGCTGACTTTGGAGTTTTTGTGTGGCTTTTGACAGTTTTCATTCAATTTAGTAAATATTGCTAATTATTTGAGATTTTTGTTACAAAAATGTGCTGTGAGACTGGGTTTTAGTATAAAAAGTAGTATTTTTTTAATAAGTTCTGAAATTGTTTGTTTGATTGATTTTAATTTTTAGTTTTCTAATCAAGAGGTCTTGCTATAATTTAAAAAAAAAGGCAAAATCCTCTTTTAAAATTTTACAAAATTTAACAAGTAGGTTAATTTAATTCTGTTTGCCTGATGCTTTGGCTTGCATGAGGCTGCAGTTATTATTTTTTTACAATCTTATCCATACATTGTACCTGCACTCATTTAAAACAATAATATTGTTTGTTTAGCATGTATTTTTTTTTTCTTTCTATTTCAGCATGAAAATTTTTATATGATAGATTTATATTTTATTATTATTTGTTTTTTACACTGCATAGTTTTAGACTGAATGCAGCAGTTTTATATTAATATTTTGATTAGTAATATTTTTAATTTAATATAATTATGTCCATCTCCTTATTCAACAATTATTTTTTTCTCCTTCTCCTTTTTATCCATGGTTTGGTTTGCGTTGCTTATTGGTATGTGTATTATTTTGTATAGAACGCAGTGCGACACAACCTGTCCCTACACAAATGTTTCATGAGGGTGGAGAACGTCAAAGGAGCTGTGTGGACAGTGGATGAAGTGGAATTTTACAAGCGTCGACCTCAGCGATGCACAACTGGGTATGTCAGCAGCTACGCAAGTTGCCCTCTAGCTCCTTCTAGCAAACATTTCGATTTGAATTTTTCCACTTTTTCCATCTCATTCCATTTTTTTACTATACAAAAATTATCTTTGTGTGTACTTGTGTGGTGCGCGTGTGTGTTATTTTTTTATTCTCTCCACTATTTTTTTTCTCGCTTTATTTGTGTGTGCATATAATCAGCATGTCGGAGCTTTCCAGCAACTAACAAGTGTGCAGCAGCCAGCAAGCAGGTTAGACAGAAAGTTGGGGGCATCGAAGGTAATTCAAATCAAATGTCTTGCTATGAAGGCAGCTAGAGGCGGGACTCGTTTTTTTTTTCTCCTCTACCTTTTTTTCTCTTTTAAACTTTGTCTTTTACTCTCTTTTCTCTTTCTTGGTGGTGTATGTATACAGAACGCGATCCGCACCAATCTGTCACTGCACAAGTGTTTTGTGCGCTATGAAGACGACTTTGGCTCCTTCTGGATGGTGGATGACGCAGAGTTTGTCAAGCGACGCCATCTGTCTCGTGGCCGACCCCGGAAATATGACCCCACCCCATCACCCACTCCACCCCACCTCTCCGCACAGTAAGCAAGCACTGACTTTTTAGAAACTTTGCTGCTGGCGCTGATGACCGCTGCTGCGCGCTGCTGCTTAGTTTTGTTGTCTGTGGGCCTTTAAATTCCTGTCACCCAGATCTGTCACAAAATTCGTGGGAATGAATGTTTTTTTGTTTAGAACTGTTTGAGAAAAGCAGCAAGCACTTCTTGGACTTTAAATATGACCACCACGCATGATTTATTAATAAATGTCAACATTTTCTTACTTCAATGGAGTATCAATGTCCACTAATTATTATTGTCTAATAAATCAAGTATAAAAAGTTGTGTTAAGGCAGATTCAACGGCGATGCGACGTGATTTTGTCACACAAGTTGAGAAATCCTATGCGGCGAGCTAATTCGCCAGATTGCGGCAGCGAAATCGCGTTAATTGTGATGCTCTCTTTTTTAATCGCCAAATATGGCCGCCAGTAGATGTCACAGCAAGTGCACATTATTCGCATCGCGTCGTCGCATGATAGAAATCGTCATGTGAATCCGCCTTAATTAAAAGGCAGATTCACATGGCGATTTCCAGCCTGCGACGCGAAGCAAATAACATCCAGTATATCCATATGCTGTAACATCCATTGGTGGCCATATTTGGCCATTAAAAAAAACATCGTAATTTAGCGCAATATTCACCATATAGCTTGTGTGACAAAATCGCGTCGCATCGCCGCTGTCGCCATCTGAATCCGCCTTTACACCTTTTTTTCTCAAAATTTTCAGAGTACAAGATCCTATTTAAAATAAAATCGTATAATCATTTGTTGATTGCCACTTTTCGGTGTTCCGTACTCCTTAAATAATAAAGGGAGTGATCATAAAAAATTTAGCTTTCATATTTTTTAAAGAAGATACCTAGCCTACTCGGAAAATACTGAAAAAGAGTTTTAGTATATCATAAACTTTTTACGCTAAATTTATTTCTTTAATAACAAATTGGTATCGATACTCCAAACAAATGAAAATGCCTTCTAACAAACCATATACTCTCAAGGATAATTAATTGCACCTATTGATTGTTTATTTGTATTGCCCACAGCTCGTACATAGGCTATTTGTAAAAAGCTTCATAACTGAACGGCTTAATAGTTGGCAAATTAGGGCAGCAAGAGTTGTGTGTGTTTGCGTGTAAGTGTAAATGCCTCAGTGCTGATCAAGTATCACCAGATCCATGAAATTGCTCCTTCTTTATATCGGATCAACTCCTCCAAAAAGCCCATGTCACACACAAAAAAAAAATTGTTTTCATTGTATGCCGCAGCAACAAATTATTTCGTTAATTTAGTGTATTACGTAGATTGCACATTGTGGCCATGTGACTTGCTATGTCATGGCCATTCGTCCCTTGGAGGGAGCCAAACTCATGTACGAGGAGGGTCCCTTTGTCATGGTCTAGATCTATAGATAGAGTAGCCAGTAGAAATTAGTTGTGTAGATCGGTAGATCCCTGCATCTCCATCTGTATCCTTGCATCATTCTTGTCTTGTTAGGGTGTCGAAAATATTTTCATCATCAGTCATTCAATGAGATTTTTTTATTATTATTATATAATTTTAGCTATGAATAATAATTAAATATTTTTTTAAGCAGGGTAATAAACTTTATTTTCATAAAAATGTATCATATGTTTAATTGATATAACTTATAGCAAGGAATAGGGGGAGATTGGAATTCTTAAGCTATCAAGTAAGCTGTAAATAAGGTATAGGTATTCTGCAAAATATATAACAGGTATTTAGTAGTTGGTGATGATATAAACTTATCTTTTTTTTAAAGTGTCTTTTTTTAAAAAATTTATGTGTTTTTAAAAAATTCTTTTTAATTCTTTGTTATCTTGTAATTTTGATGTCTCTTTTTAACTTTTAAAATTTACAATCTTTTTCAAATAATTTTTTTATCTATAAATGTCAAAATATCAGAATGCTTCATAAGTGGTCATCAATATTTTAATATTTTATAATTTAAATATTAGTAAAATAATAACGATAATTAGTATCAACGTTTTGAGTCAGTAAAATATCAGGAGTCCACTACAAACACGCCATCTCAGGTAGAATGACCACTTTGAAACATTGTGTTAAAACTCGAGGATTTGCCGCACTGCATGGTACACTCGACGTAACTGCTTTTTGCTTGTTTCTATACTCATTACTATTTTTAACATAGACCGTAAAAATTGTGCAATTGGTAGGCAATTTGAAACGAATTATTCGATCAGCAAACGAAAGAAAGTCATAAAACCTTTTATGCTACATAATTATACAAATTTTACGTAAAGAAGGCAGATTTTTTTTAAAAATTGCGTGTAATATTGCTATAAATGTTAATGTCTATAAAACTGGTTAGTATAATATATTTGTGAAATCACATGTATCATTTGAATTTTTTTAGTATTCATTAAATTGTAAGAATTAAATAAACAATAAAAAATTATTTATCTAGTTAATTAATTATCTAATAGAAGAAAGCAGTGAATTCAGTTTGAAAATTTCTTTGGTGGTTACTGTAGGACGTTTCAATTACGTAGATAATCTGAGGATGCAAAACGCCATTTTATTGCAGAATTGAATAGGGCGTAAAATATTAGCTCCGATTTTTTTAAAAAAATTCTAAATACTAAAATTATATATATTAAAAAAAAAGTAGTTCTAAGCTTCCGGCTACATGGATAATAATGGGAAACAGTTATATTTCGTTATCAGTTTAAGGAACACACACAAAAATATTTGTAAGTTTCCCTTTGTTGTTTTGCTGTGTGTTTCTCTATGTATTTCTCACTCTTTCATTGCCGTTTTTTAATGGTTACTGATTACTAACTTTTTTTTTCTCTCTCTCTCTCTCTCTCAAATTAATCAGAAAATTTTGCTTACTTAAAAAAATATATTTTGATGAAGACTATAGTTGGGCAGACAGAAAATGTGTAAAAACAATATATTATTTTATGCACAATTGCAACTGAGCGTGAACCATTTTTAACGTCGCTTACAAAATATTGTTGTTCTTAAATGTGGAGGAGCGACACTATAATCCAATTGGGGGGGAACTGCTTCTTTGCCCACATTAAATTCAGTACGTTCACATGACGGTGTTTAATGCGTATTCGTTGACGACGCCTCATAAGAATAACATTATCCGTCGTCAACGAATACGCATTAAACACCGTCATGTGAACGTAGTGACTGCTGCATGCTTCAAAATATATAGTTAACAATATCTTCTCCGTATATATAAAAATCCATTACATATCTTAAAAGCAATTGCATAAGAGATGATTATTGAAACAAGCAATATAGTTAGCAGTAAGTTGAAATGCTGGCTTAAAAATCCAATAAATTTTAAAAGGAGTCGTACGTAATTCCATGGTAAGTCTTTTTAATAAGCAGGTAAATTATTTTGATCTCATTTATTTTAAAATACATTCCATTTTTTACATTTTTTTAAAAAAAAATCTATTTGTATGCTTTCAATATACAAATGTATAATTTGTATTTGATAAGCATTTTTTTGAATAAAATTTATAAAAATGAACACTAATATGTAATTTGTTTCTTTTTTCTTATAGAGGTGTGCAGTCGAAAAGCCCCACCTTGACTCAGAGTCCCACCCTTTATGGCGACGCTCTGAATGCGAGTCTACAGGTGAGGCAACAGTAATTTTTTAGCATATTTATACAATTTTCTTTCCACATTGAAAAGTTATGATAGCTAAAATTTAATGATTATTATTTTAAAACTCCTATGTGACTTATTTACATTTATGAATTATTTGTCATTCGAAAAAACGTATCTGTGTGTATCAGTTCAGGAATTCACTTCAGTCGTATGTTTTTATTTGTTTATAATGTTTATATTCTTAAAGAATATTTTGTAACACTTTTTTTTTTCTATTTTTTCAAGAATGCCCAGTGTGAGAGTTATTCTGAGGTAATGTAAACTATACATTTTAACGAAAATATTTCTTTCTACTCCCTTTGAAATCCATTATTTTGCTCAAATTGGGTGCACATACTTAATGAATATGACGCTTTTCTTCCGTTCTCTTATTTTTTTTTTTTTTTTTTTAGTTGCAGTGTACATTTTAGCATTGTATTGTGTTACGTTGTTCATTTTATTAATTATTGTTGATAATTGCTGCTCAAATCAGAGAATATATGTATTATAATAAATGTAGTCTCAAATGATTCAAAATCTTACCCACAAACCAAAAGCTTTTTTTTCATGTTTCAAAGTAAAAAGTTTGCTTGATGTAATTTAAATTTTAAAGAAAATTGAAAGAGAGACCTTAGGCCTGTTCGTAAACCCTGCTCGGTGTACACTTTTACACCGTTTTCTTACACCAGCGCAGATGGTGGTGTAGGGAGTGCAGTGCAAATGACGTCACGATTTTTGTTCGTAAACTTGCTCAGAGTACACCGAGCAGGGTTTACGAACAGGCTTATTATCTTTATATAAAATGAATTTTATCGTTAATTTATTGTACATAGAAAAATTAATATATAACATATAAAATGTATACGATAAATAAATAAAAATAATTAATTCATAAATTCATAAAAATCGCTATGCCATATTCAAAGAAACTATCATAATTAATTACTCTTATTATTATCATTATTATTATATACAGTATATATTTCGGTGTATTATTTTCTTAAAGCTGACAAAAAAGTCAATAACAATTCTTCAAAAGGGTAGTTAAGCATCAGATTAGATGCATTATCCGTGTATTGTATATGAACCGATGTACATAAGATAATATTTTCCTCTATTATAAATTATAAGCCCTGTTGACTTTGAAGCATTACGATAAAAATTACGTTTTAATTGTGAAATTTTACTTCCAACCCTAGCATTTCAATTTACTAAATTTACTTTCACTGTGGGGAAGGAGGTATTAATTTGACCACACTTTCCACAATGCCGAATTCCTGTTGTAATATTTACTTTTGTCACATGAGTCACTGATTTTTTTCAGTTTTTCAATGACCTTTTAAAATAAAGTATCGACCTCAATTTTTTTTATTGCAGAAATGGATAAAGGGTGCAAAATTATGTCATGATCGACCCTGATTTTTTTCAGATTTTCTAGAGCCTGGGAACTATTTTTAAAACATTGTTGAAAGTTCTTTTTGTGACGTTACGAGGCGCCGCTCCTTAAGAAAAAGATAGGTATTGCCGCCTCGTGACGTCACAAAAAGGACTTTCAATAATTTTTTAAAAACACTTCCCGGGCTCTAAAAAATCTGAAAAAAAATCAAGGTAGCATAACTTTTCACGCTTTATCCACTTTTGCAATAAAAAAAAATGAGGTCGATACTCGCATTATTCATTATTATTTATAGATGTTTATGAAATGACTTCTATCTCCCTCTAAGAGTAATGAAATATTGATGATAATTTAAAGCTATTTTATTTGTTTAATCATTTATTTTATACATTATGCTTGCGCTATTATTCGAAATTTTATTTTGAAGTCTCCATTGGGAGTGATGCGACTATGTTGTTTGAAATTGAATTGTATTTTGTGTCATGTACTTTATATAAATGTTTCTAATGGAAACTGGCGTATAGGTGACAGGATATAATATTTGTTTCTGATTTGTTATAGGCTGCACTTGCAGACAGCAATCTGCCTTTCCTCAACAATGCGATGAGCACCGTGACAGCGTCAAGTCCCGAGAAGGGGCCCTCTCCTTCTGCTGATCACAGGTACAATCAACACTGACAATGAGTGCACTCAAAACTTGTGTGTAATTGTAATTACTTTAACTCTTCATATTATTTCATATTATATATATCATATATTATGACTGCTGTTGTCGTAGGACAGAATTTTGTAAATCCATGTTGACAGGGGAAAAAATATTTTTTGTTGAATGAAAATTTTGTACCATATCCTTAGCAGCAAATTCAATAAGTTTAGAAAATACAGAAATTTTTGTGCAAGTGGTCTATAATGTTATTCTAGAAATGATAACGTCAACTTCGGACAAGATGTAATCTTGGCTGTTTTCAACATGCTAGGAAAAATCCCGTCAATTAAAAAACATGAAATTATTCACAAATTTATTCTGCTACAAATTTTACTAAAGCATCTCATCGAATCCACATGAATATTTATTTTCTAATTTAGCTAAATATTTCATCATGCCCTTTTTGTACTGACGAGTCTAAAAAATACAATAGAGTTTATTATTTTATTACCGTATATTTTATAAAAAGGGGCATTATATTTTAACAAGTCGTTATAACAGATACAATATAATAATTTATTTGTGTACTGTAGTTGTTTTAAATGCTATCCATTTCTCATATCAATTTTTGATGATATGAAGTGGCTCAATTCTACTTGCCTAGAGGCAAAATTGACCTCTATAATAATCCTAATATATATGTGAGCGTAGTGTGTATACAAAAGGAGTTGTACCGTTAATATAAGCCATGATGCATCAATACTTATTTATTTATTTATTAATTAATATTGTAATATACATTTCAAAAACTCAGGAGAGTTCAACACATGCAAATGTTGTCAAAACAAAATGAACAAAATACATTTGATATCCATAAACTAAACATAATAGCAATAGCTACTTATCTTATTATTAATAAATTTATGAAATAAATATTACAATATATACCCAGTTATTGACTGCCTAAAGATATGTATCAATGTTAATAATCAAAATAGAACAGTATACCTTGAGTTATAAAGAATTTACATTAATTAATTATGATTGTCAATGTTAATTGTATTTTAGTTTCAGATCCAGTCTTGATGGCTCCATACACATCAAGCAGGAACCTATGGGGGGCCTCCAGTCCCTGGAGAACGGTGGTATGGGCCTATCACACCTCATCAAACGTGAGATGCTTGAGCATGGTATGGACATGGCTGATGACATGGTTGATGACATGACAGATGAGAGGGAATTTGGTGGCTCCGGGATGACAGAGCACAGCACCCGTGCAGCCACTGACAGCCTCGCACTTAGCATGGATTCAGATGTAGAGGACGAAGACGTAGCGGAAGATCTGTCCATGGCACCAGAAATGGCAGAGGACCCCCTTGAAGCATAGTCAGATCAGTGTTCAACACCATTAGCACTCCTCAAGCCACATGTGCAACAATTAAAACATTTAGGGGAAAATAATATGACTTTATTAAAATAAAAATAATTATTTATTCCCTTTAGAAGCACAATATCTCAGGCCTGGTTCATAATGTGCTTGTTACATCGCATATCCTGTGTTTTTTTATTAAATAAAATTAAAAATAATTTTAAAAAAACATAACAAAAACACATTAAGACACAAAAAACATTTTTATTATTTAAAAACAAACAAATGATTCCTCTAATCTATATATTAAAGCATGTATCTTTGCAATAGCAAGCAAGGAATGTTCATATCTCCTCATAAATCATGACAACAATGATTGAGTAAAAAAACTTAAAAGTATATTTACAAGACATGGCTGCAATTAAGTTTATAATCTTAATTATGATTGTATTTCATTATTGCAGCAATATCAAGTTTTTATACTGATTAATAGAATATATATAAAGCAGCTGTATATGAGGGCAGCTGTGTTAACAAGTGGGTGACTCACAATTCGAAATACTTTAAGTGCAAACATGGAATTTTACAATCGAAACTTAAAATAAAAAAAAAGAAAAGAAAAACGAAAAAACACAAAAAAAAAATGTCAGAACAGCTTTTTCTGTTAGTTACCTGCTTATTGTGTATAGAAAAATAATTGATTGGGAAATAATTAAATCAATTTTCCGTATAGATATAAGATTTGTTATTATTAAAAAAAGAAGAAAAAAACATTCAACATAAATGGAAAAGCTATGTTACATTACAATATAGATATAAAATGAAGTGAAAACGTTATTGTTGTTGAAACTATGTGTGAGTGGATCTCTCATCGGAAGACTTTTACACATAATTAAGTGTACAGTTTTATCTCAGCATTGTTCCATTTATTTTCTTTTGTTTAATGAAGCTGTGCCCCGTACATGTCAGTCGGTTGCTCGGTATGCCTAGTCTGTATATTATTGTAAATCTTGTACGTGCTTGTTCCTCTCGTTTAAAATTCAACTATTTATTTTTTATTTCTGTTTTAATTTGCTTGCTGTAAATCCATATATCTTGAGTGGATTGGGAAATGCTTATTCTAACACAGTTGTAATAATGTGTTGAATGATATAGAAAGGATCTGTGAAACTTTTAAAATTATATAATTAACTTGTATTTATTTTTATTGACTAGTTTAATATTTTTTTATACTAAGACAAAAAATTAGGAAAGGAAAAGTTCCAAAAGAGTAATTGAAAATATAAGCTCTCTTTTTATTTCATTCTTTCAGTATAATTTTATTTACCAATTATTATATTGTAGTTTTATAATCAATCAAAACAATAAGCTAAATTCTTTTTAGTTATAGTAACTGAAACTTCTCTCTACATGAAATCATGATTTGATATTAATATGGATTCTTACATGCTTATCTATGTAATGGATATAATATATACTTTACATGCAATCTTTTTGCATTGTATTTCCTGTTCTTCTAATTTATTTTAGTCTAAAAAGCGAATGAAACTTAAAATATATGTACAATCAGCGACAGGTTTTTAAAATGTTTATAAACAATCATGACAATCTATATAATGAAATTTCATAAAACTTCTATATCCTTTGCAAGTATCAGAAACAATTTAAAAATATCAGAAGTGAAAAAAATGACATGGCTTATTTGTTCAAAATTAGCACACAACGATTTTTTTTTAATGCACACGATAATGTGAACAATGCATCAGCACAAGTTATATGTGGCGCTGTTGATACAATTTATTAATTAGTTGTTATGATATGGATATGTAAAATCAGATATTATAATATAGTGAAAAAAAATACACTTTTCCTTTCTTAAAAATAAGTATACATTATTATGCCATACAATACATGCTATATGCTTCAACAGATTTATAACCATTCCCATGCTTACTTTTCATGTTTTTATTGTTATGATATAATTATATATTTTTTAATTTGATTTTTTTTTTTTTATCTCTTGTAAATTACTAAATTGAAATAGATGTTCAGATAGACATTTAGCCAATATTATACCCCTAGGTTTTTGTATATTTTGTATGTGTTTATCGTAATTGCTTTTTGTTTTCTGCAAACTTCTTACTTTGATGCACTATCCTAGAATGACAGCTAGGATTGTGATCAATAATACAAGTCCTGCACATTGCAGTTGTGATAGCTGGTTGCAGTTTCATTTGTGAAAAAAATACTGCGAGGTGAGGACTGGGTAAGAGTTCCTGGTGTCATTTTATTAAGTTATATTTTAACAATTCGATAATATTGTGTTTTATTGTTTTTATTTGTTCCTACAGATATGTCTTTTTTTTTCTTTTTTTTTTTTTTTTTTATATTTAAACATTATACAAATAGTCATAGAGATGAATGAAAATCTTTTGATTGGATCTTGCAATACAAAATTTATACTTTATATAATATATTGCTAGGGCTATTTTTTTTTTTTTTTTTTTTTCGGGATACATTGGGAGTAAATATATTATGATGGATACAAGCCATAGAGAAGCAAAGAAATCTGGCAATAATAGGTATTACATGCGTTAAATGATGTTTATTTTACAAACACTTTATGACCAACCTAGAGAACATATTGTTCAATGTTAACACTTATAATTACCATTTATTCTTTATTTTTATTAGAATGAAAACAAAATGATATTGCTTGGACATGGATGTGCTTTATTGTTAATGTTTCTTATATGGAGATAAGTTGTATCAATGCAAAGTTTTGTAACTGGTATAATATTTAAAAGGCAATATATATATGAGGGCAAACAGAATGGATGACTAAATATACATAACTTAATTTATTGTGGGATCTATTATTTAGCTGCACATTTAAAGAACGCAAGAACTTATTAGTTAGAAATGGAACTGCAAATATTAAAAAAAAAAAAAAAAATGCTGCATTTACACATATCGTCCAAATTAGCAAGCTCTGTAAATTTGACTTTTACTGGCTTAGAACTGAAAAAAAAAATAATAATAATAATAATCAAACCTGTAACAAAAAAAAAAAAAGAGAGAGAGAGAAGAGAAGAGAGTTGTATACATCAAGAAATTACCTTTTGCAGAAATGAGGTATCAATTGCAGCAAGAATCTGAAGGATGATCCCATTTCACAGTGTTCCCATGCAGTTTATATTTTTTACAGTATTCGCAACCATTAAAAAGATTCAGAACATACTATATAACTCGGAACAATACTTTCTATTGCAAGGAAAAATATCTACCACTTTGTAGGTACTGTTTTAAACTTCATAAATTTTTAATATAAATTTTACTATTTTAATCATATTTTAAAGTACACAAATTGGGAAAATTTTCCTTAGCATTGTTGCATTGTTTACGGATTATTTATTTTGGTTTATTATATTTCATGCAATTCCCTCATGAATCAACGTATTTAATTCAGCATGTTGCCCCCCCCCCCCCAACAAAAATGATTAATATATAATTATATATATATGCAGCGTGATTCTGATTGACTGTATACACAAAACATTTGATAAAAATTTTATGGTCCTAATAGATCACCTGATTTCAAAAATACAGCTTTTACACTAGAATAAAATAAATTGTTGCCAGTTGTACCACAAATCTTGTAAACTGACCAAAACTTGATTTTTCATTATTACAATCTTTCATCTGTCTCAATGAATTCTCAGCCTATTACAAAACTATAGTTTTTGCCTTGTTGCCAAATTTATTTGTACTAATTTGCTTCACTTTACTGATCCACATTCAAATATATAAGCTCTAGCAATATATTTAAGTTAATTGAGGGTGTATTGAAATTTTATGTTTTCACAATCACACTTCAATTTAAATAATTTGCAATTGTTTTAAATTAAATCAAGTTGTAATTTATGCTTTTATTGCAACAAATTTTACTAATTGCAGCAAGTACAGCAAGTGCAGTTGAAATTATGTTAAACTATTCAGTCAAAATTTTGTATACAGTGAAAAAATTAATAGAAAATTATGCATAATATGTTTCTGTCTTAATTAAGCAGTTGGAATGATTAAATTTTACATAAATTGTTTTTAGTTCCTTAAATTAATATGTTTCGATTTTTTTTTTTAAAAAGTTTTGTTGGCATATTACTGATATTTTTTTTATAAAATATTAGGACATGTGTAGGCCTATGTGTGTGTATGTAGAGGCTTTAGGTAACATTCCTATCATATAGGCAGCAGCAGCAGGGGCTTTGGGGTCTTTGTAGCACAAGCAATAACTTTGATACCGCCATAAATAAATAAAGTTGTGATTAACTGTTATATTGTATAATGATGGGCGTAGATGTGAATTTAAATTACAAGAAAAAAAAAAACACATTGAATTGCAAGTAGCTTTTAGTTATGTGATGTATTAAAGTAAAAATATGAAAAAAAAATAAAATAAATAAATAAAAATTTAAAAAAAAATAAATTTGTATGAGGCACAGTGTTTGGGATTATAAACCCTTGATGAAAAAAATGAATGAGAATTACCGTCAATACTTCCAGTTTATTTGGGGAAGTTATCTTGTACATACCTCACTACGTGTGACCCCATGTCGACCACTGTAGAAAATAACTCGGATTAATAGGTATATAGAAAGAAAATTAAAATTTAAAAAAAAAATATATATAAAATACCCCCCAAAAAAAGAATGATAATTTATAATTTCTATTTACCTGAACACATTTTATTACTATGAAAATATTATAATTCTATCATTATTAATACTATTATTTATAATTTGAAAGAAGCAGCAAATCTACAAAGTTATGGAAAATAGTTTCCCTCCCAGAGCTATTTTGTAAAATCATCAATAAACACAATATATAATTACAAAATAACATAAATGACGGAGAGTGCAATGTTAATACATTTCATCAACACTTTTTTATTTGAAAAATTGACCAATGTTTAAACGTTAACAAAATGAAACATCTGATATCATTCTTTGTAAAAATAAAATAAACACACAAATAATAGTATATATTCTCTGTACCATTGTTAGACTGAAATCTCATTGCTTTCGTCAAGAGAAGAAATGTGTTAACATGAATGTTGATATTGATATTATTACTTTAAAAGTAATAAATTTCTGTGTACCAAATGAAAAAGTAGTAGTTATTTTATAACAACCCCTGCTCCACAACTTTATATGCTTCCTACAATTACAATAATTAATCAGTGAATTCATTATATTAATTCATTAATTAATTTGCTCCTATGATCAGGATAAAAAAAGTGAACCAAGTATAAATATGATAATACAATCAATTCAAATTAAATCGGGCTTTTACCTTTGCTGGTGTGTAATGTAATTAATAATTAAATCTTATTATTCCATAGCATTAACATATTGTCACTACGAGCTCTTCACTTATAATAATAGCATTTTAGCAGTTATATAATTTTATTTTTTATTAATTAGTTCCAGTATAGACATGTCCAGTTTTTTTAATGCATTTTCAAATTACATCCTAAACATTAAAATAATTAAAATACGTACGACAGTATATATTATACATATATATATTATATAAATATGCATGATATTTATATAATTATATATATAATATATATATATATATATATATTATATAATTATGTTAGAAATAAGTAATATTGACAAACATGATGCAGTATGTTGTCTTTATCATAATTAGTATTTACTTGTATTTTATTTATATTATGAATATAGTCTAGCAGCTTATTTTTTCTTCAAATTTACGTCACTTCGAGTGTGCTGATTTCGAATCTGCAAGAATTTTTTGTCGGTCTCGATTCGTTCGCGAATTTTGCAATTTAATAAAGAAAATCGTGTTATTACGTCAGATCATTCCCCTCTGCACACTTCCCCTCGTTTTTCATTAAGGTCGCACCGCCGCTACCGTGACTCACTGTCAGTCGAATAGGTCCTAGTGATAAAGGTTGGTATTGTTGATAACATGAGCCGCTCAGAGGCGTCAGTTGAGTCAGTTCATCGAGAGCCGGCGGAGTGGACGGATCGTCGTGGAAGTAGTGCATGATATTTTTTTCCGTGTCTGGTGTTAATATTTCATTAAATTAATTGCTGAAATTTGAAGGATGAGATTAGTTATGGCAGTCCAAAATGCATGGCAGCTAAGAAAGAAGCCTATAAGTCGCGGTAAGTTATTTTTTGCTGTGGACAACGTGTTTTTGTAATTCGCAGTCAAATTGGCCTTAAATAAAACAATATGTGATAAAATTGGTCAAATATTTTTTCATGAAATATCAAGTTGAAAGTCGGTTAAAGAAAATGCAAAAACGCGTCACCATTTTTTGGTTTTTGTGATTTTTAGCCTCTGTGAAGGCGATCATTTCGATCGAAAGTCTGTTAACATCTAAAATACAATATCTCGGTATAAACGCTTTATATTAAATGACAAAAAATGAAATACATCGATATATATCGTTATAATTTTTTTTTATTTTACGTCTTTTTCCCCGCCCTATAACCCCCACTTACCGCCATAGCCGTGATTGTATTAAATTGCCATTGCATGTATATCTATATATTTATTATTTTTTTACGGTTTTAAAGCTTTTCCGACATTTTTTAATGCTTATTACAGCCTTCCAGGATATTAGAAATGTCCTTACAAAATTTGGAGAAAATTGGAGCTGCTGGATTATATCCTTTATATTAATAGTTTTTAACATTTATTTTATTATTGTTTACAATAATAATTGTTATTACAAAATTTGTAACAATGGGAACGGAGAGTAATTTGAACTTGATGCACACAGAATACTGGAATCAGCATACTAGCGCCATCCATTTAACATTTCTCTCAACTACTTCAATGGTTTGAAACCTGGTATGAAATTTAAACGTACTGTATTTTACCATAGAGATCTCAAGCGTATATATAAACAGACCTTAAATTTCTTTAATTAGTTTAATTCCATGCATAGTTCGCTTGGTGCATAGTGCTTGAGCCTTTTGAGCCGTAATTAAAAGAACACTTTAGGCAACGTGAGTTACGTAATTAAGCATTATTTTATCCCACTTGAATTTGAATACAAATGTCTCACCTCTGTAATTAAATATATATAACCAAATTATAGAAAGAGTATTTTAATATATCATCCTATATATAAATATTTGGAGATGATAAATATTGATATTCATTAAATTTGGGATAAACATATTGATTATGTTAAAAAGATGATATCTAGCTATATTAGTGCAGTATTCATTATTTATTATGTAGAAATTTATATACGTTTATTATTTTTTCAAAGAAAAGATCGTTCGACGAGCTTTTACCAACACCCAACACGCAAACTAATTACATGCTTCCCATTTGGAGAAGTGCTATTAAAAAGGTGCTATATCAAATGATACAAAACAGAGCTTTAAAATCCATCTTCAATATGCCAAGATTAACTAAAACGATAGATGTGTACTATGAAGATCCTAAAAATTATTAAACAATATTTTAAAGAAATTGTTATCATATTTTACAAAAGTCAACATAAACTTGTATACATAAAGTCTGGTATTAAATTCTAAATTTTAATTCAAATATTCATTATCATTGTAATAGAAACTATAGAAAGATCTATATATCTCCAAAAACCTACGTATCGAATTGATCAAGAAGCATTTTTACATTGATGTCAATGATGTGCATATATTTTACAATTCAATCTCTATGGACATTAGATTAAATTGTAGGGTCTCTAAGAGATTTTAAATCATTAATTCATTCTGGAGTTCATGTTTTCCTCCACTGAATTAAGGGTAAGATAACGCCACCAATGTTGAAAAAAATTCCTCACACAAAAATTAAGATTTTTTTAAAATTTTCTCTTCTATAGACACCCCCTATCAGTAGCTAAAATATCAGGTATACAAATACGATCTAGTTTTTGAGTTATTAATTTTTTAAGTTCTCTAATTTAACATGGAGAAATGGAACTTCCATGTTAAAATAGTCAACTTTAAAAATTCATAACTCAAAAACTAGATCGTATTTATATACCTGATATTTTAGACACTGATAGGGGGTGTAGAGGAGAACATTTGAATTTTTTTTTTTTTTTTCATAATTTTTGTGTGAGGGATTTTTTTTTAACATTGGTGGCATTATCTTTCCCTTGGTTAAAAACTTTCATCTCTAAATTTGAAAGCTAGAAGATTATTTTTCTGTTATATTTTTTCATCTTGTATAATCTTACTAATACATCACTAATATGAGTAATATTATATACTAACATATACCAACAAATTTTTGCACCCCCTTTCAAATGTGTTTCAACGTATTTTTTTCTTGAGGTCACGATTGCCCTCTTTTCATGCAAAGACATGACAGTTGAATTCTTAACACAAATAGTGCAGCAAAAATCTATTGTAATTTATTGATATTTGTAAAGCATGCAGTTAAGCCGATGATCAGTATAATCGCGCACTATTATACTGTATTGAACTGATGTCAGTTGAATGATAGTGAAGAAGTGTTTGAAAGGACCATTTATTTTATTTATCATACTGCTATAATATATAGATGCAAGATTCTAGTTGTCTACTAGCTGTTCATTTCTTTCTTTAATTTTGTTATTTATTTTGTATTCACCCAAATACATTTCTTGCCTCTAAAAGTTTCTTTTTGCAGTCTTGTTAATCACCATTGTAATATGCTCACTGAGCATGGCGATTAACAAGGCTGCAGAAAGGAACTTTTCAGAGGCGACGACTGTCCATATTATACATCATTATATTATATATATTGTATACAATGGAGTATTGTCCTCAATTTTTTTTATTGCAGAAATGGATAGAGGGTGCAAAGTTATGCTACCCTGATTTTTTTCAGATTTTTTAGAGACCTGGAAGTATTTTTAAAAAATTATTGATAGTTCTTTTTGTGACGTCACGCGGCGGCAAGTCCTATCTTTTTCTTAAGGAGCGGCGTCTCGTGACGTCACGAAAAGGACTTTCAATAATTTTTTAAAAATAGTTCTCGGGCTCTAAAAAATCTGAAAAAAATCAGGGTAGCATAACTTTGCACCCTCTATCCATTTCTGCAATAAAAAAAATTGAGGACAACACTCTATTATGACAAAAAATTAATTTAAACTGGACGTGATTATAGTATTTACTATATATTGTATATTTTGTAACTTTATTTTAATAATAATGGTTAATTAAAAAACTTTCAAAAGTAAAATTCTCTCTTTCCTTCAAAAAGTGATAAAAGATATTTATTTTTTAATAAAAAATAATATACTTCAGAATTACAAACAGGTATGGTCCTAAATTGATATATACTTTATAAGACTTTTTATAAACTGAAGATTTCTTTTTGTTTTTTGCCTTGAATATTATCGTGATTTGTTTTATTTTTATCAGTTTCTAAACTAGTAGAAGCCTTATTATATATACGCAAGTGGAACTTTGGCCGCTTCACTTGCGAGCTTACCTGCGGTCGGCCGGTGATCCCCCAAGACAGAGCCACGCGAGCAGCAGCCGGACGCAGAGGTAAAGGCGAGGAGCGTCCATCTCAAATCCTATTTTCCTCGAGTTCCAACTTTTGTGGAACAACTACCAACTACTATAATACTAAAAGTCCATAATTGCTAGGAAATCAGTGTCACCTTGATGCAGCCATTTTTAAATTAAGGTCTGCACGTTGCACTTGAACACCTCATACTATAATGAAAAATTGGACTAAACTTCATTCTCATTTCCTATTTAGAGAGATTCAAAAATCGAAAAGAAGCAATGTAAATGTACGTAGGAATTAAAAATTAAAGTTGACAATAATTTATGCTTGTAATAGTGGTTTGTAACAGGTAAACATTAATTCTACTAATGTTATATACTGCAAATAGAAACGTATTTATACTCATCACTCATCATTGTTTACCATCAACCATGACACCATGCATCCTTCGAATCTTAGTAGCTGATAGAGGACATAAAGGACTAAGAGATGGCGCTGACGTCTGAAAATTTTGCTCTTTGCATCGAGGATACGGCAATACCTATAGCATGGGGAGAATCACAAAAATTATCAAATTTTTAGGAAAGAAATCACTTACGAAGTTGAAATATTTTTTTATATTTGTCCGAAGTATTTGGCAACTAATTATGGTGTTGTCATTTCTGTAAAATTATGCTGTGGCTGCTGAGAGAGCATTTACATGATTTTACAATGTTAATCATATACAGCAATCCTCGCCAGACGTACGTAGTTCCAGCAGTTACCACTAGGTTCCCACTAACTTTATGACGCCAATAGAGCAGTATCATATTTTCAGTGCCCCTTCATAAAACAAAATATACAATTTTATGAGAAAGTAAAAAAGGCAAATTAGGATCAAGTTTATAAGACATGTTAAGGGGCATTCACAAAATCTTAAGGCCACATTTAAGGCTCGATAATTTAAAGCTTGATTTTAGACCTGTTTTTTAGACCCAAAATTTCTGGTCTTAAATTTTCGAGCCTTAAATGTGGCCTTAAGGGTAAGGTAACGCCACCAATGTTAAAAAAAATCCCTCTCACAAAAATTCTGAAAAAAATTTAAAATGTTCTCCTCTACACCCCCTATCAGTAGCTAAAATATCAGGTATACAAATACGATCTAGTTTTTGAGTTATGAATTTTTAAAGTTGACCAATTTAACATGGGAGTTTCATTTCTCCATGTTAAAGTAGTCAACTTTAAAAATTTATAACTCAAAAACTAGATCGTATTTGTATACCTGATATTTTAGGTACTGATAGGGGGTATAGAGGAGAACATTTTAAATTTTTTTCAGAATTTTTGTGAGAGGGATTTTTTTTAACATTGGTGGCGTTACCTTACCCTTAAGGCTTTGTGAATGCCCCCTGTTACAGGTTATAAATTGAAAGAATATCACTGCGGTGACTTTAGTCAAAATTTAGTCTCAGCATCTAAAAAATTCTAAAAAAAAATAGCAACTCAATAACTTGATCAGGACTAATATTTTGTTTTTTATTTGATCAGGTCAATAGTCAATAGGTGTGAAAATATTATGGGTTTAATTACCATCGGAAAATAATGAGCAATAGCCGTCAGTGGTATCATAAGCTGTCATCCTTAAATCTTAATAAACTCTAATTCCATCATGAATTTTTTATCGATTGGAATTAACTGATTAACTGTTGTTTTATATAAAAATTTAATAATAAAACATATTTGTTGTATACAAATATGTTTGTATATAACATATTTGTATATATATTTGTAGAATCGCGGAAAAAAACCCTCGGAAAAAAAACCCTTGTATTAAAAAACCCTTGAAAAAAAAACCTAGGAAAAAAAACCCTTCGCTGAAGGAGCAGCCCCAAGGAGCATTCGTGGCGTAGTAGCGCGGTAGCGAGGTTTCACGGTGTGGGGAGCTCATCAAAACGTAGAAGTCTATGCGGCGATGTTGTGGAAGTTAACTATCATGGAGGAAATAGACATAATTTATCCATGTTAACTATTATCTGTATTGTGTATATAGTAATTCCAACTGTGTTTTTTGTTAAAAATTATTTTAAAAACATTTTTTCTAACTTCGAATATTATATATTGGATATAAAATAATTAAAATAAAAAAGTAATAAAACAAAAAAAGTCGTCGTCCTACTCGTATTATTATTATATAACATATTATAGACATAAAATGAACATTTGAAAATTATAATATCTAATAGGTTCAGTGATTCAATAATTATTATTAACATGACTAATGAGACTAATCAGATATATGATATCTTATGTAATATATATTATTGGAACATATATAATGATAATCTGTCAAAATAGGAAAAAAAAAAATGAAGATAGGCAAGCTTTAACTTAAAAATGCCGCAGCGCCGCATTCTGACATCGCTTCGTCCGTAAGGTTTGTAAGGAGAAAAATCTTATTTATTTTTTCATTCAAATTCTATGCTGCACAAAATCTCGACTATTTTTTACTACGCCACGAATGCTCCTTGCAGTCCTTGCAGCGAAGGGTTTTTTTTCCGTGGGTTTTTTTATCCCCGAGGGTTTTTTTTCCTAGGGTTTTTTTTCAAGGGTTTTTTAATACAAGGGTTTTTTTTCCGAGGTTTTTTTTTTCCGCTTACCTTATTTGTATGATATAATTGTTATCAAATATTACCCTTCCTTGAAATTTGAAATGAATCATATAATACCTGTATAACCGTGTAACCTATTATACAAATACAACAGTTCAAAACTTCACGCTCCTTTCTTAGATAGCTTCCTATTTACAAAATCAAATCAATATAAAAAAATTCCATGTGTTCCCTGCACTGATGTTCGTCTGAATCTCGATTCATGAATCAATTGTGCATTTATATATACGAACGCTTGAACGGTATTATAATAAAATGTATGCCAATCGTTTATTACCATTATAGTAGAATCAAAAACTTCTTTTCCCACTTTGTAGCAATTAAGGCTCATAATTTTATTGATACGAATGACCTTTGATGCAAAGTGGGAAAATAGTATAGACACTTGTGTCTTAAATGATTCATTTTAAAATAATTGAAAGTGCCTTGACTTTTTTTCCCTAGCTGAAATGCAAATCAAAGTTAGGCTTCTAGAATCAAAATAAACCCAAATATATAAATAAAATATCAAATTATTTTCCGTATATGAATGCCAAATATAAATGCTAATTCATCGTTCTTATGGCCACAATTTTACCAACCCTAAATGAGAGCTAACTTCTCTTCTCGCTGTGTTTTGAATATACATTTAAGCCCATAAATTTCTACAACCTTACTTATTTATTTGTTCACAGTTCTATTTATAATTTATGGGAAAAATCACGCAATTTCAAATTTTACGCTACAACTGTTAAATTCAGCAGTTCTGTAAGTTGGGGCAAAGCTGTTTTCAAAGCGTTAGTGGCTTCTAAACCACGCGCACAATTGGAAGCCTTTAATATTGACAACATTTTCATAAAATTTCCATAAAAAAATGAGTTAATTGTAGCCGGAGAAACATTGAATAGAGATGTGTAAATACGTGGGGAATTTTTATGTCAGAAATCTGATGAAGCTGTTGTGTTCTAATTTGTAATTTTAAAATATATTGTACTAAATTTCTAGCACTACTGACAGGTACTTGAGGGGCTTTAGACTTATGCGTACGAGTTAACAATTATCAAGTTTATGTTCTCAAGGTTATAATTATGATACTGCATATCATCCTGATGTGGTCTCGTACTGCTGCATCGTGGTCCAAATATTGATTTTTTTTTTATTTTAATACTAAATTTGCTGGTTGTGAGATAATACTCATTGGTGTTTATATTATTTTTACATTATATCAGCTCTGTTCAAATTACTTCTCATTAATTAGCTTCTAAAGCATGAGAAGTAGAAAATTTAACTCCATCTTTGTCCTAGGTAAAATCAAATAAAAACATGGTGCTCAACAAAAAAAGTCGTTTAACTAGATGTTTGCTAACGTGTCTGTTCAAACAATAGCTTTTGCAAAGATTTAGTTAATAAATTTATTAAGTACTTACTATGATTAGAATTTAATTTAACGCAGGATAAATTTATGGGATTCCATTATGCCCAACTTTGAAGATAAAATTGCAATTGAAACATTTTTTGCAACAACCAAGAAATGTTTGTTCAGAAACGATGCTTATGAAATTTATTTAATAAAAAATATACCCACCCTATTCTAAATAATTCATTTAGTTATAAAATAAACATGTTAACTGATATGACAGATAACATCAACCTACGATTGATATTCCCTACGACAAGATTAAAAACTACAGTAAATTCTCAACAGCATAAATCAATCCATCTTTCTATAAAATAGAACACGATGTTACACTACAAACTCACCATAAAATTTGTAATTCTCTCCAATTTTCAGAAATAGATAAAAAAAAGTTTGAAATAAACAAACTTTAAGTCAAATATGTGTAAGGAAAAATTAGTGCAAACTACATTAAGTGAATTTCCTATAAAGAGAGCATTCCCTTTAAAACCGATAGTATACATATGTGTGTATAGTGCATTGTTACAGTTTATAATGAGGCATTGAAAGATGTGTTGATATTACTAAACAAAAAATAATATTAATATAGATAGTTACTCATAGTATCTAATAAATATCTATCTAAATATTAAATAATATAAAAAATAATATAAAAGTCTGCAGCTAAAATGTTAGAATGTTGTTACTTGATCCTGTAATTGATATAATGGGCGCAATTCACGAAAGTAGTTATTTGTCTCTAACCACGTTTAGTGTCATAGAACCGCGGTTGTTGAGAAAGCTGGATAACTTTCTGGAAAACTCTTTCGTGAATCACCTCCAATATTATGTGTTATTCAGTATTTTTTTTTCTAATAATGTAACATATTTTTCTTTATTTCTCTGGCTACACTGAATTATTAAAATTATAATTTAATAAAATTCACAGTAAATGCTAGGATTGGAAAAACTCATGTTAATTTTAGAGTTCCTTACATCAACAACTTTATTTCTAAAGATAATAGTAGCTTGCCAATATTGTAAGACATCCCGCTAGTTAGCTCAATACTGACAGGTACTTGAGGGGCTTCAGACTTATGCGTACGGAAGAACTCTTAGAGTCGTTGGAATTCATAGAACGGTGAGGCAAAACCAATTAATCACGACATGTAAGCTTGCCTCGGACAAAAGAAAATTCGCACTTTTAAGTTGGTACGCTCTCTTTGAATGGATCAAACTTCATGTGTGAGCAAACTGTGTATTTCCTATTTAATGGGAAGCGTTGACCTGCCGATTTGGTCGCCATATTCTAACTGGACGATATTTGTATGTTGAAGATCAGCAGATTTTGATACCATTGCGCAACGTTTCTGCTCCAAAATCAGAATACAAGTACCGGTTGAGGGTTGCAAATAATATTTTAATAGTGCCAATTGTAAAAGGTTAGTGACAATACGTGATTTTAAATTCGGAAACAGAACTAGTGTAAAGAATTAACAATTCGCGATCGAAAAATTGCTCCGTATAGGAATTATAGGAATTATACGTGCGCCCAATATTTTCTTGTAAGTAATATAATGGTAGGACAAAGGTTGCATGACGTCAAGGTCACAGCTTCCCATTTAATAAAAATATTCCCGCACAAAAAGGACACAAATTTGCAGTAAAAAGAAAGGAATTTATTGATTTTTTTTGTCCTCTAAATATCATGAGTCGTGTTTTACTTATTTTTTTATATCCCATTTTTTCCTCATTAAATTAAAATATGAACTCTTGTATATATTTATGGTAAAATAGAGGATATAATTATTATTATATTACATTTTTTTACTGTAGAAATTAATATATAGCAGTATTGGGTATTTCTATCTTAGAATAGAGAGGCCGGTAAAATATGTAAGTAGTCCAACATCATAAGAAATTATAAATTAAGACTATTTTAATTTTAAATATTACAAAATGCCATTTCATATCATTCATAATTTGCTGTCGAAATGTAATTAATTACGTAGAGTGAACAGGAAGTCCAAGTAATTTCCTGTGATTGACATTTAAAACAAAATAATGTTTTCTTTTATACTGTATAAACACAAGTATAAAATTACTTAAGTTTAATTTATGAGAATAAGTGAGATCTATCAAGTTTCTACTAGAATGTGACATTTCGTGCATGCTATATACATAACATACTTCAGTAGGGCAACTTGCAAGCCGCAAGGCTTCGAGTGAAGTGGCAATTATAAGAAAAGCGTCTATTTGCCACGCTACCTCCCTCGACACACCCTATTGCGTGCAGACACCGAGAAGAGAAGCTCCACCCTCTTTACGGACCATAACTCTAAGTCCAAGCAGAATAACAACCTTCTTACCTCCTACCTGCTACAGCACACACATACAGACTCAAAAATCCAGAGTATATAAGTCACGGCATCGTATAATAACGATCGGTAATGAATTATGATTAAATTTTTCATTGTTTTCTAATTTTAGGAATATTTTCTTTTGATGAATATTTTAACTATATATATATATATATATATATATATATATATATATATATATATATATATATTATATACAGTATTTATACAGTATATATACACACACATACATATAAAATTGTTATAAGTTATTATAATGATATGCAAGTGAGCCGTGATGTCATTCAGTGTCTTCTTTGAATCTATATGTATATAATTATTGAAAGTGTGCAGCTAGCTGTATAATAGTCACATAGCGTGTTAACTTGACCTTTTTAAATATTTATTATGTTTTGTTGAGAAGAATTACTCTTTGTGGGAAATGGGCTTTTTAATACCACGATATAATATGTACATTTTTATATCAGAAGCGAAAAATTCATTTAAAAGACAAAAATGATTTTGATATTATTATTATTTTTTTTTTTACTTAGGGAACGTGTGACAAGCTCTTGCTCGTGTGTGTGTATTTTGTGTGTATCAGAAAAAAGAGATATATTTGGAGAGGTTTAGAATTAAACATTCTCCTTTGGAAGAAAAATGATTCTATATCTAGCAGTGATTGCAAAGTTGTGGATTGAATCTGTCTCAGGCCATAATGTTTACAGAAAATAATATCTTACACACATTAGCCTGTGATAGATTAAAAATATTAGATTTTTTATATTAAAAAAAAATAACAAATTCAACAATAAACAATATATTAATTAATAGTAGGTACTAATGTTAAAAACCCAACCAGCTAAATTTTCTCTTATTTTAAACAAAAAAGGACAAAATAACTGGAACATGGAATTTTAGAACACTTTTTTTAGAACTTGTATAGTAAGCTGCAAAAACGCACACGTCACCAACATTTTCATGCGGAAGCTGCAGCTTGGAGCTGAGCCTCCCTCATTTAACTTCGCATGTATTCGTCGAGTTTGCAGCTGAGTTGAGAACCAGCAGCTAGTTGGCTTTTAACATCATTTCGTTTTATCATAAAGATTTTTTTTCCAAGTCTACTGAAAAAAGCCTCGCCCTTACTATGGAATTACGCCCAGTATGCTTCTATTTATAACTTACATTACACATTGCATGTCTTAAATACATAATGTATATAAAATGTGTGTAGACAACATCCGAACTTAATAATTTTTAAATATAAAGTTATCGTTTTAGTTTAAAACTTTTTTCATGGGAAAAAAAATCATATTTGTTGAAGCACCAATTTAATTTAGATTTTTTTGTTTAATAAAGCTGAAAAGGCGAAATACCAAAGTAAGGAAACCAAGGTCAACTATATACACAGACTACGACTAAAATACTGATCACATAGTCTTGATAGGCCTAAGTACTATGCATATATCGATGAATGTCAAATCACGGGGAAGAATTTTCGTGTTATTTGAGGGCGAGACAGTGGAAGTGATGTGTGGAATGGAAAAAAGGAACGTAGAGGAAAGGATAACGGGGACTCACGGCTTATGGACACTTCACCACAACAAAGGAAAAGACAATAAATTCCTCTCACAGAAAAAAAAAAAAAAATGGTGCATAGAACGACAAAACTTTGCATCATGTCCCATTATTATTTTTAGAAGTCTGCAACGTGTTAGAAAAGTGTTGAACGAACAATAGATCACAATATTTTCCCCCTTCATACCACTGTAATTATGAGTTCTGAAATTTCTTGCATTATTGTGCAACAATGAGTAAATGCAAAGAACATTGAATAATTGAATTGAATTCATAGTCAAAGAGTAAGTTTTATGTTACTGTAACACAAAATTACCGATCTACAATTTTATGATCACACGAATTTTAAGGAGCTGCGGGGCATTTTATATATAACATATATATATTGTTTAAATTTATTTAGAAGCCTAAAAGCAGCATTAATTAACGATTAAATCATGTATGAAATCATATATGATTTAGTAATAAAATATTGTCTGTGCACAACTATAAGATTTCTTTCAAAACAGAATTTATATAACAAACATGTGTTGCACGTGGATAACAAATACTTAAAATGTGCCTTTTAAAAAGCACTAACATATAGTGGTGTTTAGTGGTGTTGGCTATTCACTCTACAGGACAGTACATAATATCTGAGGGCGTTGGCACTTAGAACATTGAAAAAAATTTAGCAACGCCCTTTAATAAATGCAGTAACAGTTAATTATTAGAATTATTGTATGCTCCATTATTTGTAGAGGCAATTTTTAATTACATAATAATATATAATATTATTTGGTGATATAGAAGAACACTTGCTATAACAGAAACCCCAAACTCAAGCAGTGGTTTTTCAGGTAGTCACATTGCATATGATAATGCTAAGAAGAAAAATATTTTACAAATATATTATGCGTGATAAAATTTATGTTTTTCTTATTTTTTTTTTTTTTTTTTAATTTGCTAATTTGCTATGGAAATATAAACTTTTTATGGTGAGGACAAGAATTCATAAGTTAAATATCTACTTGAGAAAAATTGAACAATTTCGTAATTTTTTTATAACATTGTTGTTGTTGCTTTGTTTGTTGTTGTTGTTGTGTATTTTAAATCTATGAAACTAAGAACGTGTTAATGCTTCCAAGTTGCTAAATTTTCACTGAAAATCCTCTTTACCACTGCTTCCCGAACTGGTATGTAGCCGTTGGGCTGGACCGTTCTTGAGTGCGGTGCCGCGGCAGTCCAGTGTGGAAGTCCCCAGTGGGACAAACATCTCACATATGTTCTGTCACTTACGTTGGACTAGATTGGTGCTTACTTTTGTGTTTGTTACACGCTGCTTAATTTCGTACCTCACAACGTGGAAATGCGCACAACAGACTGTTGACTCTTGGGTTGCTGCTGCTCGGGCGGGTCATGCGGGGGTCCCGCAGCTCCGAGACCACCCCCGGGGGAAGAGACGGGCTCCACCTCCGAAGCGGGGTATGATGATGGTAGGTTGACCACCACTGAAGCCGTGATTGTAGACGACGAGGTGGTGGAATTGGGCTTGGCCACGCCACTGTTAGCGCCCGTCACGCCCCCGCCACCACCACCCCCAGAGTTGGAGGGGAAGCCCTGGTTTAGACTGGCACGGGACAAGCGGTCTGGCTCGCTCGGTGGAGAACGATTACTTTGTAGCCGAACTTGGATGTCGTTCAGCTCTTCCTCTTGGCCCGACTCGGGCGTGGCGCCTCGCTGTTGTTTCTGTAACAAGGGACCCCTTCAGTGGCCGGGGCAGCTCTCCATCACTCCTCCCAGTACTGGATGTCTTGCTAATCAAATGTGTAAGATATTATGTATATATTTATATACCGTCCTACAAGCGTGCGCCCAAAAACACGGAAGGTATATTCGAGCCAACTCACAAACACAAGTTCTGAGTTGAATCGTTTTACACCCCGCGTGCAGCGGCTATATTTAAAATTTTGACTTCTTATCATATGAATGCTGCTAACTAACTCAAGAGATAGAGTAAAAGAAGCATGCACAGAAAGATAGAGTTATGGAAGAGAGAAAAAAGTAGAGGAAGAGATATAGAGACAGAAAGAGAAGACATTACATACTCTATAGATGCTATCAATATATTATGTCTCGCACACACGCACACCATTCATGCATTGCAGGCGAGCCGAGAGCAAGATAGAGAGAGAGAGAGAAAGGAGACATGCATACACGCTGGTCAAAGTAGCCTAGCACCCGCCTCAGAGATAACCACCTGATTGCATCACAATTTATATTACAATAGGAGGGTAAACTGAAGGGAGACAACACACCAAGTCAGGCCATGCAATGTGTACTTCTGACTTCGTGGATCTCACCATTTGCCCGGGCTATATAGCCTATACTTTGGGTCCGGGTTTCTTAACATTTTAACATACAAAAAATATATCATATATGTATGAAATCTAAGTCTCTGAAACGTTTGGAGGCGTTCAAAAATAATAATAAAAAAAAAGTCTCGGCTTGCCTGCACTATATATGTTATATAGTAACTAAATTAGCTGGAAAGGATTGATTGATTGATTACCTTGGTCCGGACTTCAATCTTGTCCGTATAAACTAGGACAACCTTGTCCTTTCCCGGGCTCGTGGCAAGGAAAGGAATGCTCTTCTCAATTTGTGAGAGTAGTTAGTAGTGCACACAGGTGAAGCGACGGGCGAGAGAGAAAGGGAGGAGAGACAGAGGGGAGAATCATTAGCCGTGTTCCGTTTACACATAACTAAACACCATCATAATCATCAACAACATCAGCAAAAAAAACACCATCATGGTCATCTGCATCATCGTCTCACACTGACACAGTTCACAACGGCAGGAAGCCTGGGCGCGGGTCCAGTAGAGGAGAGGGATGGGGACAAGAAGTAGAGAGTGAACAAAAGAGGGCCGTAACAAGAGCGGGAAACAGCAAAGAGGAGGGGAGAAAGAGGTGGCCAAAGGAAATATGAACGGTAAGTAATATTATAGCATATTAAGAAAGATAGAGAAAGAGATAGAAAGATAATATATAGAAAGAGAAAGAGAAAGAAATATATAGTGTGATGAGCGTTATGGAGAAGCGGGTGAGAGCTAGAACACATTTTTGCCGGTGTGATTAGTTGTAAAGAAAAAAAGCAGAGAAACAAAAATATATTTTCACTTAGTGGTGCTGCCTGCAGTGAATATAATTGTAAAAAAAAAAACACAAAAACGGTGATAAAGGTACATGAAAAAAAATTATTTTCTCTCGCAAATAATATATTTTGTATCTCTACCTTGTTTTTCTATTCCTGATTATTTTCTCGACCTCCCTGAAATAGAGTTACAGTTAGTTAACTTAAAGTATAATAATGTATTATAACTTTTAACATTTAATAGAAAATCACAAGCTCTGGTAATACAAAAACAACGTTATTGGAAAAAATAACATAATAATACTAAAACACACCACGCCTATAGCTCGCTGTCACACTTTTTATTCCATTTCACAGCATTTTACTATAACCATCCGCTGTGCTCGAGTTTAATCAATACCATCTGGAGCTTTGATGGGGAAAAAAGCACAGAAGTAAACTGACTTTCGACGTGATGCTCGATAATTTTGTAATTATTACTTGTTTTTGTATAAACAGAGCTCTGTAAGGAAGAGACAGTGGCCAGTAAGAAAAGAATGGAGCGTTAAAGAGAAAGCAAGAAGATGGCCGGCCAGGCCCCCTGCGACCCCTTGCTCCCGAATGTAATTATGTTTTTGTATATATGCACGTATGTAATGTATAGAAATAGCTATTGCCACACTACATGGACTAAGTATCTAACTACTGTGGCTTTTTGCTGGCTGGCCGCTGACTAGACTTACCTGATACCGCTGGCCACAGCAGCGGCCGCAGCATGCCTGCAGGAGACCAGGGTGGCTGGCGGCGGAATGTGCTGGGCTGGCCATGGGCGAAGGAGAGCCCGGCCTCTTGGGCTGCCCGTTGTATGGAACCTCCATCTCCACGAACTCTCGGTCCTGCGTACGCCCAGCAAGCAAGCACCTCAGTCAATATATAACATTTCATTTGACCTCACCAAATAACTCGTGCAGGTTGTTACTTAAATTTCCTTCTCATACAAAAATTAATAAACATTTTTTTTTTTTTTTTCAATTTTGTGTACTTTGTTCAAAGGAAAATACAATACAATTATAATAAAACTCTGATGACATAATATGCATTTTTATACACCAATTACACTGAAATTTTCGTTATCGTCTTTAATTGAAACCACAACTAGTTTCTTGTAACGGCTCTCTTGGATTATGATAAGTCCTCAAGATTTTACTACAGGCTGTTCGTTGGAATGTTACTTTGCACTCTTTGCAGTGACAAAGCATATAAAATTATATTATATGATAATATATAGTGATATGTAATATGCTCACAACAGTCACAACATTTCGATAACGCTAATTGTTTTGAAATGCTTAACTGAAACTCTATATAGACAAGAATGAAGCATTAAAACCCATGTTGTTAAATAATCTTATGTTGCAATTATTATTATTTATTGAAATATTTAAAAGAAAACAAATTCCGATAAAATGTTATCGTAAATTTGCTAAAGATTAATTTTTGATACCTAAAATTCATAAGTAATAATTATCAAGCAATGCCGTGCGTATAATGTTCAAAAATGCAGAAAATTTATAAATAATAATAATAATAATAATAATAATAATAATAAAAAAAAAAAAATGAGTCCCCGGGGATGAAAGTGACATGATCACTTTCTATAATAAGGGGCAGTTATCTTGTTTGCTCCGGTATTGTGCCTGAGTGAATTAACAGTTGCGTTAAGCAACAACAACAAAGATTCTACAACTTCTTAATTTTAATCACATACAAACAACTAGTTTTGAAAATTGTTTGTCAATGAAATATATACCAGCAATAAAATGAAAATTATATGAGCACAAAATTTATTTATAACTATTTTGAATGTGTTCATTGAAAATTGATACATTGCCAATTTAACGATTTTACGGTTTACAAAATTTACTTCAAACAAAAATAAATCTTACTCACAAAGAGCAGAAAATTGTTCTAGCAAGAATAGGTCTTGGGAGCAACAATAAATGTCATTTTTAACAACTTTCTGCTCTCTGCATGTGAAGGTTAAGGCAGTACTCGTTGAACATTTAACTACACACTAGTTTTAACTATGCATCATAAACGTTTTGTGTACGCTTAACTTGTAAAATGAAATAATAATAATGTGTTTTGTGTAACAATATTCAAGTATGGTTATGTGGAGAAAAGACATTAATGTAGTAACCTTGTCATTAATAAAAACGACTCCAATTTCCAATCTAATTAATGTTTCAAATATATGAAGAATGAAATTTTCAAACATTATTATTAGCTCCATAGTATATACTTACCGTGGTCTTCTCCAGACATCTTAGTAAATGATGATGTTGTAATTCAAAGATATCCTCTTCTCTGTAATTCTCATCCATCTCTAGGCCGGATTCTTGAGCTGCTAGCCGCGCCTCTGCAGCTTTCTTCTTACTGACGAACGCTGCTCCCGACGAGGCTTTAGCGATGCGGATTCTGGCCAGTCGTGCTTTCTGTAACACAGCCCCACTTGCCGGCTCATGGCTGCTCAGGTCGAGAGCCATCCGAAGTCGCTCCCCATCAGGCGGGTAGTGGGTCAGCAGCCTTGCTTACTACAAACTACAAGCTCACACTCACAGACACACTGCCAAATAATTTCTACAAAAAAACATAAAAAAAAGTCGAAGGAATAAAGTCAAGCAGGAAAAACTAACACAAAGGGAAATAAATGAAGTCTACGAACAAAGGCTGTTTTTACAATATACGTAATATATACATCTTATACATTCACGCACACACACGCAACACTTACACTACTGATTTACGTCATCACTTTATTTGAAAAAAAAAAAAAAGTAATTTAAATTCAACGTTCATAGAAACTTTCGTAGAAATAATTATTGGTTTCTCAATTATCCATAGTTAAAATAACATTTGTGAAACAATAATGATATGATTTCTTTTATATATTTTTTTGTAATTACATATTTGTATAGTCAAGCAATTTTTTTTACATAATATCCAAGGGGACATGCTAATTTCTAAGAAAATTGGGGTGTAAAATAAATACATATATTCAACGTAAAAAATTATAAAAAAAAAGAGAAAAAAGTACAGCGACATGCATTAATTAAAGAAAAAGATTTTGATGAATACGAACTAAAACATATTAGTTAGTTTATGACTGGAGTGACGCACTTACAGCACACAGATAGAAACATCAAAAAGAAAAGTACGGGGGGAGGGGTTGAAGTGGCGTGGAGGACGAGGAGGGGGGTAGGCGCGGGACAGTGCTTAAGTTGATCTAGCTGAATCGATTTGTTATTAAAGGTCAAGTAGCTGCCTGCTTGCTTGCTCGCTAGCTAGCTTGCTTGCTGCTAGCTTGCTTGCTCATATAGAGCGCGCTATGTAGAAAAGAAATCGCATAATCGAAGTCTGCAAACACTACAAAACTATAGATAGAGTGATAAAAGTAGTATAGTAGTAGTGTAACCTATAGCTCAATCTATAGATGATAGTCAGCAGCAGCAGATGGTTTTTATATAGCTCAGATATTAAAAACGAAGAGCTTTCAGTTTTGCAGCCAGCACAATTCATGCATTTTTTTTTTGTATATTTTACAAAGCACATGCATATTGTAAGCGTATTGTATTATAAGCGCAAGATATTGTTCTAAAAATATAAAGCCTCCCTATATTCATAGTATTTCTAGGCATTTAAGTTGAAAATCACACTTGTCATACATTAATTTTAATTCGAGGTTTAAAAAAACTACAAGGTTATATCATAAATATTTTTTGGAGTAAAAAAATGGTTAGGATTGGAGTTTTTTGGTTAAGGATGATTGCTGTGCAATCATTTTTTTTTTTTTTTTTTTCTTTTGAAATTCTGAGCGGGTCATTCGATCACCCCATACAATTCTCCTGATGGTTTGCTTTTTTTTTTTTTATAATTTAATTTTATTTACTTGTTGTGTTAGCAGATTTTGTTAGTGAAGAATGCTGTCCACCAGGGATGGGGCGAACTCCCTGTTCTGCTCAGTCCTTCATCATAGAGTGAGAGAGAGAGAAAAAAAAGAGAAAGAGGAAAGAGAACACGACCACAATAAACTTAAACGCCATAACGAAGGACAGTTGTAAGACTTGTGATGTGAGATCCGAGAGATGTGAGTGAGTAACGAAAATTTTGAAGAAAAAACAGAAAAAAATATGGTATAAATAATATTGAAAATCATAATAAGGAATGAAGCTCGTGGGGCGGGTCCGGCGACGGGGAGCAGGGCAGGAGCGAGGCGCCGATGAGTACAGACCCTCTGCGCCTTCCTCTTGTCTGCGCGCTGGTTCTGGTGGTAGATGCGACTGAAGTTGGATACGATTACAGGGACCGGCAAGGCGATCACCAGCACTCCGCTGAGAGAGCAAACTCCTCCCACGATCTTGCCGGCAATCGTCTTGGGTACCATGTCTCCGTACCTGCGACATACACACACGCGAACCGGTCATGTGCTGCTGGAGCTACAAGCTAGCCACATCAGTAGACCACGGGGGGGCGGGGGGCCAGAACGGGATGAATGAAAAAATGCTCGGGAGAATCTGATAAATAAAATAATAATAAATAACGAACGCGATCAAACGAGCGGACAACCAACAAACTGCATGGATGAGAGCGTAGCTTTAAGGCCACGTGACGTCATGTAGGCAGAATAGCGTAGTGAAGAGTGAGGCAGAGGAAGTGGGGGTTGGCACAGTAAATATTAGGAACTGGGAATATACACATGGAAGCTAAACTTAGGCCCGGAACAAACTGTCTCACCTCTCTACCGGAAACAAGGAGGAAAGTGAGGGGAAAATAGAAAGAGAGAGAGAGAGAGAGAGAGAGAGAGAACAGCTGGGCACACTTGCCATGGCTGGAATTGTGGAATATTATGGTAGGACATGCTAATAGATGTGTCATTTTTGTTTTCTGCTGTGTATAAGAAGTAAATTTTATTAATTAATTATGTAAGTGTGTATGATAAAAGAGGTCAACACAGCAGATTATGACGAAATGAAAGCTGGGTAAATATGAAGCCTGCCCAAGAGGTCAGTCAGCGTACAATATATACAGTACGGACAAAATAGACAGCAGCTCGTCCGGCTCGACTCGTGCTCGTGCTCCTCGCACGTGAAGTTAGATAGAGAGAGAGAGAGACAGAGCGACGAGGAGACGAGGCAAGCAGGCAGTCAGTCAGGCAGTCAGGCAGTAGGCAGGCGGGAGGAGAGAGGAGGTGACGTCATGCAGCTCGATCGATCACGCCTCATCCAGGCCAGCCAGCCAGGCAGCCAGCACTCGCTCGCTCGACGTCGTCCTCCGTCGCTGCACCGCGCGTTTCTACCAGTAGTACAACTCGTTCGTTCTCTTGCTCACTCTCTTGCTCGCCTAACAGCCTCTCTCTCTTCATTGGGCGAAATCTGGGTTTGCAGCCACTTATCCCAATGGGAAAGCCGAGTGAGGAAGCATGACAGGCTTATCTGGCAACTTGCCCTGTGTTTTCCTCCTCCATAGAATGATGACCACTACTTCTTTAAGGTGTAAAGCGATCTAATAATAACTTTAATTGGAAAGTTGCCTAGATGCCTTTATCACATTACTTAGCCACGAAACTACTATTTGGAATAAAAAATTAAAATTTCATTGTGTTGGAGACATAAATTTATTGCTTTCGTTAGACAACAAAGCCATTCTGATGTGCAGCAAAATATCGGTCACGGTTCGGTTTCTTCTTTTACAGTATTCCACACGCACGTGTATGTAAACACAAAATGTGTATAATTCCAAATGTTGTTTTAGTAATCAGGACATTCAGGCGCGAACTCAGGTTTGATTTTTGGGATGGATTGGGCCCATAGGGGTCCCCAACAAACGAGGAGCACATATATATACACACACAATAATAAATTATATTTTTTTGTTTTAAAAAGAATCACATCTTCATTTTATATTTTATCAAGGGATGTGAATATAAGCACCCTAAATCATCCCCCTAAATCCGCGCTTGAGGGCATTATTAAAAAAAAGTGATATTGCTATTTAGGAAAATTAAATCAACACAATTTTAGAGCATTTTCCTAAAAAAGCACAAAAATTTATCATAAAAAATATCCCCTTGAAGCCTTTAACCAGAATAACATTTAGAATGTTTACTCTAAGAAGAAATTTAGTGATCCAACTTAAATTCGCCCAACAAAGACAGTAAAGGCTACAGGGGAGAAAGAAGAAAGAGAAAGCCCGATCGCATTAAATTAATTTGAATACAAAAGGAGTTCAACAAACTCCGCGTCAATATCACGCGCGTGCCCCTTGCGGCTTAGGCAACTTGTTTATCATGCGCGCGATGCATGTTGCTTAAGTTATACGTTAAGGAGCTAACTGAATCAGTAATTACAAAAAAAAAAAAAAAAAAAAAAAATCCTTCAATTTTGCTATAATGACGAGTGGTTCGTTCAAGTAAGGTGGTCAGGGGTGGTTTGGAGAGGTTAGGATCAGGGTACTCACCCGAGAGTCGTCATAGTCACGATGGTGTACCAAAAGGCCGCAGGAATGGACGTGAAGTTGGTACCTTCCACATTCTTCTCTGCATAAAACATAACTGTGGCAAAGATGATGATGGCCATAGCTAATGAGAAAACTAGAAAGCCTAATTCAGAGGCGCAAGATTTAAGCGTATACCCCAGAATCCGGAGACCTTGAGAGTGCCGTGAAAACTTGAAGATTCGAAACACACGGAACACTCTTAAAGTAACGAAGGCGCCAGATACGTCGTCGTTATCAGTAATACCAAGGCCGATGTAATATGGCAGGATTGCTACCACATCAATTATACTCATAACGCTGCGTACAAATTTGCATCTATCTGGTGCGGCGAATAAGCGTAACAAATACTCGGCGGTGAATATCATCACGCATGCGGTATCCAAGCAGAAGAAGACAATCTTGTACCGCTCGCCGCAAGGAAGAGTCCCGCTGCGACCCGGTTTCACTCCGCAGGACACGGTTTCGATTACATTAGCCATCACTGACACAGCAATAAAAAAACCCGTAACATAATAGAAAACCAAGGCTGATGTTGATGTGTGTGGATTTTCAAACGATCTCCACATTTTTTGTCGGATATTAGTGAGCTGTTGAAGATTCTGATTGTCTCCATTTTCACTCAATTTATCATCCATTAATCGTTCTGAATTTTCACGTTTTCTATCCTTGTAATCCTCAAAACAACAGTCCCCAATAACATCAGATAATATACCAAAAAATGCGAGTTCTTCTTCGTAGCTTGTGAGGCATTCATGTTTAGGATAATGAAGTTTGCCTGTGCGATAATAATTGAGGATGTGCCTAAAAATATCTGGGTCACGGTCAAAAAAGTATTGTTTGCTGTCCTCATCATAGAAGAATTCACGTTCATTGGAGCCTAGCAACGTGTCGGGGTACTTTTCGAGCGTGTTTCGCCACGTCTCGAATCGACGGCCCGACACGTTGATTAACAGTTTTTCATCCTCTGATTTCCGCCGGTCTTTCGAGATCGGAGGTGGGGGGAGTGGATGTGTTGCAATGGGCACCCATCCTATGGCGGCTGCTCGCGCGAATGGTAACCAGGCTGCTACCGAGGCCATACTGTGTGGCGCTATTTTCTCGCTATTATAAAATTCACCTCACAGAAAAAAAACTTTTATAAAATAATAAAAAAAAAAAAATGAAACAAAACAATTAACTTTTTTGTTGTTATTCTACGTCAAATGTATTGTTTCACAACGTAAGCAAGAAAAGAAACGTGCGCACTTTCGCACTAAAGTCTTGTCAGTCAGCTGATTTCAGCCTACAACTTGAGTCCACGAGATGTGCTCAGCTCTTGAGCAGGTCACATTGAGTCAGGCGGGAGACGCAAGTGATCATCTCTAGCCATGGCCTGCATTCTGCGGCGTAGGACGGCGTGGCGGCTAGCTGCAGCAGCACCAAGCCGTGGGTTCATGTTAGACTGGCCTAGTGATGCCAGCCTTGTGCAACACCACGTACTCGGTGACAAGTGGAGATGGCCGCCGTACCTGGAGCAAACTCTAGCAGCGGCAGCAGCTCGGGCCAACTCAAGGTGTCAGGGTGATTGTTCGCCATCCTCGTCAGATGTACCGTTGCCGCTGCTGCTGCCGCTGCTGGTTGCACTCACACGGGCAGTCGCACTGGCGTGGCCACTTCTGTAGGTGACGGCGATGATACATGCTCTCAGCAGTTCACCACGTAAACAAGTCGACTTGTGTATAGGACATGCTTAGCCTATCTTGTTGGTGGTAGTAGCACACGAGCACCACGACACTGGAGCACTGTGAGCAGCAGCGGCAGCAGCGGCAGCAGTAGCAGCTACCACTACCACCATACAGCACTGAGGCGTGCACGGCAGCAGCTTGCGCACGTCGATACCGCCTGACCCAGCTACGCGACGCCGGCGAGTGAGCTCTGCTACAGAGGCTGCTGCCGCTGCTCTGCTTCTGCTGCTACCGGCGCAGGACACCATGCAAATGCCACACACTCCACTTGAGCGCTAATATACTTGTTTCTTCAAGCTCCCGCTAAAAAGAAGCAAACAAAAATAATAATATTACACCACTGTGATAAAAATTAAACATTTTTTAAATTTAATTTTAAAACTATCCTTAATTGAATGTTTATTAACCTTTAATCGTAACAAATAATAAGGAATCTCACTTTTTTTTAAAGCAGCAGCTCAATTGCTTTAATGAATAACAAACAAACAAACAAATTGAAACTTCCTAATTTTTCACTAACATCGTAGCACTCGAATGTCAAAACATATCTTCATTGTGCGTTATTGTTGGCCCACTTATTTTCTTCAACTATACCACTAGTACTGAGGGGGAAGTTAGAGAGGAAAGCTATTCCTGATGTGCCGAGCCGCCATCTTCCTTCTGACTAGCTCGTGCTCGCGAGCAAATTGATTTTTACCTCTCTTGCTCTCACCCGGGCTCTCTCTCTCTCTCTCTCGCTTTCAGACCTAGAGCCATCTATCGGGAAGGCCTCTGCTCTCGCGTTGCCCAGGCAACAATGACGTCACTGGTGTGTGCACGAGAGAAAGAAAGATAAAGAGCAACGTCCACAAAAATAGCTAAAAAGTTCAAGATGTTGGATATTGGAAACGGAAAACGAATCATAAAAGAATTGCATATTTATTTATGGTCATTGACAATGCTATGATAAATTTAAGAATATGTCTACAGAAGAAGGGATGAAATTTTTTAGAGAAAGGGTCAAACGAATCTTTGCATGACCACTTAGTGATAATTTACAATTTTAATATCCATTCTTGATAATCGTGACCTCATTGCATATGAAAACATGACGTTGCTTTCTCTATCTTTGTTCCTCGCTAGCAAAGCCGCTCGCTTTGTTCTGCTATAGCATGTCTCTAGGCAACTATTTAAACAGGCACGTAAGAAAAGTTGCCTACAGTGAAGGGGCCAAGTGGCTGCTACTGTCACAAGGAGTGAGCGAGTGACATCAAATACTCGGATAATATAAGCTTATACATATATATAAATACGTATATATATAATATATATAAAGTTTCAATGAAAAACACCATTTAAAAAAATAATAACTTCCATTATCACAACATTAAAAACATTTAATTCAAATTATGTTTACACTGTTTGACAGTTGAATTGAGACATGGAAATTTAGCACTTGTTGCCTACATTTGCTGTATTCGATAGGTTAATATATCATAACAATATATTAACCTTTTAACCGTTCTATAAATAATTTAATATAATTCCAGTTTTAACCCCCTCAATTTTTATTTTTTTACTTATGGCATTAAATTTATATTGTAAAATATACTAGTACGAAATAGCACTAAAAAGTAGTCTTACCTTTCCTTTATTGCAGTTTTTGCAGTGTAAATAGTTGGGGTTTACTACATTTATTTCTTACGATATTTTTACTGACGCCATTCATCAATCTGCTAAGCTGCTTATCTTATCATGCTGTGCTTATCAAATTAAATCCCAGCACCAAATTGCACTGTTTTCACTGAAGTCGGAGCTTTCGCTCATCGACCGCCATATGTTTTTAGGAAAAGAGCGCCATTTCAACTATAGCCTTTTCTTTTAAAGTATTTTCCATTTCTTGTTAATTTAAAACAGTAAATTTGTACTAAAGTTTAGCCACGACATAGCTGAAAGTAATAAAATGCATGAAGCCAACTAGAATGCTGACCTGATGATAAAAATTTTAAACTACCTCTTGCATAAATGAGTACTTTTCCTCTTTCTCTTCTACCTGCTTGTCTTTTTGCGCTTTTTGCTCTGTGTTTAAATTTTTCACTGACTGTACCAGACAGCACACTGTTTTACTCTTTAAAACATGACCTACTTGTAAATTGGAATAATGTTAAATTAAACATTACAACATTTTCAACTTTCACTTATTTCTCCCACTTTTTTACTTTTACGTTTAAACCACGGGGGATTCTGTAGACCCCTAAAACCCATCGCTACGGTAGTTTTAGGAACAATTACTTTCATGCTTAAATTTCTTAATTTTTTTTTTTTTTTTTTTTTTCCTGCGAGAGGAAATGAATTTCTGAACAGGAAATTGTTGCTGACTGAAGCGAACAAAAGCAAGTACGGAATAAGATATCGACCTTAAGATGCTTTTATTGCTTCTGTTCCTCTTACATCATGCACTTTGATGGCTTCTACAAAGCAACAGTATCACCATAGCTTTTGCAGATATTATTGGGACGATCGATCATTTGGCATTATTTATATTAATGGACCCGATTCACGAAGGAAGATAACCAGCTTTCTCACTCTAGCAACGTAAGTGTCAACTTAAATACACTAAACGCGGTTTTAGTACAAGAAATTGGATTACTTTTTAGAAAAATCCTTCGTGCATCGCGTTCGTTATGTCTTCCTTGAATATATTATAATATTCACTATGGAACAATTATAATATTAAGTATCACCAATTATTTTCTTTCCAATATAATTTAGTCATTGTTATTATTACATCAGATCCGATATTTTTTTAGCTACCTTGAGCATGCATTTATTTTTTATTGAATTAAATGTAATTGATATATTAGAAGAAAATTTCAGTTTGTATAATAAAGCTGTCAAGATATTAAAAGGCTCACATTACATTGCTTTATTTTTAATCTATATTTTGATTTGTTTTGAAGTTCTATTTTTGACCTATACATATGCATGGTTATTTTTTTTATCGTTTGAATCTTCATATAATTTACAACGTAGCGAAAATTACTATGCTAAGTATGCTTTAAGTATTACTTAAGTAACTTATTCTAGCACAAAAAATTTTAAAAGCAGACGTTTATACACTGCAGAGGTCCACGCTTGTCGTTACCCAGGCTATCCGGGGATCCTGTTTATTATTTATTATTAAAGAAACATGCATGGGGGACATTCACAAAGCACTTTAACCCCCAATTTAGCCCCAATTTTTAACCCTGGTGCTAAACATGGTGCTAAGCTATGAGCTTAACATGGTTAGCCCCTGGTTTAGTACCATGTTTAGCACCAGGGTTAAAAATCGGGGCTAAAGTGGGGGTTAAAGTGCTTTGTGAATGTCCCCCATGATGTACAACCCATAAGAATTTTTTATTGCATACCCCCGAACAGAACACCTCAAGTTCTTAGTGTATTGCTATTGTAAAATCGAGGGGAAAGACACTGTGACGTCATAGACATGCAATATCTTTCCCTGCATGTGCATGCATGTGCTGAATATTTGCATGATTATAACGTCATAATGTTTTGCAGCACGATTTTAAGGTAGAGATAACGCCGAACAGCTGTTCGACGTACTTCCCTTTGATTAACATGTAAACCTTAGCAAATTCACAAAAATTCTGAAATTTTTTTGAGAGACAGATATTAGTGCTTAAGGTAGAGATAACGTCGAACAGCTGTTCGACGTAATCTCCTTTGATTAACATGCAAACCTTAGCAAATTGACAAAAATTCTGAAATTTTTTTGAGAGGCAGATATTAGTGCCTAAAAGCCATTGCAAAGGTTTCAAAAACATTTAACGAGCCGATTTTTTTAAATTAATTTTTTAGTTTGGCTCTCCATGGGAAAGCCCTAATATGCTGAAAATTAAAAAAATTAATTAAAAAAAATCGGCTCGTTAAATCGTTTTGAAATTTTATCTATGGCTTTTAGGCACTAATATCTGCCTCTCAAAAAAATTTCAGAATTTTTGTCAATTTGCTAAGGTTTACATGTTAATCAAAGGACATTACGTCGATCAGCTGTTCGGCGTTATCTCTACCTTAAAAGCCGTAGAAAAAATTTCAAAACAATGGAGGCTTCAAGTGATGCGCTTTCGCTGCGCAACTGTTTGTCGCTAAGGTCCATCTTGCACTTGAAAATGAAGCAAAGTGTTTTTTTAACTTTTCTCGGTTATAAATCAAGTAAAAAATCTAAATCTTGAATTATCTACTTTATTTTTCAGTTTGGACCAAAGTTCCGTAAAGGAATTATCCCTGAAAAATCTTATTCTTGGTGAAAAAACGAATTCACGTTTTTTTTACATAGGTTTGGTATAGCGGGTGGGATCACCGAAAAATCAGCTGACTTGAAGCCTCTATTTAACGAGCAGATTTTTTTTTTAATTAATTTTTTTAATTTTCAGCATAGGGCTTTCCCATGGAGAGATAAACTAAGAATTTGATTTAAAAAAATTGACTCGTTAAATTGTTTTGAAACTTTTTCTATGGCTTTTAGGCAAAAATATCCGCCTCTCAAAAATATTTCAGAATTTTTGTGAATTTGCTCAAGTTTACATGTTAATCAAAGGGGACTACGTCCAACAACTGTTTGGCGTTATCTCTACCTTAAGGGTGTTACACTGGTCATCATATTCATTTAGGTTATGGTCGGAGATGCTCGGAAGTATTCGGCTCGTGTTGGGCTAGTTAGATACTTCGTTGCAAATTGTCAAACAATTACATTACAAACACGACGAAAATTAACCTATAAATTAAAAGTAACGCGCAATGTAGAGGGTTTTGAAATTTAATTGATAACTCCTCTTTCTACACAAGTTCTTAATTTGGAATGTGTATAATAAGAGGGTTAAATTCAGTTAAAATAAAATTTATGGTGAAGGAAAAGGTGTCCCATTTGCTATAAAACGTAAAAACGTCTGCGATTTTATATTCAAGAAGTTTAGAATTTGATCTGTGATTGATGACAAGGCGAGCCGATAGACGGCCAGCCAATAAGAGGCTTCTTTATAGTGGCGGTAGAAAAGCATGCAAAGCATGCTGCAGGACGTGGTGAATTGATTTTTTCCTTAAACTGCAGGAATAAGGACTATTTTTTATCAATGTTGTATTACTTCACCAAGTCTCGTTTAAATTCAACATTGTCAAGCAACAATAACGTTTTTGGAGGGTCGTAGCATATATATATATATATATATATATATATATATATATATATATATATATATATATATATATATATGTGTATATTATGCATACATAATATACTCCTTGAGCAATCCAGTCTTTTGAAGTTTCAAAAGAAAGATCAAGAGAAAATTTCGTTTTGCCCAGTACATGCACCAAAACACCACGGTATACAATAATAAATATTATGTACGTATTATTATACGCCTCAAGACAATTTGTTATGCATTTTGTGAACAATCTTACTCAGCCTATTTTGGATCTCTGTTTGCAATGTTGTAAATAAATTAAGAATGTACCTTATATTATATGTGTGTTTATATATAAAATAATTAAAGGACTAGGGAACCCAGATTAACATATATTTTTGTTTTAATGAAAGTCTACAACAAGGCCCAATTTTAGGTTTAAAACAAGTGCCACATTTCATTGGTAATTTTAATTATTGTTTAATAGTACGAGGGTCTGACGACATAGGGCCGTGGTCTAGCTTGAATATGATGTGTGAGACCCAATGCAATATATATCAGTTTCTTTTTATCGAGAAGTGTCAGTGCAATGTGGTCACTGTTGATCATGTCAACAACATGAAGAGGACACATTGAGAAGGCAATTACTATTTTTTTCTTAGTTGTAATTTTTTTTTCAAAGAGTTGAACAATAAGAGTAACCATCCCCGCTGCACGCCATCCATGTGTGGGTCATGTGGGAGGAGAGGGTAGGTTTGTTAGGAGACAATCTTCAAACCCTCGCCCGCCGGGGATTCAAAGTCAGAAAAAAAAAGAGAAAGTCTTTCGACAATTTCAGTGATTTTATATCGTCGATAAAAATATTTTTCCTCATCTTTTTCTCACAAGCGTCGCAGAAAAACGACACTCTGCAGGTTCATTTATGGAATATCAATTCATTTACTTAAAAAGTGTCAACTCTGTGGCAGGGTAAACAAGCCTTACATTTGTTAGGAAAGTCAACAATTCGGCAAAAGCTTAGATTCTTTCACATTTAGACCTAGCCGCTTCTCTCTGTACGTGGCCATGTGTCGTCACTGAATAGCCGACGTTACAATTAAAAGCTGTTTATATTATATGGGAACTTTAGGGTGAATGTTGTTTTTTTGTGCCCAATATTTATCAACTATAACATATAATAAATGCCATATATGAAGACTAGGCCAGGAATCACTATAATCCTTCAAGTACTCATAACTTTCACTTTTCGTCTATATCTTTTATATAAAATATTGACAATTTTAGAGCAAATAATGAAAACGACCAGCTTTGGGAAATGCAATTACAACTTTTCTCCTAATTTCAAATAGCTTTTATATCAATGCTGTGCTACTACAGATGGTAGCACCAGTTTTTGTTACATTTTTCAACCTTCATTGCCCCTCGAAGGAGAAACCCTCGCTAGCAATGCTGCAAATAGTAAAGTAACATTTTTACTTCAAACTTAATTACTAGCAAAATATATAATAATATACAGAATATATATTATATAATATATCAGCTATTTTACTTTAGCTACAGACTATTTGTTATAGGAACTCCAGGTGTAGTACTAAATTATATATTATGTTGATGTCAAAAAAATCAGAAGCCAGTAACATACATTGTTTTTATATTAATAAAAGCTTGTCTTTACAAAATGTTTGGAAAAATCTTACATATACATTACAAAGCATTTTACTCGGGCAACTTTTAAGAATTTTTAGAATACATTAACACAGCTAGGAACTCTTCAGCATTAAAAAAAAAAAAAAAACATTGAAAAAACATTGAAGGCACAACAAATCAAATCTGCCCTTTCGTCATTAAGTATATAAATTAGGCTATTCTTAAAAGTTGCTATTAGAGTTCCATTTAATTATCTTACAATCGATAGCAACTCCAGAAGACAGGAAACGGCTGCCGACATCACATTTTGAGGGAAAATAATGCAGTCACAATGGGAGTTATTTATCAAACTATTAATTAGTTTTAGTTGCATTGCTCCAAGTGCTCAAATTTGCTTCCATACTTATGAGTAGCAACTCCTTTGACAATAATATTTAGGCTGGATAGATCAGTCTATATAAAATCAAAGATAGGCCTATTATATATATATCAAACAATTCTAAAATAATTTCAAACTTTTGTTTAAATGTTTGTCTGTTTAGCAAGAGGCTACGCTACTACTTTCAACAGTAATTCTGAAAAGGTGTTATTTTTATTAGATATATATTTTTTGTACAGGAAATTGCTTTATAATTATATAATATATAATGTGTATTATGTTTTATATAATTATATCATATAATTTATATTGTCATGGTTTGCATTAAGTGCTCACAGTTAAACGTAGATGTTGTCAGTACAGATCTAATGTGACTGCATATATACATTATATTTAATAATATTTGGTGTATTTCAACCAAGTTTGAAAGAATTGTAGACTTATTATCTTATTAATTTTAAAAGAGAGAAATATATCAATTTGTATTTTTCATTTAGCTTTTATAATGCATTTTTACATTTTATTTTTTACAAAATTTGTTTTAATGAAACTTGTAAATATTATATATATATATTTTTTTTACATATTATTTGGATAAATCAGCCATTGGAGTTTCAAATAAGCTACAATATGAAATATTGGTACAATATCTTTGGCACTTATAAGCTGACGCGAGCTGGCTGTTGTTCAGTGCTGCCGTTGCGTCTACTCCACTTCACGGTCCTCTCCATCGCCTTCTCCCTCAGTGTCTCGCTCTCGACAATCCCGCTCTCCACTGTTCGCAGAATCTGAAGAGTCCATTCCGTCGTGAGGGCTTGAGTAGTTGGCTGCCTCTTGAAGCCTCATCAGCATGTTCAGCTGAAACACAAAACAAAATGTGTTAGTTTTAAAAATATAAGTTGAACTTCAAAAATATAATGAAACATTGAAAATACATGTTATGGAGATCATCAATTTAAAATTATGAGGCATAGATAGAAAAAAAAAAACTCCTGAAAAATAAATTACTGGAAGTACACTTTCTTTGTCCAAGTACAAAATGATTGCCTAAAATTTTAAATATTTAAATTACGATTGGAGCAAATAAATCTTTATGAATGACATTTGACTCATTATCTCTCAGTCAAAAGACTTGACGACTGCAATTCTCAAGGGAATTACACACAACTACACCCATTCATCATCACATCATCATGTGCAGAATATTTTCTGGTGCAGCTCTCTTTTATCAGGAGCAAGAAAGTAGAGAGAAACAAAATAGTATTTTTCTTGTATACATAACTGTGAAGTTTATTGTAGTTACTTATCATTACAATGCATTCTTTCTTTTTTTGCAGTTTTTATTTTAATGATTAATATTTGTGATAGCAAAAGGACAAGAAAATAAAGCAGATACTTTTACTTACTCGGAGAATCATCAACAGGAGGAAACATTAAATTGTAAGTTGCCAACAACATAATTACCAGTGGGTCTCCTTCTGTGTCCGTGTTGGGTGCGGCATGTGCTTGCAAGTTGTTGCCTGGGCCAGGCGGGGAGGTGGCTGCGGAAGTCAATGTTGCTTGGATATCATAGCCAACGTCCTCGGGTCGCAACCTTAAAAAATAAAAAAAGTTCAATCTTCATACATATACCTCAACTGTAATATTAAATGCAAACACGTACTTTAAACTATATTATCTTTTTTTATAAACAAGTAGTTTAATCAACTAATCATCATGTTTTTGTTTTTGTTTCTTTTCTACAAGATTATACTTATATATAAATCACATCTCCTTACTTCATTCTGAATTATACTCTGCAACAGGGGAGAGAAATTGAAAAAAATATAAATATATCTTTTGTTATGAAGATCATCAATCCAAAATTATGAGGCATAGATAAAATAAAAAAAAATAAAAAAAATCCCAAAAAATAATTTACTGGGAGTAAAAACTGTTGACTGTAAAAGCTGCATTAAGAATATACCTGATGAGTGCATCTGCTCCTCCATGCACAGCCTCTGTGCTCCAAGGATAGGTCTGAGCAATGAAACGAGTTGGGTCTTCCCAGGCCCCCCTACGTCCATACAGCTGAAGACCCTCTCGCACTGCCTCCAGCAGGTAAGGCACCACAGAGTAGTTCCACAGGTCAGTGAACCACACTTGAGAGCCGGCCAGCTCCGCAGGGCATGACAAGAAGAGGCGTGGTCCTGTGGGAAGCAAGCAATTAGTCACAGAAACTGCAAGAAACATTAAAATTAACTTTCACTTACCTATGGTAACATCACTTGAGCTGTGCGTTTCTAAGAATTTATTTAAGTGATGCCACACTTTTGGAATCCATTCAAATATTCTAGCTAGCTCTGGATTTCTTTGATTATTTTTAATCTCTGTTTCCATTAGTCTCCTTTTCAAAAATCTTGCTAGAAAGCCTTTAACAGGTTCCATGTGATTTGCGCACAATACCCACCTAAAAATTGAACAAAGTTTAATTCAATTCAAAATATATAAGAAAATAATTTTTTATAATTACCTAAAATTGTGATGCAACTGAAGATTGGTTGTGGAGCAAGTTGCTTGGTTCATAGTACCAATTATATATGGACATTTTGAGTATTTGGTGTTGAGAAATCCGTTGAAGATCTCTCCGAGACTGCCAGCGTTGTGCAAATTGTCTAAAATAATGACGGAGGGAAGGTCTGAGGCGTTGTTTTCACACTGCTCTGCAATGTTGGCAAGGTACTGCCGCAGCTCCTTGCTGCTCTTGTGGTCAACACTGCACACAAACACACGAGTTACAACAGCACAAAATTGCCATATTAAGCAGCAGACTTACTTGAAAGTAGCGATCACCTCAGGTGTGGGCTCTCTACCGTCTCTTTGGACGAGGTACTGTGCTAGCTTGTTGGCCAAGAAGCTCTTGCCTGTTCCACTTGGTCCACATAGAATTATTCTTCTGTGCTCACTCAACAAACTCACATACCTGTAAAAAGAGGAAAGGAGGGGAGGGTCAATTGACATGTCAATTACCATACATTTTCTTACAATATAATAGGCAGATTTACATATTCATATTTGCATGCTCTCTTATGGAGAAAAATTTAATTTTGTATGAAACTGACTTAAAATTATAACAGTGATTTTCTAACAATATAGGCGCAATAAGTAAGTAGAAGGCCTCAAATTTAAATCCAATGGACAACTCAATAATTTTTAATATATATAGATATTGTGTATATACATATACATATACATATACATATACATATACATATACATATACATATACATAATATATACATATACATATACATATACATATACATATACATATACATATACATATACATATACATATACATATACATATACATATACATATACATATACATATACATATACATATACATACATACATACATACATACATACATACATACATACATACATACATACAGACTGGGCCAGAAATGGTGTTCCGATCGTACGCTAAATTTTCGGCGGGAGGACTTTCAGCTAGAAAGTTGAAATTTGGCATACATAAAGCCAAGGGTTGTAAGTTTTTTTGACATGTGTTAGAATTTTTTTTAAATCACTCTTTCAGGACTTTTTAGGGGTGGATTCATGATTTGCATTACTTCCTTATGGGATTTCCATGTTAAATTAAGTTGATAGAAAAATTTTGTCTGATCAGCACCAAATTTTTTTTCTGGGGGGTTCAAAACACGCTGAATCTAATGGTGTAATTTAAAATGTGATAAAAACAACCCCTAACGACATATTGACCATTACTACGTTAAAAAATTATTGTATCTAAATTTTGACATTACCATTGAAACAAGCTCATTTTTTTACTCCAGTAAACACCTTTAATTTTTTTAAATCGGAGTTAGTTAAGGATTTAATTTTTAGGGGTTGGTATTTTCACCCCTAATGATGAAATCCTTAAATGTCTCTGATTCGGTGTTCGATGTTTTGTTTTGCAAAAGAGAGCACTTAGAACGATTTTAAGAATACCAAAAGGACAGTCGTGTGTTTCACATTTTAAGGCTAATAAAATGTTAACTGTCCCTTGCATTTATATTTTAAATTGTGCCTCATTCAAAAAAAATCATCCAAATTTTTATGTTCAGAATGATGGCTATCATGACTATAATACTAGGAATAAATCGAATGTAGTTACTGAAAGACATAACACACAATTTTTCAAAAACTGTGCAATGTATCAAACAGCAAAATTTTATGAATTTTTACCAGCATGTTTGAAAGAAATAAAAACCAGTAAACTTTTTCGCACAAAATTAAAGAATGTATTGATCAATAAAGAGTTTTACTCTATTAAAGCTTTTGAGAGTAATAAAATGTCTGAAAAAGTATTATCAGGATTATAAAATAAACAAAATTATAAATTTACATATACATTGTATTGACTGATATATATATATGTATGTATGTGTATATATACATATATGTATGTGTGTGTATATGTGTATGTGTATGTATATATATATATATATATATATATATGTGTGTGTGTATGTGTATGTATGTATGTATATATATATATGTATGTATATATGTATGTATATATGTATATGTATATATGTTCCACATAAACTAAAATTTATCAGTATTAATGGTGACTTTGGCTTGTATTTTGTTTTTATTATTATTGTCAGTGATTGTGTTTGATAGTGTTAAATAACTTATGTAAATGTGTTTAAGTTTGATGTTTTTATGTTGTATTTTGTCCAATTTTGACTTGAACATATGTTTGTCTTGTACAACCAAAAAGAAGTTCCAAAATAAAAATAAATAAATAAATAAATAAATAAATAAAAATTTAAAAAATTCAAATATGTTTTCTGGAGTAAAAAAATGAGCTCGTTTCAATAATAGTGTCAAAATTAGGATACTATTATTTTTTAACGTAGTAAGGGTCAATATCTTGCTAGGGGTTGTTTTTATCACATTTTAAATTACACCATTATATTCAGCGTGTTTTGAACCCCCCCAAAAAAAATTTGGGGCTGATCAGACAAAATTTTTCTATCAACTTAATTTAACATGGAAATCCCATAAGGAAGTAATGCAAATCATGAATCCACCCCTAAAAAGTCATGAAATGGTGATTTAAAAAAAAAATCTAACACATGTCAAAAAATCTTACAACCCTTAATTTTGGCTTTATGTATGCCAAATTTCAACTTTCTAGCTGAAAGTCCTCCCGTCGAAAATTTAGCGTACGATCGGAACACCATTTCTGGCCCAGTCTGTATTAATTAATTATACATATAAAACAAAACATAAAAGGGGGTCTTCACAAGGAAGCCTCACTCTACTCTCGATATTTATCCCTGGTTAATATCAAATACTAAATTTGGTGCTACTGATAGGGGATGTAGAGGAGAACATTTTAAATTTTTTCATAATTTTCATGAATGGGATTTTTTTAGCATTGGGTCAGCTGATCCGTGTTATCTCTATCTTAAACAGATATTGGCAGCGATTTAGCCTCTAATATTTTAGTACCGTGTTTAGCCCCATGTTTAGTACTTGGTTTAGCCCGGAATGAAAATCAAGGCCACAGTAGGGCTAAGCTAAAGTGCTTTGTGAATGCTCCCCAAAGATTCATGTTTGTCCAATTCTCACCCCATTTCTTCTCCACACATATTTTTTCCCAGACTACTTATTTTTTTAATAACACCAGCACGAAAAAATCCTGTATAATTAGTACTTAATTCGTATTATTAATTAGGTAATTTTAGGTGAACAATCAACATTTCAATAATTAAAAAAAAATAATAATAATAATAATAATAAAGAAAGTTCCAGGACTCGGAAAAATATTTTAACAAAAATTGTGTTAGCGTTGCAAGCTACATATTCAATGGGGGCGTTTCACGAAGCAGTTATCCAGGTTTCTAACCACGCTTAACTAGGTGGTTTACCACGTAAAACAGGTATAGTTAAACGTGGTTAAGCTAAACGTGGTTAGAAACCTGGTTAAGTGCTTCGTAAATCGCACCCAATAATGCAATGAAATAGTACTGTAAATTCAGTCATCCCTCTGCACAAATATTTTTTACTCAACTTCAAGTATAAAAAAAATATAAATAAATTAATAATTAAATGAAGGAACAGAAAATTACGAGTGAAATTAAACAAAGAAACAAAATAAATAAATAAATAAATAAATAAATAAATAAATAAATAAATAAATAAATTCATTAATAACCATCAGCAAGTTATTACAAATTTTTAGTTCGTTTACTGTCCACATTTTGAAGTTATATAAAATTATATACATAATATACATTACATTATTTATAAAAAATTATAAATAAATAATAGGAATTGCTCACAAGTAATCTCCCTGCCGAGTGCCGACTCACTCTAGCCGTTATTTATTTCTGTCACGAGCCACACGAACTTACCTTTGAACAATCGATTTTGGAATCAACGTCTCAAAAGCCATGGCATCTACACTTCCCCCATGCTGGGCAGTCTTTACACAAATTTTGATTGATATTTCTTCACCGATCAAGTAGCCATACGGCAACAATTCGGGTGTTCTAGGTAGTCCTTCGCAAAGAACCCTTGTGATTTCTCCAACATGGTAAGCATACACAGAATCGGCCGATAAACCCAAATTTGAAACTGGATCGACCCTCAAAACGTATTCCTGTAAATATAAAATACAGTGAGTTAACTCGAAACAATTAATTCATTAATATCATGCATGTTTGGGCAAACTTCTTACTTTGAAAACTCTCCTGACTAGAGCGTCCAACGCTTCCCACTGCATTTTGCCTCCGACGCCGATGTTTGCGACCCGGCACTCGGCACCATCCTCACCCAGCTCCATGTCTGACGAGCCGCACACGTGCTTGCCGCCCAGCAGCACAGCGACACCCACCAGTCGACCATCCAGATCACCGTGCACCGTCGTACATTCTGGACACAACATGACAGGGTCAACAAATCGTTCCTACGATGACGATGTTAGTGAACCCACCTATAGCGGCAAGCGCTGACGTGTCAGACATTGAAAATCTCCTCTCCAGCGACTCTGTGATTGGTAGAGATGACTGTGAAGAAGTTAACGACTTGCTCGTAACAATCCTTTGCAATCTTTCATTGTCTTGTTTTAAAGACATCATCTCATTCTATAACAGAAAATTACCAAACAATATTCTTCATATGTTAAAAAAATTAAGTTGCAAATTTGCGTTATCTTACCCTCATTTTAAGCACCGTATCTTTCAGAGATTCTAGTTGGTGAGCTGAGCTCAACGCTTCTAAACGAATATCTGTCAGTACAAGATCTTTCTCCCGGAGTTGTTTTCTCAATTCGTGAACCACTTCTGGTCCATTTCCTTCTATCTCTTGACCGTAGATTCTGAAATATTATTAAAATCTATTAGTTACTATTACTTATATCTATTACGTTTCATGCATGCATGGAGTATCAAGATTTTTTTGTTTAACTTACGCTGAAGACGAATGACTAAGTTTAAGAGCATCACTATTCATTTGAGACGAAGCCAAGGCTAAAGAATGGTGCTTGTGGGAGTGCAACATTGGCGAAGAAGGAGCAGATAATTCGCTTCCCGGTGTGCGACCGTCTTCCACGTCAGACAGTGAAAGAGAGCCATGTCTGCTTTTCTTTGTACGAGAAAATGCCTTACTGAACGAACTCCGCAGCTGCAATTTCAAGTACGACATAAGCACGGGGGCCACGATACGGGACGGCGGGACCATGGGTCCATCAACCTACCCAGCCTTTCTTCTTCTTCGAGGACGTGCCACCAGGCACACCACGGCGCCCCGATACGTGCGAGGCGCCACTGCAGGCTGAGGACAGGCTAGATACCGAGTCGGTCGAAAGCTGCCGCGCCATATTACTACCTGCATAACAACCATGTCATATTTTATAAAATGAAATTATAATTTTTTATGTCACAATAGATTATGTTGAATTCAATACTACTCAAACATTATGTGATGGGAGATAAAAATACGCAATTGAAACATTTGTAATGTAAATAGGTATTTTTTTTTAATGTCTTGATTCGTCAGTGATATTTCATGTTTAAATTTAGTTAAAAGTTTTTTACTGTTGCGTATTGATATGAAACATTTTTTTCCGTAAGTTCTACAATTAATTGTCATTATTTATTGAAAAAAAAAAAAAAAAACTCATGCAATGTAAAAAAAAAAAACGCTTCACGCAATAAAAAATTAAATATCAAGATTGGAACAAAATTGAAAACTCTATGTTTATTTAAATATTTTTATATGTTATACAAGTTGTTTATTTTATATTATATTATTAGTTCACGATAAGATTCTAAAAGCCAACAACAGTTGTGTACGTCGTGTTGCCAGGGTGAGCACGCAAGGGCGGCAAGGGTCTGCAGACGGCACGAATGTCAGCTGTGATGGAACTCGCAGCAGGCCAGCGATCAAACGACAAGGCAGGAGGCATTTAATTAGTGATGAACACCACTTTACCTTGTTGCAGCGTCAGGCCCGCGTCCATACTGTGCTGTCGAAGCAGATCAATAGTCTGCCGGAGCTCCAGCAGCTCGGAGTCCTGCAACAAAAGTAATGTCTCTGTACTCCAACGTCACTCGTCCGTGGAGGAATTTATATAATAGGTCAGCAATACATTGCTAATGCATGGACGATTGCATTTTCCCAACTTTTTTTTCCCTGCATACTATATAAAAAAATTAATAAATAAGTAATTAAAATGGTAAAAAAAGTTAGCATAATAATTATCTGCTACATTCAATGAATTGATATCAATATGAGAAGAAAAAAAAAGTTCACAATATTATTTTGAAATAATGCAAAATTAAGGCCGGTCGCAGACAGAATCGCATGATTTCGCAGCGTATGATGAAAAAAATAAGAACCTATACGATCAGCTGTGCGTACGCACGCAGCATCGTATGATAAGAAATTTTAGAACCGGTTCTAAATGAGAAACCTACGATCGTAGAAATAGCGAAATCATGCGATCCTGTCTGCGACCGGCCAAACACTGCATATAATTATGTACGAAACATAGCACACGATGTGCGCTCTAATTAATTTAATTAAATCATCTCAACAATGTTGACTACATGCATGTAGCAATGTTGTAAAATATATTAAAAGCTAGTCACGCATCCCCGCATTTATTATTGAGAGAGCACTTACTTACTTGTAAAAATAATAATACAAAATTGCAATCTACTTATTGTCATTTAACATTTAACACCGCAACTTTTCATTCGTGAGCATCGTACAGAAATTTTAAACGTGAACATAACATTTACGATGTTTGTTGTTATTAAAAATATTGTTATGAACGTTGCCAAGAACACTTAATTTTTTTTTTTTTTTTTTACAACCGTACATGCATGTTACTGCATATGCATGTATGTACAGAAATGTGTATATGTAAGTCTAATCAAAAAATTAACCAATTTTTCTAAAAATTCTTAAAAAATTTAGAGCAATAAAAAGGTTTTAAGTGATCTATTTTATACAGAAAAAAAAATTCAAATGTGTATCGGCAGAAAAAAATTCTTTATGAGCCAACATTCTATTATTTTTTCAGTAATTATTGAAGCTATTTTCCAATTATCGATTATTAGTTATCATCCAATTTGGAAAAAATAGCTAATTAAGACTAATTTTTTCTAAAATAAACCTTTCTTTACTACTGAATTTCGATCGATCCCCTCTTTTATATATATATAAGAGATTTAGATAAGACGGTGCCAATACCAGAATCCCAGAAATCAGGCAACTTGGATTTATTCTGCAAAATCGCTTCTTAAAATTATGTTTTGTAGTAGCTAATCAGGCAACTTGGATTTATTCTGCAAAATCGCTTCTTAAAATTATGTTTTGTAGTAGCTATCACACAAAAAAGTGGTTGGAAAAAAGCAGGTTCTAGCTTATACAGAAAGTGCACCAACCACACAAGTAATTAAAACTGACTCACAATGCTGAAAAAAAGAGTTAGCCAAGCTTATTTTTAGTCTTTGCTTCTTGCAATTAATGAAAGGGGGAAAAAATTAGGTGAACTTTTGTGGCTGTTGATTTTTTTTTCCATTGTGTAATGTTGCTGTTGATTTTTTTTTATATTTTTTTCATTGTGTAATATTTTCAATAGCATGCACAAAAGGTGCCCGATAAGCCTTGTAGTTTGACAAAATTGAAAAACTGGTGAAAATTAAAATAAATTATTGAAGAAAAAGACCTTTGGGTTACTCGATACCTTCGACCCACAAAAGGCCAATTTAACGAGTGGAATTTAATGATATTAAAATCTCAGGAAGATTATTTTTGCCACTTAAATTATATTATATAGTGTTCGCGATCGGAAAGGGAAGTAAGCTAATTTCGTCCAGTTAAAAACAAAATTGAAATCATTATTGATACCACGGACTTCGCTCCTGCAATGTTTGGAGGCGTTGCCACGCAGGTTCTATAAAAGCGTGGTGAACCTGAACATTTTTGGTTTGGCTAGACTGGATGCTCTTTTTACCTCCCCCAAAATTGCAAATCTGCAACTCTTTGTCTTTTGGAGCTGCAGCGCAAGCATATGAGGAAGGGCGTTTGTGCAATTTGTCATCAATTTTATTCGAAGAAGAACAATAAATCAACGCTATGCTTATATATTATACAGCATAATTATCTATACTGGGCATGAGCAAATTCTCCAAGGCAAAATGCGTAAGTACAACAATGGTGTATAGTAAAAATACTTTACTTTTTAGTACAAAAACGGCAAATAAGTGTAAAAAAAAAGTCATAAAAATCCTTGGAAAGATATTTATAATTTATATAAATTATTATTTATTATTATTGTTTATTTTATTTATTTATTTATAGTCAGGTCGTCACGGATCTAAATTTCTTCATGATGGTATGTTATATATTATTATTCTATATATGGTGGTGAGGTGGTGCACTGAGCGATAGAGGCAACAAACTTGGCACATACCTCAATAAAACTTATTCAAGAATTTTAAGTTTTAAGACCGAAATAATCCTTTTGCTCACAACATTTGCAGCACACATACATTTTTTTTTTTTTTTTTAATTTATTGTTATTGAAAAACACAATTGCCTCGCAATAAAGAAATGTTGATAATAAGAAAGCAAAGAAGGTGCTATAATCGAGGATCTCTGTTTCCACTACCTGCCTAGCGAAGGGAACGCGGGCGGTGGCGGAGGAGGAGCAAACCGGCGAGCTTAGCCCGCAGCCAGCCAGCTTAAAGTCAAGGACGTTCATGAAGGAAGCACCTGATTGAAGGCAATTATCCCTTCCTGCTAGGTTTAGTCATGCCTGCGAGAGTGAGAGCGAGCGAGCTGCGTAGAGTCGACCGGTCGAACTCACCGCCACGAGCACGACGGTATCGTACTCAAGTCAAAATGAAAACCAAATTATCAAAATATAGTATACCGATTTAATTAAGAACGTCTGTTGTTCAACATTTTAATCATGTTAAAACATTGCTTTAAAATTAAACCAGCTAAGAAATTACTATACCAGAAGTAATTGCATGCAACCCAAACGAGGTCCTGTTATTTTTTTCCCTTAATTATTAAAATAATTAAATAATTATTAAAATAATTAAATGCTAAATTAGAGGTATCTACAGTTTTAAATATATACTCATAATTGAGAAGTGAAGAGTACAATCGAGTTATATAGGCTGACGTTAGTTAGTAACAGATAACTTTTTGCTCCATAGGGGTCATCGTTTTATCAACAGATAAAAAAAAAATGCTCTTATCACAAAATTTGTTTGTCTGGAAAATTTAGGTTTGATTATTTTTCAAGGCTTTCAATAGGTTAAAATACATTTTATTTTTTAAAGTCTTAAACTTGGATTCGTGCCACCGTACACCTGCATGTGAACATCTCTGGCCATCTTTCACATACCTCTGCGCCGGGAGTTTGACGACCCGAACGTTTAGCTCTTTCGTCTTTGTGTCATAAGTCTGATAATCTCGTCACAGCGCAAAAGTATTTTCTATTTAAAAAATAAAATAAATAAATAAATAAAGAAGAAGAAGCTTATCGACGCTATGCATACAGATAATAGTTACTTATAAAACTTTATAGCACTGAAATAAACTAGAGAAATTCAATTAAATTTGAAGGAACTGTAATTTTGAAGCACTCAAGTGGTAATCGTTGTACCTGAATTATAAAATTTTACCATTTAGATTTTTCAAAAATTTTCTGAATCTTCAACAGTGATTATTTTGACTTTTTTAAGGAACTACAACATAATGTTAAATATCAATCTTAACCATAATTTAAAATAATTATAATTTCAGTCACTATGTTTAGATAAAGCCTTAATGGAGAGATAAGGATTTTTCTTAACCATGTTGAAACGTATGTTATGTTCATTCTGTTAACTAGAGTTTCTTTCGTCCCTGAAACTTGAGGGCATGACATCATTAAGTCACAAACATCATGTGATATAATTATATATTAGAGCTATAAGTCACAAATTAAATTCATATCCTGCGTGATGTTGTGCAAGAGCAAAATAGAACCATTCTAAACTCGAGTCGCCACTATTCTAGCACACCTTGCCTATTTTCCTTAACTATTTTGATAATTGTGTATGAAAGAACCGACGGTGAAGTAGAGGAAGCCACGACTTGCATTTGTTTTGTTCAATTACCCCCTTAAAAATTTATATAAAAAAAAATGTTGGCATCATGCTATAATGCAGGTGATCTTGCACCTGCATTACTGTATCACTGAATCACTGAACAGCATGATGCACAAAAAAAAAAAAAAAAAAAACAAGCAATTCGCTATTCATTGCACATGGAACATTAATATATAAAATAAAGTGCATCCAAAAATGTTGTTGTTCCCGTATTAGAAAATGTTTACTTTCAATACTCTATAATTAAGTTACAGACAATTAATTGTGTTCGAGTTTCTCATAACTTTAATTAAACAATTAGAAATTGATCACTGGTTAGTGGTTAGAATTAGAAATCTTTTATGCCAACTATATTGGCTAGTCAATAGTTATTAAATATAATGCTTCAATGACATTTGAATATAGAAATCGATTATATTTTGAATAGTTAACGAGTTCCTTCAATTACATGGTGCAATTACAACTAATAACATGCAGTATATTATAAAGATTTAAAAAATGCATAGCGTATAATATACACACACACCCATGACGTTGGTAATATCCATGAAATTATTATTTTTAGATCAAAACTGGATAAGAACAACGTAATAACAATTAATCAATTTTGAAACTTTAATTTAAAGTGTATAGTTAAGCATTATTCTTTCCAGAATTGCAATACTCTAATAAATAACTTTCTCGTAATTTTACTAATTAATGTACACGCTGTTCAGGTGATAATTAATTACTATTGGAGCTGACTTTGAACAGCAGATATCAATAAGATATTAGATACTACAAGACAAATTGCAATCATATAATTAGCAGGTGTCCTGACATGCTTCATATACTACTTTATATTCACGATTATTACACTTACAATGCCAACTATTTCTATGACATTATGCACACGCACACAATTGACTTGTGCGACAAAAAATTTGCTCTCAACATAAAGACTTTTCAATTTTAATAACTTCTGTTTTCAAAGTCGTTTCATGTACTATTATATTCTGTCGTAATATGAAGCATTATGAAGCTGCTTGACAAAATTCCATTTAATTCAACAACGAGACAAAAAAAAATAAACGTTTCGAAGTATTGTATAATCTCATATTTATTTATATTTACCCAAGATAAAAAAAAAAAAAAAAAATGCATAATACAGCACAAAATTTTATTTTTCTTTAAGAATAAAATAATCCCTATTATTATATATAATCTTACCTTTTTCTCAGCACTCGCTGTTAGCTGTTGTAACCGCTGGGTCATATTTGACAGCGATTGTTCAAACGCTGACACCACGTGGGCCTGGGAACATAAACACAGAGTCGTCGTGTTAGAGCTAACTTTGGAGAGCTGCCTGCCTTGTATAATGGACCAAGTACCTTGCAGGAGGATTCTATCAGATTAGGACAACATAGAAAGAAAGAGTTAGAACTTTATGGCCTTGGAGAGCATTGGCCCTAGCTGTCTGCCAGTGCCAGCCAGCTTGCCTAATAGCTGTTCATTGCCTATGCTACATCATACATGAGGTTAATTGAGACAAATCAGGCCACCAACTGGACTGAAGACAGATTGCCTACTAGATGCTGCTTCTCCCGCCTCCCATAAAAAGTCGTTGATAACGAGGGGTAGCCATCAGAGTCTGATGGCCACCCCATCACCTACACCACCACGGCACTTTACCGCCGATTTATTTTCAGAACATCTTGAATCACCATTAGGTGCTTGAAAAACACGTGCAACCTCTCCTTAGATCACCCAAAGGGGAGGGTAAAAAAATGGTATAAGCGAGCAGCTGCTTGACTTCTGATCCGACTGGCAGCTATATAGTGAGAAGGGCATTTTTGACGCATCATTTTAATACGATGGTATTATGTCATAACTTTATTTTATACAATATGCTTATAAAAATAAGCGGCAACAGTGTATATTTAGGTCAAAATAATAATAAAAATATTAAGGCAAGCTTGTGTTTTGTTTTTTTTATAGAAGATTTATTTGCTGTTAATTGCTTGCAAATTACAACATTGGCTACAAATTTGTTTGATCGCAACACATGGTGTGAGAAAGTGAGAGACAATTAAGCTAGAGAAATAAATTCACAAGAGATGACTACTACTACTATAGCAAGTGGATGCAGCCCCTCCCTCTTTCTAAGTCATCCTCTTCCTAACGTCTGTCTCGTCAAAACAGCTGCAGCTTGTTCTCGCATCCCAAGCTTGCTCTCATGCTGCCGCCTCCTGCCTTTTTCTCTCGCTTACTCCTTGCTGCTGCGACTTTGCTCCGTGGGCTTAGAGCGGAGGCGAGCCACAATTTGGACTGACTGAGCAGATAAACTAGCACACGCTTAACTCAATGCGAGCCACAAAGATAGAGCACACAAGTGGGAGTGGTCACTGCCGGTGCAAGCTAGCCCTCACTTGGCCAGGGCGCATTATTCATATCTGATACCAGTCGTCTTGATAATAAAAAAAAAAAAAAAAAAATGTAAACAACGATGGTTCAAAATTTACTTGGCTCTCAACGTCTCTACGGTTACGCCCTTAATTAGATGGTATATTTTACCGCTAATTTGCACAGAAATTTTCAGTATGGAGCATCTCTACGCTTTCCGAAAGGAAAACTTATTCACAAGCTTTTATTTATTTATTTATTTATTTATTTATTTTCACGTTTATTGTAATACGACAGTAGTATTCAATACCACTGGCTCAATTGCATCACAATGTTCTCCAATCCCAAACTATTTTTGAGCTGCAGTATTAGATATGATTTTATGGAGCAATTTTCAATGATGCCACTTTCTACAGAAAACAAACAAAATTACAGAATAATATAATATATAATCACTTGTACCCACTTCAATGCAAGTATATTATGAACAATGTATACCCAAAACTCACAGCCAGATTATAATGATAAGTGATAACAAATTGTCATGTTTGCTTTATTGAAAAAAAAACAAAACAAAACAAAACAAACAAACAAATATTTCACCTCAATCTTCATATTCGAAAAAAAAAAAAAAGATCGCAATTTTATTGTTGATTATTTTATTCAAATTATTGACGCGAGATGAGTTGAGAGGCCGAGCGGGCCATTGTTGAGCACCTTCACATAAATTTATTGAAATGGGACATAATACAAATGGAAATGGAAATGTGGGAATGGTATTAAATTTCTTAACAATCAGTTATCTTCAGGCAGAGAAAACACGAATCAGCTGTTTGACGTACTCCCCTTGATTAACATGTAAACCTTAGCAAATTCACAAAAATTCTGCAATTTTTTTGAGAGGTAGATATTTGTGCCTAAAAGGCCAAAAGCCATGGAAAAAATTTCAAAACAATGAGATATTAGAATGTGAAAATTTTAGTGGCTTAATCCCCTTAATCGAAAGAAGGGGTAAAAATATGGTACTGTGAATTTTTTCAGATTTTTCTGGGACCGGGAACAATTTTTAAAAAATTATTGAAAGTTTATTTTATGACGTCACGGGCGGCACTGCCCTATCCTTTTTCTTAAGGAGTGCCGCCCGTAAGAAAAAGGATAGGGCAGTGCCACCCGTGACGTCATCAAAATAGACTTTCAATAATTGTTTAAAAATAGTTCCCGGTCTCAGAAAAATCTGAAAAAATTCACAGAACCATATTTTTACCCCTTCTTTCGATTAAGCCACTAAAATTTTCACATTCTATTATCTCATTTAACGAGCCGATTTTTTTTTAAAAAATTTTAGTTTGTCTCTCGATAGGAAAGCCCTATATTCTGAAAATTAAAAAAATTAATTAAAAAAAAAATCGTCTCGTTAAATTGTTTTGATTTTTTTTGTATGGCTGAAGGGCCCTAAAATCTGCCTCTAAAAAAAATGTCAGAATTTTTATGAATTTGCAAAGGTTTACATGTTAATCAAAGGGGAGTACGTCGAACAGCTGATCCGTACTATCTCTACCTTCAGCAAATCTATGAATGTTAAAATATAAATAACTAGTATTACATATTTCAATATTTATACAGTATATTTGACTGAAACTAATTCATTTAAGAATGTTTTTAATAAATGACCTTGCACAAGCTTTGATGACATTGACCTTTGATCCAACTATATATTATTTATTTACTCCTTCAAAATCACAATCATAGTTCAATAGTTCTTAGATATTACGGATATTACCAAGTACAGCTTACTATTATATTGCTTTTAAAGCATAAATTAATAATAAATTTAATTTAATAAATAATTTAAATATAGTTGAAAAAAAATTGCGATGACCTTTTCTTGTTGCTTTTTAATTGCGTTCTAGTCAAATCTATTTCCATTATAATTACCTACTGTTTGTAACTGTTCCACGCCAATGATATAACATCTAGCTTACTTTATATTTGCTTTGTTACCACATGCATGGGCAGGTGCAAAATGGTTATTGGCAATGCACCTTGTTAATGAGAAAACAATGAAAATATTCGATTTTGCCAAGTTTATAAAAAAAAATATTCCCCTAAATATATTGTCAATATGCAGGAATTTCAATCCAATTCAATATTCCCCTAAATATATTGTCAATATGCAGGAATTTCAATCCAATTCATTGCCTCCCTCTAAATGGGCTCGCAGCAAAAATGTGTGTACACTCGTGCGACTACAATATGTATACATTAGTGAAGGTAAGGTCTCCTATAGTAGTCCTATAGTACGACCTACTGTTTCTGAACAGTTCTTCAGTCTTATAAGCGTGCATTTAAAATTTTCTATAAAAGAAAACACGTTGAATGGAGTATTGACCTCAAATTTTTTTATTGCAGAAATGGATAGAGGGTGCAAAGTTATGCTATCCTGATTTTTTTCAGATTTTTTAGAGACCGGGAACTATTTTAAAAAAATTATTGAAAGTTCTTTTTGTGACGTCACGAGACGCCGCTCTTTAAGAAAAAGATAGGACTTGACGCCGCGTGACGTCACAAATAGGACTTTCAATAATTTTTTAAAAATACTTACCGGGCTCTAAAAAATCGGAAAAAAATCAGGGTAGCATAACTTTTCACCCTCTATCCATTTCTGCAATAAAAAAAATTGAGGACAATACTCCATTCGTTTTGATATCAACAGTTTCACTCGTAAATGAATTTAATATACAACATTCATTTTTTTGTCATTCTAAATTTTTAATTAAATTAAATTTCACTATACTCAAAGTACTTCTAACAAAAAAGAAACAAAAATGAAAACTTTGATTGTCTATATAAAATGATAAAAAGTTTTCACGTTAAATTGACGCTCTTATAAACAAATTGTACGTATTTGATCTGAGTAGCGCTTAATCTTGTGATTTTGTTTTTCCAAATAAATGTACGAGACTATTGTTACTATAGTAACAGCTACAACAATACTACCGTGACAGAATTATTCAAATATTCTTATGCACGAGGGTGACGATAGTTAGTTTGTTTTTAAGTACAGTATTAAAATTGCATGTTATTAAACTAGTACACAACCATCAAATTTATAATTGATGCCAACAATTAATTGATAATAATTTATTGATAATTGATATTTGGGATTATACCTGGAGTGCAGGACAGCTTCGGTAGCGTGATTTTCTCGTAGCTAATTCCCACCATGGAATATGAGGCCTGCGTGGTCGCAAGGCCACAGCTTCTTCGTACAAAGGTTCAAGAAAAACTCGAGGACTCGGGGTACGTGGGGTGGAAACCTCCGGAATTCTTGGGGCAACTCTACACGATCGCGCACTTCGAATGGTAGCATATCCATCATGTACAACACCATTACCATTGTTGCCACTCGTCCCAGAATTATTGGTCAACAATGTGGACACCACTGGCGGCATCTTGATGGTGTTGTCCCACGGTGGGTTCGCCGTCACTGATTGTTTACTTTCCGCTGCCGTTGTAGTGCATGACTCACGTGCACTTGCGGTGCGGGTAAGCGGGCGGAAGGGTTGCTGGGAGAAAGACCGTGGGACCTCAATCTGTATGGTAGTGTCGTTTCTAGAGACACTGGCTGAGGGTCCGCGCTACAACACTACAATGCACGCACTTGGTTGACTTTTCACTGCGCTGGCTGCCACACATAAGAGACAAACAGCGTGTCTGCTGGCTGGGCACTCAGCAGTCTCGCCACTGACAGCCTCGGCCTGACTGACACGCTCTCCTCCCCTCCTGCTTCTCAAGCCGCCAGCCGAACCTTCCCCCTCTCTTTGCCCCTCAACGCACGGCCACTCCTCCTTCGTCGACGAGCGAGCACGGCAGCACACTGATAATACTATTATTCTATTTTTTATTCTTAATGTTGATAAATGATATTAACTTAACGTCCACTATTTACAATTAGGAAGAATCAACCTAACTACAATCATGATGCGTGCAGTGCGTTATTAATCGAACAACGTACGTACAGTACCCTATAGCTGCCTTACGCACTCTATTGGACATTACATTTTTACAATCGAGTATGCATATCAGTCTGGTGTCATGAGGTCATAGTATATCCTTCAACTTAGTAAAAAAAAAGTGGTCTCGTGACATCAAACTGCTCTTGGTTTGTTGTACTGCGAGTCTGCACACCAGATCGCTCCCTCGTTCTCCGTTGCATGTGATGCAAGTGACGTCAGTACAATAAGAAATTGTGCGTTAAAAATTACTAACAATAATAATCAGCAACAGCTTGAAACAGACCGCGGTATACAAACACTAAAATTAATAAATTACAGTATGCAGGCTATTTTGACAATTTTAGAAAGGCTATACATCTACTCCCAACAGCAATAATATATAAATACGTGGTTTCGGCAGACGCACGCAAATCCAACATCTTGAGAGATATTATACTATTTTAGGTTATTAGATAATACATTTTGAAAGTTTTTATCAATACTATTAATCGAGGAATCGATTCAAATAAATATAATAATTATAAATAAATCGTTTTATAAGAAACCAAAATAAAAATCAGATTTAAATGTCTTTTTCTACGCAGTTACGCACTTAATCAAATTAAAAAATAAATTCCAAAGTTCTATCTACAGTATAATACTATATATTAGTATATATAATATATAAACATATTACTGCTTCTGAACCTAGGTTCATTCAGTAGGTTGTATATAAGTATAATATATTTTACCTTCCGGCCAGCTCTTCGTGGACCGACCTTAACCGAATCACCCCGCATCATACATGACATCTTATTTATACGATATAATTTTCTATCCCAGCATTTGCATAACTGTAACTTACAATTAGGGAATCATGGAAATCTCAGTTGGTGATTTACAGATGAAGCCATCTTCCAGAAGTCCAGATTCACCATAAAATCCTGTGGTGCCTGGGTTCACTAACTCACAACCATCCAATCTTTGTAGATTTGTAAACAAACAAAACTCTAGAATGTAATAATATGTTATGTTATTTTATGTTTGTTTATAAATTTGAAATTTTAAATCTGCGCTTATAAGCTAAAACAGGGCCAGTCTCGTAGGAGACTGCCCTGGCGAAAATGAAATCATATTAATTAATAAATTAGCATTAATTCTAACTGGTATAGCAAATTAAGCATAATTTGTCAGCCTTTTTTAAATACATGTCTATAAAACTATTTGTCTGACCGATTATTATTTTGAGATTAAAATAAAATCCACATAAATAAATACATTGATATCCAGGACCCTCCAGGGGCAGCAGGGGCAGGAGCGTGACGCAGTTTTTGGCAGCTATTATAAGAACAAATTTATCTTCTTCCCCTTCTCCCACGTCAGCCTTTTTCCAAGCCTTATAATTTGCAATACTTTTGTTTATTAGCTAAATTTTACAATAAATAAATAAAATCAGAGTTGTTAATTATTCATTTTTATATAATTATATAATGCATATAATCCTATTCGTTTTTTATTGAAAAACAATAATAACCGTTGAAAATTTAAGTTAAGCGTTTGATTATAATTCCAGAGCATGATGTTGCTGCTGTGAGGACTGTCCATCTTAAATGCTACATGGACCAAACAAGCATGTCCCCGACAGTTGCCATGGTGAGCGTATATTTGTGCATGTTGTCTTTGATGTGATGCTTGAAAACCAGCTTGGCTAGTAATTTTCATCATCTATCTTTCATCTCACGTTTGTTTGTGAGCGCGCCACAGAAGAGAACAGCTCAACAAAACGTGATGTGCTTTTTAAAAATTATATAAAATGGTATTTTCTGACTAAAAACTTGTTCCTGTTGCAAGGTTAGCGAGAAGTTGGAGGAGGAGGAGAAGAAGGAGATAATAGCCGCCGGGAAACATTGGAAACAAGTGACCGTTGCTGTAAAGAATGCTGATATTTAAGTTTACTTGCTTTTATACAAGATGATTGGAATGAAGCAAGGAGACAGGCCACAGAAAACGGAATGAAGCTACCGGGACATATAGCCGCTACATGGGACACTGCGTGGTAGTCAGCATTTCATACCTTATTTAATTTATCTTAATATTTTGCTTGCTTTTTAACAATAACTAGGCTTTTTATTATATAAATTATAGAAGCAAATTTGAATGAATTAATAAATATTATATAATAATATACAATAATAATATATAATTAATTGTTAGTCAAATTGAAGGTGAACAATTTTTATTAATGTTCAATCACAGGATTTATTTTATGTTTAATATGGATGCGATTTACGAATGACGTATCCAGGAACTTAGCCACAGGTTTCTCACTATTAACCACGCGAATATAGTGAGTTTGAGTTAGACAGACTGACGCTAACTAACCGTGGTTAATGTGGTTATATAGTGAGAAAGAGGCTTAATTATCTTTATTCGCGACTTCCGCTAATTAATTTCATGCTTTTAATTCAAAGTGTGATTTGTGCAGTATTTAATATAATATTTTACATATTATTATATTATTATGAATGGCTTAAGGATTAATCTTACAATGGGGAATTCTCTTACAACTCAAATTTTAATTTAACAACTATATCATGATAGGGTACATATTAACAATAAGATTGACTTAATTTTCAACTTTTTTAACTCAAATTTGAGGACTCTGAAGGGATTATTAGAATAGGGGCAAAGCATGCAACCCGCGCGCAAACCTGAAAACTGTGACGTAGAAACTCCCTAGTTAACACACAACAACTGCCTGATATCATGGTTTGAGCGTCAAGGAGTGATTGCATGGCTATAAATTTCAGTAACACGATCGAAATCAGCGGGCTTTTCTACCCTAGTATCAATAGTTTTGTCCCTAATATCAGTTTACTTTAAGAGTGATAATCGAAAATATAAATTTATTGCAAGAAAAATTCGCCTGCTAGGCAGTTTCTACGTCACGTTTTGGCGCTGAATTCAAAATAAGGAAGATTTTTTAAAAATTCCCATGTCTCCAATTTTGAAAATTGAAACATTTTTGTTTTGGGACATTTAGTTTCAAGGCATAGAGCATCTGAAAAAAAATTAAAATTTATGTAGGAGAATTCCCCATTAGTTGATTCAGATCTCAGAATCGGCCCCCGTGAATTCAACAAGACTTACATGAAGGGACTTTGAACTTCTGTCATCAATTATATTATAGGTGAAATACAAATTTTAAATTTTGAAACACTTCTGATTGATCAGTTTTGTGTAAATTGAGGTAGAAAAAATTTAAAATGGGGCCATAATGACGGAAATCGGAAATGGAGCTGTTGTGAGAAAACTGCATGTCTCCTTGAATTTGCTCAAACCATAAGCGATTTAAGTTTTAAAACAATCGAATTTTTAAAATTTATTTCATTCGATGCCGTCTTACGAAAATGAATGAGAAATATTCTATAATACTCCTCCGAAGTAACTATGAGATAACACGACTGAATGTATGTAAAACTAAATATTTGTAACTCTTCAACGTTACACGTGGTAGATTCGCATATCTTCAATTTGTGCAGGACAGTTGAGAGCACTACTCTCACGTGATTAAGGAATAGCGTTTGAAATTATTAACAGAGCAGCGATACAAAATTACAGCGGGAATAAAGGATCTCGGAAAACCACGGCCCCCACTACACCTTGCTTCTTTCGGCTAACACCACAAAGAGGTGACTTTACGAGACCTTGTGGGGAGCACGCCGCGGCCAGACAAGAGAGTTTCTTATGTTCGGGACTGGGCAGCATGCCGCAGCCGGCCAGCCAACTAACATCCATAAATCTCCCAGCCTGCTGTGCTCCGGACAATCAAGACGCATTGTACGGCCTAATATAGGTTGCTGCCGCTGCTGCAGCCTCACAATGCTACAAGATAATGCTAATCACACCCTCAAAAACATTTTTTCTTCTTTCAACAACCATGCATACCACGCAGACTAATGAATTAAATTTACTTTTTTAGAACCACGCCCAACATTATTAATTTATTAGAAAATAGGGGAGGAATTAGACCCACCACCACCATGTTTTTTTATATCTTCCTGTTGCCTTTCCTACTCGCACACACAATGTGAGATGTAAGGCATGAGAGGGAAAACCTTAGCGTATAATAATAGTATTAGAAATGTAAATAAAACTATAGTCCCCCTAGAAGTAGAATTAAAGTAATTGGCAATGGTCACACGAATAAAATGTATCCAGCTGCATAATAAATTACCAATATCATTTAACAATGCACAAAAATATGAGATTTCAGAAAATTGGTTAAAGGGTTAATCCTGAACTTGAGATTTCATATGCAGATACTGATTTGCAGATAGGGTCCTCATAAGAGTTCGAATGCATGTTTTAGTTGCATGGGTCGCACTGTCTCCTCAATAACTGTTACTTGCTCTATAGACTTTATAGTGATATTTAATAAATTAAACACGTCTAAGGGCAACATGAGACCTAAACAGGTCTCGTGTTGCCCTTAGACGTATCTTGCCAAAGGATGCATAATGACATTTTGACGAATTTAGTAAATAATTTGTTGTATATATATATTATTATATAAATATATATATGCTGCATGTTTTTTTTTCTCTCTTTCTTTTGTTTAAAGTATGTTGACGTGAACTATTAATATATGCATAAATGTATTTGGAGACGAATAAAATGAATTTGAAAAAAGACTCCACAGAGCCTCTCACATAATTATGTAAGCAGTAACATCTTTCATTATCATACAATTCATATAAGTATAATATCAAGTATAAAATTATTTTTGCTTAATTTTTTGAAACTTAAACTGATTTTCTTTAAAACAAAAATTTTATAGAGAATAATTATTATTGTAAAAGAGGACTGCTAGCTGTTCAGCACAAAATAATCATGTTAAATTATAAGAATTACAATATGTCCATATCTTTGCATATTGCAAGCTTTTAGCTAATCTTTTCATGTATTATTCCCTCCTCTCGATTCATCTGGGTACCCAATAAATTTAAACATTAAATTTGAAACGATATCACAATATATAGGAGCTAGCTTCCATAATATATATCTATTTATGTAATGACAGTAATGGTATGCACGAGTTTTCGACTTGGCGACACGGTGTTTATCGCGCTCGCGGACATTCATGCGAATGGCAAAGAAATAAGAAGTTTATTAATCTTCCATAAAGACAAGTCAATAATACATATATAAATAATGGTGATTAATTCGTCCATCTTGTATATCTCTTTTTGAAAAAGATATTCTTTCAAAGAAGAATATCTCATTTTGAAGAAATGAGAATTTGATAATATAAGAGCTAGCGGTTAGCGGTTTGCTGTGTACGTTTCGGAGAAAGTTTTAAGACTTTTAAGAGGAGGAGTGCTCTCCCCCTTCAAAATAAGTGTGATTTTTTTCTTATAAAATGTCTCGTTTACTAATTCTTATTCTCACAAGTTTTTGGCACAGTATAATAAAGTAGGGACAGAAAAATCACATTGTTTACATGCTAGTCTGTGCATATTGGCCCACCATAAGCGCAGTCTACTTGCAGGGGCATTACGATAGCGCGTTATACTCTATACGAGTAAACATAAGACGCACGCATGCACGCACGTACAGCCAGCGGTCACCCCTAGCTCCGACCTACGTCCGCCTGTCGTTATATCATGGCAGTGAGAGCTCTATCTCCGTGATGAGAAGGAAGGGCGTGACTCTTTTAAGCGTTAAAATTAGATATGAATCAGCAAAATTTCATCCCCTGAACCAAACATTGCTTGCGGTGGCTAGGGCTGGACTATAATAAAAGGCAATTACATTAGGTCTTCAGCCCCTCCTATATAATATATTTTATATTAAATATATACACCTATAATTTTTTACAGCATTAACATTTTTCAAAAATTATATTGTTATATATTCTGCATTTCGCAGACTATTTTTGCTTTTCGCGATGGGAGCATAAAATCTAAATCATAAAGATGAATCTGTTGATTGGGATATCGGAACCCGCCCCCTTAATGTTAATGTAACTTGAAGGTTTTTCCGGATATTAGTAGCCCCCTTCCCCCCAGGTTTGAAGGAAACATGTAATAGTATCAAAGAAGGCTGGGGGGGGGGGGGGGGTCACTAATAACCGGATCATCGACTTCAGCTCGTTATTAATGAATGGTTAGATTTGTCTGAACAGTTTTGTAAATTTGTAAAAAATGAGGTAGAAGTATAAAATTTTAACATAAGGGGTTGGGGGTGGGTGTGGATGGAAACCAAAAATGGAACTGCTGTGAGAAAACCACCCCCATGAATTTGCTCAAACCATAAGCGATATAGTTAGAAATTCTCGAATTCTTAAAATTTATTTCATTCGATTTAATGTATTCCTTAATTCTATCGGGAAAAATCAATACAACTTTTACGACTGGATGTAACTGACATATAAATCGTTAATTGATTTTTCAACATAAATAACATAATTAAATTTCGGCACACTCTCCGCTATAGATGCGAGATTGTTTATATTGTTTTCTATGGATGTTTTAAGAATTGGTAGTTTCAGGTACGTAGACGAAAATGGAATTCTCCCCAAAACATGATATCGCAAAGTTATTTATTTCATTTAGCTTCATTTTTCGTGGCCAAGCAGAGCAATTTTGACAACATGTTTGATTTCCGATCATCCATAATGTACGGTAATCTATATAGTCTGCAATTCTGCATATAACACATAAAATATTTCCTTGCATTCCGATACTCTTACGACGCTATAAGATTCAAGGAGATAATGGTATAGACCGTTCCATTTAGTTAACCATATTATACATAAAATATACTGCACATACTTGCAGGATTCAAAAATTAAATACTTTTAACTTCCAGTGACGACAAACAATTAATTTAAAAGGGCTTCCCGATAATTCCCGAATAATTTATACTTTTATTTATTTGTGACAATGCGAAGATGGAAGTTTTAGCTGCATGTTTTTCGTATTAACTTGGACGATATATTGGCGCGATTCACGAAGGAAAATATCCAGGTTTCTCACTCTAACCACGTTTAGTTCTATTCTAAATCAATGACAATGAATCAATGAAAAGCTTTCTGGATAATTTCTTCGTGATTCGCGCCCTATATATTTTTTTAAATATGTTTTAATTGGTGAAAATAATACCATTTTATTATTTTGTAATTGATGAAGTCACTTTGTTTTCCAATCTTTTCCTAGTTCTCACAACTATAATTTTATATTTGTTTAACTTTTGTTAATCAAAAGTTATAGCAATAATAAATATTATAATCTAAATTATATATTTCAAATTCTTCACAAACTTTTCAATTCTGCTTAAAGTAGTAAAAAAATTAGTGAGAAAATCGCGTGAATACACTAAAAAATCAAATCAAAAAAACTTTTCATAGAAAAATCATTTTGTCTATTCTCACTGTAAGTTAGGCAACCCTTCGAGCCCCAATGTGTTTGTGGTTGCATAAATGACAGGCTGAACGAGTAGGGGAAAAAATGGCAATTGTTATAATTTTTAAAACTAAAACATCTATTTTACCACCATACTTTTTACCTTGTTTACCTTTCAATAATTATGGATAGTTCGTAATAAAATATTATGAAATATGCAATTTAATAAAACAAAATAAAGAGAATTAAGAATTTGTTATACAATTTAACATGCCAGTATTTTATACCTGCATTCCTTCATAAATGTAATTGGTTATATTACAAGTAGCATTTACATTTAAAAAAATATTTCTGCAGCATTTCCTACATGAAATAATTAAATAAAAACACAATACTTACATTGGTAGAAAGTTGGCTCGTCAGTGTGTGGACTTTATCCTGTGCTTCCATGAGTTCTCTTCTAAGCTTGCGGATCTCGTGTGCTTGCTTCTCTTCTGCCGTGCTGTAGAGGGACGAGGCGGTTGACACAAGACTCAGCGACGAACCATGCACTACAAACAAAAACAATAAACCATCAGTGCTGTGTCACCACCTTAATTAGGCAGAAGACTTACTCTCATCATCCTTGCAGCTCATCTTGGAGTTGACCAGGTACGGAGACATGGTGCTTGGTCGACTAAGGCCGTGGCTTGAAGCGGAGCTGGACAGAGGGAAGTTGAACCTACAAAACACATTGGACCATTGCACAACTGGGGACTAATTTGCAGACCCCCAACTTCAATGGTCATGTGTTGTATTTCTAAATTCTATTTCTAAATACAGCATGCATTTATAGTTGATGCTTAAATTTTTTACTGTTTTAAATTATTATATAAAATAGATCAAAGATTAATATATAATAAAATAAATATTGTCAACAATTGAGACAATTAGCTTCAAAAGTGGATAACTGCATAACCTTAACAGCAAATTATATTTTAGTACGTGTAATATCAAATTTCAGTACTTAATTGAGTCCCAAGTTCTTTTTAAATACTTCGCACCACACGTAACTCTTTTTTTTTAGAAAAAGTTTGCTTTTGAAACTGATGGTCTAATAAATTCTGAGACAAGTAATAATTAGTCGGGTGAAACATATCTTCAATAAACGTAAATGAAACATCATTGCTATCTGTAGATGGAATCTGGTCCAATTAACAAACAGACTTACCGGTTATTTCCTTGACTTGGAGTGGGGCTGGTGGGCTGAGAAGGCTGGTTGTCAGGGAGATTTCGGTGCATCCCCGTCTGACTTGGACCAGTGCTGGAGCTGCTCAGCACCGAGCTGTAGTACGAGTCTAGCAGCAGATCTTCAGAGCGTTGCAGCATTGATGGGTACAGCTTCTCTGACTTTGTTGACCTGACCACAAACCTCAACATTCATCTCCACTCTCGTCCAGTCAGTCACAATTAATATAAGCAACACATGATCTGTATACTATGTGTATTTTAAATTGAGTAGCATGACTAGCATGGTAAATAATTAAACTAAATTGAAATCAAAGACCTTAATGTAAAACTATGATAATAAGTTTAACACAGTGATTGACCCTCGGACCCCCACTTTTTCCCCTTCCCCCCACCCCTAAGTCTAAAGGAAAAAAATAATCTATTGCAGGATAAGACAGACCTCAAAATTGAGGAAGGACTGCATCCTCTCTTAACAATTGTTACCATATTAACAATTAAATATAACGTAAACTTAGAAAATATTATTACACATAAAATGTATAATCTAATGTGGAACCTGTCTATATATTACATGGTTCAATGCTACTAGACACTACTATTTCTAGTTCTATATTACAAGTACAGTACATGCAATACTATATACATATTATTATATATATTATAAACTACTACTAACAGTGCTATGACTATATAAAATGCAGTACATGCATGGCACCAAAATTAAAGGACATTTTTACATAAGAGACAAAATGAGGCAAATGTTATACAATATATATAACTTTACAATTTTTATGCTCAATGTATATAGCATTAAAATAATAACTTGCCTGCTAAAAAATAAGAAAAAAAAATGTGCAAATTAAACTTTTAAATTATTAAAATTTCATACATACAAATCAAAATTATAAGAATTAATTTTACGTTCACTAATAATAATCCAGAAAATTAAAGTGAAGCCACACATTGGAAATATATATGTACATTGCTAAAATTTTGGCTTTATTTTTTTTCTTTAGAGCCAATTAGTTGCGAAGTGCATGGAAATATATTAAGCATTTAAAAGCCAAAACAAACAAAGTGTATTTTCAATTTACAGCTGTATATAGTAATTAATAAGCAATAAGCCATATCATAAATATAGCATGTTGGTTTGTAATTGAAAATGCAGCCAAGAAATTATATTTGCAGATTTTTATTATATGATAAACAGGTTTCTTTACCTTGGAAAAGTCCTTATGTGGCTGCACAAATGATGAGATTTTTTTTTTTTTTATTCCCGTAATAAAGTTGACACAATTGGTTTGATTATTTATATCAATAGATGTAATTATAGGAGCAATTATAATATAATAAATAGTTCTTGGGATACAATATATTAATTGCCTTGTTCTGCCTCAAGCAGGGCAACTTAATTGGATGGGTATATATAGTAAGAGAGGATAAAAAGACTATAGGTCAAGCATTGAAGACATATGAATGAACCAGGGAGTTATTATTATGCTAATTCAAGACAACTATAGGGAGTCATGACTGATCAAGCAATGTGCAAGTTACTAATGTTACCTGATGCTGTTGCTACGGTTCAGGCGTGGTCCAGGTGATCCATCTCGTGGGTGCATGAGAAGTCTTGCGTGTGACAATGAAGCTCTATGCTGGGAGCCCAGTGATGAGAGTGAGTCCGTACTTTCAGTCAGTGATGCTAAGAAAGAAAAAAAAATATATGTAAGAATTTTTTTTCAAACCAATTTTATGTCAACTTACAATTAGCTGCATTGCATCTAGCTGTAGCAATTGATGCATTATAAGTTGAACTGTGTCTTAACCAAGAATATGGACTGCCTACACCTGGTACTCCATAATAACCATTTCCGGAGTTTCCTCCAGTGATACCAGTAAGTTCTGAATAATTAGAGTAACCTGTTGTGTCACTCAATGATCCTAAAAGAGAATAACATGAAATATCAAAATCAAAATATACAATTGAGGTATTTCAAAACACTTTCAGTTTGTTAACTTCAGTTTTGACTAAACGGAAAATTCAGTGAAAGTTTAATTTGCTTACCATCAGTAAAACGAGCTCCAGCACGGGGTCCAGAGCGTGGGGACGAAGCAAACAATGCAGCATACTCATTCGGCAAAGTATTGTTTGCCGTATTTGATGCTTTTGGTAGGCTGTGGCTATTTCCTGGAAATAAATATATATTGTGTTGATTGTTGGCACAAATATTATCACACATTAATACATAGATTTAACAATTTATATAATGATGGTGTACTTTTGTTGGAAGTATTTTATTTGAACAAATCATTAAAGTTCTTCAATTCTGTATTTAAATAAATAAGATCCTCAGAATCAAAACCGGATGAATGACATTTCATTAAATTTTACCTTCCAGGTCTTGAGATAAGGAATATAGAACTCTTATCAGAAGTGTAAAGAAACGGTTTTTAGACTTTTTAGTCTGACAGTCTCAAATAATTACTTTCAATGTGTAGTTATAAGAAAAATAGCTTTTATCGTAAATGTCAAAATAAATGTCTGCTTTTCCATGTGGCAGTCTGTCTCATATTATATTTCGATCATATAATATATGATAGGACTACTTTATCAACATTCTCAAATTGAAAAATATCCTGAATTTAATTAATAAAATTGTTGATTTATTGAAGGTAATTAAGACATCAACAACATTTAACATGGTACAATATAAAAAATAATGTAACAAACATACACATAAAAGACATCATAAAGGATATATTGTTACTTTTTATTACCGATGCATTCAATTTGTCATCTAGGATTTTATTTGTACATTTAATGGTAAAATATGAATAACTTATTACAAACTGTCAACTCTACCAAATATATTATATATCACTATGTTCCCATCTACCATTTACATCTATAAATCTGTATTAAAGTAGAGTGTCTATCAGCTGATGTCAAAACATGAAAACTGAGTTAGTATTTTTTTTAAATAGTTCTAGTGCTCCTACATATGGAACCGAAATCCAAAAAATTCCATCTCACATAGGTTCTCCAGAAAAAAATTCCAAAGTCACAGTGAATGCGTCGCTTAACATGGGGTCTTACCTAAAAAAGACCCTCGAATATCTTGAAAAAATACACCGTTAGGTGGTATAAAAAAAATATGACGATATTCTGTGACCCGAGCTTTAACAGAAAAACGAATAAAAAAAATTCAGTCAAATCCATTTTTCCGTAAAAAATCAAGAAAATTTCCCATGTTTATTCCCATAAGAGTTTTTCTTGATTTTATGACGGGAAAACGGATTCGAGAACATATGTTTTTTAAACAACTTTTGGTTAATGCTCGAGCCATAGAACATGACTATATTTTTTTCATACCACCTAACGGTGTATTTTTTCGAGATATTCGAGGTTGTTTTTTCAGGTATTAAAAGGCCCCATGTTAAATGACGCGTTCTCTCTGGCTTTGGAATTTTTTTCTGGAGAACCTATGTGAGATGGAATTTTTTGGATTTCGGTTTCATATGTAGGAGCACTGAAACTATTTTTAGAAAATACTAACTCGTTTCTTTGTCGTCATTTTTGTAGTATAGACACTTTACTTTAACATGTATAGAAGTGCCATTAAGAAATGAAAATCACTATAATAAGGCTCTATCATCGTCTAGTAAAAATTAAATTGCAAATTTTTCTTTGTAAAGAAATAACAATTAAATACATTACTACTTTGGGATGTGTTCTCACCTTATAGAAAAATGCAATTTGAATAATTTTCTCCTCAAACATATTTAAAACTACAAGAATTAAGCTAGCAGCTCTCACCTCCTACAAGCAGCAGGCGTTCTCGAACATTCGCTGATAATTGACTGGCTGTAGGAGCAGTCAGAGAGTAAGACTTGTAACTGCTTGCTGAGCCTCTGCGACTTGGGCTTGGGGTTGTGTTGTAGTCGACTATAGCCCACACATAATCAACATGCAGTTAGTCAACCATTTTGTCAGTCCCATGCACAATCAGGATTAGTAATAAACACAAATAACTATCAATAATAGTAATTAGACCTACCAGGTGATGGGTTAATATCTGAGCTGGTCGTCTGAGTGCCACCACTTATTTTCACTTTGGAATGTCTTGGCCTCTGACCATTATTGGAGTTGGTGTCCGAGTTCCTTGGGACAGCAGACACCTGTTGGAAAAAAAATGAATTGACTACAAGATATCAATTAGCTAGCTCAGGGAGGTGTGCTGCCAGTATTTCATGGTTAGTTGGTTTCAGTCACTGATGTAAGAAAAAATAAATAAATAAATAAATAAATAAATAAATAAATAAATAAATAAATAAATAAATAAATAAATAAATAAATAAATAAATAAATAAATAAATAAATAAATAAATAAATAAAATAAATTGCTCAAAAAATTATTATATATAGGAGTTGCAGTCCTGCATTCCATCAAAATCCTCTACTGATTTAATACATATTAATATTATAATATATAAGACAGAGGGAGGGAGGGGAAAGGGGAGAATTGCAGGAGCTGCATATGCAATGCCTCCACTATGATATTTTTAATGTATAATTTTTGTATATTTTTAATGCAACACTGAAGATTGAAATACTGAATTGTTTTGATGTCTCTACAATCATTTCTGTGGGACCTGCAGCTTTGCAGCCCTCCCTTTCCCCCTCCCCTCTTTTCCATCTTTTCCATAAGTCAACTGCACTGATATATAAAATGCGTGCATATAAAATATAATATTTCATATTTACTAAGTGTATATAATTATACAAATGGTTCTCTATTTTTTTTAACAAATAATTTATTTGAGTTATATATATATATATATTTGTTGTTATTATTATTTATATGAAATTGTGACAAATATAACATTTAAATACATTTTTATTTGTTTGTCTTATAAAATTAATAAAACTGAATCAATTATGAGGTTAGAGAACAAAATGTCAATTTCAAAACTTGTAGTTTTGGGTTTCAAATGGTTGAGAACAAACCTGAGCTGTTCGGCTGAGATCATCATTATTTTTTCCATTAGATGAGGAGGTGTGTGATCGGTTGGAGCAGACGCTGACATTGCTGTTGGCCCGTTTGGCCACATAGCCAAAGCTGGCAGGAACTCTCACGTGGTGGCTATTACCGTTGCCACCTCCGCGGGGCCGACTGGCCCCTGGAGATGCTGCCTCATTGACTGCTGGCTGCTGCTGCTGAGCTTGTATGCTGCTGCTCTTGGAGCCGCCACTTTGAGAACTGCGTGATGACGACCGTCGCTCATCTTCCTTGCTCCCTGCAAATCAACCACCATATATTTAGACAAAACTCCTGCAAGTAAGTGCACATTTTACAAAGTGTTTGTCACAGAAAAATTAGTACATAGTTTAAACTTTTATAAGAACACATAAAACATTGCAAACTTTAAAAAAAAGGTTTTTATTATATTGAGATGGTATAGCGTCAAAACCAAAGCATACGTTTCAGTCTGTTTTGAGAAGTCATGTATATAATACTTTTGAGTTAGTCTGTTTTGAGAAATCTGATATTTTCTGTTAGTCATTGTTTGCTTGTTTTTTTGTGTTTTTTTTTTTGGGGGGGGGGGGAATAATAGGCAGAGTAGATGCAAAATCTGTTACAAAACCACTTTGAGAGATCCAACAATTAAAATTAAGGTATTGTTACATATCTTTGCATTTAATAATTTAGACTAAAAAGTCACAATTTAAGCACAATTCTTACGCAATATTTAGTTTTTACATTTTTAGCACAGAAAAGTAAGAAAAATAGCATGCAGCGCTATAGTTCAATATATATTTTATCGTTCACTAAAAAATCAGTGTACTCAAAAGTTAACCTAGATTATTACTTCTTTATTTCTGCAGATTCATCACATTCTCTTCTATTTAAAAATTATTGGGATTAATTTTAATTTATCAACTATATAAAAAATCATGTAAATGTTGCAAATTTACATTAGTTGGATCAATAAAAAACTGAATACAATTATTTCATAAATAATTTCTTATTTATGAAAATAAATTATATTAAAAAATAAATCACTAAATATCCCAAGGTACAGTCTTAAATGTTACAAAATGTTGTAAAAAGATTATGAACATAAAAGTTGTGCATAATCTCTGATTTTTTTTTTCCCCAGGTAATTCCGATATTTCCGATTTCAGGAATTATTTAAAGATTAAAAACTTATTTGTGAAAATCATGACATCACTTCACACGCATCTATCTTATATCTAAGTCCTGTTTTTTGTTCCGGGGAAAAAATCAGAGTAACGAAAGTTTTTATATGCTCTAAACTCAGAAACTTTGAGAAAAACAAAAGGGTCAATGGCTATGTACTTTTTAATTATCATTGCCCGATTATCATTCATGTGTGTTGTATTTTACATTTATACAGACGAAGCACAAGATTGGAAGGGGGGAGGGAGAAATTGGCAGGCTTACCCTGACTACGCCTGGAGCGCTCCCCTTGGCTCTTGCTCGAACCTCCGTTCACCAGGGCTGTCCTGTCCGATCTGTCCCGGTTTTTATCACGTTCCCGCGGCTTCTCGCGTTCGCCAAGGTCCGACTTGCCGCGACGAAGCTCCGGTCGTGCATCCAGACTCGGCTTGGCGCCCTCAGGGATGGGGTAGCGTTTCCAGTGACTCCCTTGCCTTAAAAGTTTCCAATATATATTACAAAATTGAAGAAGACTTATTTCCAAATGTTACCTAAAAACATTGATCGTTAAAAAGTACGTAACTAAAGGTTTCCCTGACGAGAGAATTAAAGCAAAAGCGTTAAGGTTGAGATAACGTCAATCAGCTGTTTTTTTTAGCTCCATAGCTCCATTTGATTAACATGTAAACCTTGGCAAATTCACAAAAATTCTGAAATTTTTTTGAGAGGCAGCTATTAGTGCCTAAAAGCCATAGAAGGAGTTTTAAAACAATATATAGCGAGTCATTTTTTTTTTTAGTTATGTTTTTAGTTTGTCTCTCCATTGGAAAGCTCTATGCTGAAAATTACATAAATTAATTTAAAAAAAATCGGCTCGTTAAATTGTTTTGAAACTTTTTCTATGACTTGTAGGCACTAATATCTGCCTCTCAAAAAACAAAATCAGATTTTTTGTGAATTTGCTAAGGTTTACATGTTATTCAAATGGAGCTAAAAAAAACAGCTGATCGACGTTATCTCTACCTTTTACTATAGAATAAAGCGCCAACGTTTTGCATAGCGTACGTGAGATCGACGAGATTATTATAGAGAAAAACAATAAAAAAACAAGTATAGGTGTAGCAAGTAAATGAATAGTGCATCATTTTATATGTAATTAAAAAAAAAAAAAAAAATGATGTAAAATATATTGAAATAATTTTCAATCCTTTTTATCTTGACTTGTGTAAGATTTTAATGCTAGTGTAAACAATTATATACTATCGAAGTTTGCGTGTAAAATCTGAAGGAAAATGAGAAAAAATATTTAATTTATAAATTCTTCATTGTATTGGTCCATTTTTGTTTTAAGCAGCATAAAAAAAAAACAAAAAAAAAAAAACACGAGAACTAAGTCAGTACCTGAAAGTAATATACCACACAAACATATACAAAAAGTTTCCATATAATAAAAAGGTCAAGCTTCTCAACACGTGCACTTTAAAATGCAAAAAATACTCATAAAATACGCGATACCAAGTGTGTACTAGCTGCAGAGCTATAGGAGGCGAGCCAAATGAAAGTGTACATAATTGTATATTATAATTTTTATATAATATCTTTGCTGCTACAATACGCAACATTATTATGCACACATTTATAGTTTATAGTTAAATTCAAAATAACCTCTAGAGATCAGCACAGTTTATCAACATAATAAGCTTTAGGAACTCTGTCGCAAGACAAACGGAAAAAATAACTCAACATTATTATAAGTTTGCATCAAATTTATTTGTTTATTTGTCTTTCTATTTATTAAAAGGGTTATATATTTTATGATATACTGATTTGTAATTAAATAGAACTGTGGAGTTGCGATCATTCCTGCGGCTCACAAAAGTTGATATGCTGACAGATTATAAGAGGTACGGTATTTGTAAATTAATACCATATATATATGTACCTCGTTCGCCTATGGTATGATATTGTAATTATGCAAGTCGCTCGCCGACCGCAGTGCAGCTGGCGATCGAGCAGTTCCGCCCGCCTGGTCGCGTCTGCTACATGCATGGTAAGCTCACCTGAATGCGCTGCTCTCCGTCTGCTGTGAACTATCCGCTTTCTTCACAAGGGGACGACTGCTTACAACCTTCAGAACAGGTCTCATGCCCTGCTGTTGATGCTGGGGCCCGGAGGGGTGCGAGTGTTCCCCTCCGGGCCCAGGGCTACCCGTATAACCGTTTATTTGGGTATCGCATAAATTTGCGGGCACCCGCTGATAAAAAAAAATAAATAAATAAAAATATGTTAATATAATATATCATATATATATACTCATAAATTGTATATATCAATTAGTAATCAGAGAGCTTAATAAGCTTTAACATAATTTTAAAAAAATCTTAAGACCCCTTGAACAAAAAAATATCCGAATAATTACCTTGTTTTCGTACAACCGATTTTCCTCGGACAGTTCGACCAAGGGCTCGGACACCTCACTGGATACGGAGCTGGAGTCGTCCTCAAGACTGAAACCGTTAATTTCCCTTCTATTATCTTATCCTGAATCACCATGCAGCAGCTTGCATGCATGGTTTTCTCCCTTCTCCCCCTTCCCCTATATATATTAGTCGGCTGATGTAGCTATAAATATATACTTCGCTGGTAAACTGCATAATTATTTTCTGATGTTTATTATATCTACTTAATTATTAAGGACGGCACTCTATATACTTACTCCTGAGGCCCGCAGTAATAACTCCAACGTTTCACCGACATTTGCGTAGCACAAAACTCAACAACATGATGCTCTCAAACACAAAATCAGTCACTAGCACATTTCCCCCCTTCCTAACACAAATGATTAATTCGATAGAGCATAAAAAATGACTTAATGAATTTCCATTTACAGACGTAAACAAACCGGATTGCATATATTCAAGACGCAATTTAATTTGAAATTATTTTGTTACACTTCGAATTAAACAAAATAACTTTTAACTTGTCGTTTTTCCTACTGCAAATTTGACTTTCATATTGCTAACTATTGGTTGCTGTGGCTGCTGCCGCCGCCACCACTGCTGCTGGCACAGACTTTGACTCACTCGCTGCCGCCCGCCCGCCTGCCCAGCCAGCCCGCCGTCGCTCACGGCCTGCCAACTGCCATCGACCCAACAGCAGCGGCAGCAGCAGGAGGTACTGTAGTATACGTACGACACGAGCCACCCACCCACCCCCGACCGACCGCCTGCTTGCAAAGCACACGCCGACGCGCGCGCCTTACCCGTTCTTCCTAATATCAAAATTAACTTTCGCAGTTCCAGCTGAGATAAAACCAGATTCCAGATTTATTAACAAAACTTTTCTTTCGGACGAATCGTAACTTTTTTTTTTAACCCATATTAAATAGAGAAGTATAGATTTACTAAAACAAAAGTTAATGTTAATTGTCATGTACGAACATACACGTATGTACGCGCTCTAAGAGTTGGCGAGCCTGTCTTATAAACCCCACTCTATCATATCAATTCAAGAGGAAGGGGAGAGGGTAAAAGGAGGAGACAATAGGGGGCGTAAGCACACACCCCACCGCATTTCCCTCTCAGCTGATTCACGCATATCACGTGACCGACCCAACCCCACAAAGAATAACAAAGTACTTAAACAACTAGAACGCCGCAACTCTTTCAACACGCATGAAACAAAAATTGCATACTGACAAGGGGATATATTATTATATAATAATATAATGCCATATTGCGACAATTTAATTCGGGAAATGTTTATACGCGTAAATGAAATTGAACTATCAAGAGTTTAATTTTAACTGTACACATGTATATAATTTATTATAAATACAATTTAATTTTGACACATGAGAATTAAAATACTGGTATGGAGAACATACCTTATGGTAATGAAGCTCAACAATTAGAAGAATTTGTTTTTGCACTATGTTGTACTATGCATTGTTACATTTGGAACTCCGGCTGGGACTGTCTGCACAATTTAAAATTGCGCGAGTTACTATGGAGAGCGAGAGAGATGTGAGAGAGTGCCGCTGCGTAATGATAACACGAGGCACGAGGCTCACGTCTAAAAGCTGCTGTCGCCCAAGCAGCTGTTGCGATCTTGATTCTTGCGTGAGCCTCGTGCGGCTGTCGCTGCTGCATGACCAGCGGGTGCCATATCGTTCCTCTAACAACCCCCCCCCCTCTTCTTGCTACAATCCTATCTATCTGTTCACTCGCGTTTACCCCTCTCTTTCGTTTACCACCAACCTTCTCTGTTCTTATCTACTTCCCTCCGTGTGTATATATCCACCGTTTTCTCGACGGAAAAATCAATGAAATGACACATGCGCAACAAAGTTAACTCTCAGCCAAGGTTTTCGGCCCGCGTTCTACACCCTCCAGCAATAGAACGAGGGGTAAGGTACAGGGTACAGCATAAAATAGAAGGGGAAATGAAACGGCAGCTGCATGCGGCCGAAAGAAGTTACGTCACGTACATCTCTCACGTCAAACTATTGATTTTCTCGCGGTCATTTCTCTGCCCAAGCGCTACTAGCGACGTGCTGGCATTAGCAAGAAACTTTACAAATTACATCAACATCCAGACTAAATACTACTCTGCCATCTAACGGACTCCGTTCAAACAATTCGAGGCTTCATAACGTCACATCACAATATATATACGGGTCTTTCACCATACGTCACAAAACAATATGACGTCATAATTGTGTAGGCAAAACATTGTCAGCGGCATAGCAAATACGTGTTAAAGTTAGTATTGAAATTCATTTCTCCTGACGATTCATATCATTTCTCGTAGAATTTTCTTTCATAAATGGTAACAAGAAGAACCAATGCTAATGAAAAAAAATATTTGGCGACCGAAACTGTTATGAGAAAAGAGGTGTAGTGAGTTACGTTAACACGCACAGCATAGGATTTTAGGGTTTTCTGCCTACATCCCGAAGCTCTTCGGGCGGCTTCGGGCATCTCCGTGCTACCCAAAATGTAAACATGAAATTCCCGTATATATATATTTTTTTGGTTTACGAAGTACTGTATTTTCTTGGCTGCATGTTATTATATGTTATATCATATAAGTAATTATAATATGTTGTTAATAGAAGAGAAAAAAAAAAGTTGGAAATTACTATCTTAGGAAGATAACTATATGAAGACTCGATTTATAATTCTATATTAACAACATTAAGGCATGCATGCAACAAGACTGCAAAAAATATTAAAAAAAAAAAATACAAAATTATCGCAGAAAACGGAGGTAATCATTAGACTTACCTGTCTCTGATGGCCCGGCGCATGTAGAGAGAGGCAGCTCCCTCGGAGAGATAGCCGTCTGCGGGCTCAAGTAGGCTACCGCTGCTACCGCCGCCGCCCCGCAGCACCTCGCCATCTGACAGGTAACCTGTAAAAGCAAGCAGCACAGCCATTCAACTCTCCGCGTCGAGACAGCAAGCTAGCAAACCCGCCCTACTCGGCACTCGGTGCGCGGTAATCGAGACGTTCGCTTCTTTAACAGTACCGAGATAGTTGGCCTTGGTGCCAACTGCTATATAAGTTTTGCATCTCTAGTAAATATAGCAGGCAAATTCTAATATACAACAGAGGGCCCACATTTTTAAAGTCAAATTTTTATTCCTACTCGTATATAATATATTATATATGTATAAATAATGTGTATGAAAAAATTGTTGACCTCTGAACAAACTTTTTAAAATTTTCATATATTCAAACATATTCAAATATTATTCAAAATGTAAATAGAAGAGCAGAAATAAAACAAAAATATCTTACCAGAAGCTATGTCCATATAAGTATAATGAGATCCAGAGAGAAAACATCCATTTTTCAGACCCATTCTTAAAATCTCTGGCATGAGACAATTTCTTTGCCTTTCTCCTGAAAAAAGAAAATTTCAGTATTAGCAAAATAAAGATCGACTGGTGGAATTTTTACTTACCATTGAACATGCCTGGTCGGACGTAACTGAGCGGCTGCATTGGCTTCACATGCATTTCTCCATCCTCATCGTCCACGGGCTCGCGCAAAAATCGTGCACCTAACTCCGGGCCGCTCTGCAATCCGCAACACACAACCCTCAATAATTTAATTATTTATCATAAAGCTCTCACAATATTACATAAAAATATATAATATAAGAGTGTTCGTAAAATACAATTTCAATTGTGATAACAAACACGCGTGATTTTTTTAATAAAAAAACAACTTCTCGCGGGTCAAAGGTTTTTTTGCGGTGTGTGCCTGATGGAGTAGGAAGATGGGGGTAGCTTTCCTCATATATATATATATATATATATATATATATATATATATATATATATATATATATATATATATATAACGAGAGTTTGAGGTAATGATGGTGTCGCTACCATGAGAACATAATCTTACTACTAAATCAGTATATATACTCTTCAGGTTTATCAAAAAGTTTATAAAACACACACACGAGATTAATGTGATCAATAAAACGAATTCATTAATTCTTTCTGAGAAACAGATTATTTTGTCATTACTACAATTATATAGTAACCAGTAAGATCAAAGCATTTACTATAATGGTGACATATAAAAGGCCTAGACATGAGTGATTGGAATCATGTATGAAAAAAAAATGAAAACACAACGCATACATACGTCGATCGTCATAGCAGCAGTATTTTACACCCACGTTTTTGCATGCAACCAACATCAATTGCATGTCCACCTCGTTACGTGTAACAACTTCCGGTCACGACCAAATATGAAATATGATAGTGACTTTCTTCGCTTCACATATAACTTGTGTAAGACAACAGTGATTATATAGTTAAACTATTATACTATTTTTATATTGCTAAATTTTGGTTGTACTTCGTTATATAAGAATAAATAAAATATTTTTGTTTTCGACATTTCTAACCCTTAATATTAATTCATTGTAACAAAAATTACATTCATTAAACATTAATATTAAATGTATGTGAACTGCAAATTCACGACCATCAGGTTGTGAATTTCAGTACTTCCACAGGAGATAAAATAAATGATAATATTAATTATATGAATTTATCGACGAATTATAGTTTTTCATTAATATAGAGACATTTAATTATTTATTATCTTGTGTCGGTGATTGGACACTTTCGTGAATTAGGATATCGTTTTTCACGTCACCATTGAGTTATTGTAGGTACTGTGTTTTATCAACATATAATATAATATATGTACTATGTACTGATAATAAACAACTATTATTATAAAGTTCCCTTCTGTATAAATCTATTCCCGTGTATGACGGCCGCAACAATTCTTTTAACAAAACATGTTATATAACCGATTGCGTTACTATTGAACCCTTTCAACCCTTTCTGCTATTCATAAATAAAATTAACATTTATTGCAAACAATTATTTGTATCATATATACTATATTAAAAACAGCTAAAAAAAAATGAACTACTTTAAGTAAAAAGTAAAAATGGAGTTTCTGTGTTGTACAACCACTGTTCCACCTTTCCATTTATTGTTTGTATTTTTATTTTTGCAGGTTTGTTAAAATTCATTAATAATTTATGATGCCTTATTGTATTCAACTACTAATGTTATTAATTTTTTTATATTATTCTTTAAATATTTTATTGTAGTTCTGCTCTACTATACAATCTTGTAGAACATGTAGGCATGTTTTAATATTTTAGTTGAAAATAATTTCTTTTCAAAAAATCAAAAACAAAATTCCCATTTTCTCTCCTCATCTTGTCACATACATTTTGATGCTGCCGTCACTCGTCAGTATTTTATTTATAATAAAGCATGCAAAACTTGAGCTGAAATGAGAGGCAGTCTAGTACGCAGGTGTGGCAATTAGCATGTCGGTATGCCCACCTTGTCCGGTCGCGGTGCCGTGGGCTGCTGATGCTGGCCGTCGTCGTGGTCGGCGGTGGCCTTGGCAGAGAGCGGCGTGGGCCTGAGGAGGGCCTCGTCCCGCTGCTGCAGTGGAGACGACACCGTGACCCCCGTGCGGCCCTCGCTCTCCGATATCAACGGCATGGGGCTCACCAGAGCCACGTCCTTGACCGGCTTACGCACCAAACTATCACCGTTAACCTTAACCACATTTTTATCTGGCATAATTTTAGTAGTCCCTTTAACTGCTGCTGTAGGTTTAGGTATAGAACTATTTGCTTCTATGTTCATTTTAGGTCGACCTATTCTAATTTCAGTTTTACTATTTAAAGAATCTACAAATTTACTATCTTTATTTATTTGTTCACTTTCTAATGGTAAATTATTGTAAGAAGTTTGTTTTTTCCCAGCTTTTCTAGAATTTCGTGGTGAATTAGCATGTACTCTATTTGATGCTTTACTTTTGTGTTGATTTCTTGAGCTATCTTGAGAAGGTGAAGGCGGAGAAATGGGAAGCAAGTTTCCAAGTCTGCAACGTAAAATTTTTGTATACAATGAGTTTTTTTAATTGAAGTTTGAGAATTAGATTAGCGATCTACTTACGGCAATCTTGCGTCACTGCAAATGCTTGCAGAGGAGTCGCTGCGTTCTGATCGTGCAGAACTGAAGCCACTTGAGGAGCTAGTTCGCTTGGAGCCAGCGGGACCTGCAACAACACCGCGGCGGTCAGCGCTCTGACTGAACGAGACTCGATCTTCTCTCAATCGAGTGAGGTTGCCACAAGCAAGGCTGCGGTCCAGACGGAACGTCGCGTGGGCAACCTGTCTGTCTGCTTGTCACCTTAAGGTGCTTTTACATAAAGTTGGTCATTAGCGAGTAGAACACAACATTAATTATAGTTATTTCCTTACGAATTCCTCAACATTCACCAAAAAAAAATAAATAAATACAAATAAAAAATAATCTGCTTGTGTCATTTTTCATATGCATGGATTATTCAACTCTATAGTGTAGACTTTTTTATTATATCATAGACTTAATTGAAAGGATGTCTGTGATATTATTGAGTAAAAGAGTTTGACTCTTAATAGATTGCTAGATAATGACATAATGTAATTGGTTGATAGTTTTACTTGCAATGATTGTTTAAATTAATAAATTATATATATAATGTTGTGTTAAAATATGCTTAAAATTGTATGTATTGGTAGTTTAGTAATATTGGTTTAATTAAGAATTGTATGTTTTTAAATTATTATTATTTATTGACGTAAATCATGCTGTAATGTACAACCAATTATTCGAAAATAAATTATTTTATCATGTATAATAAAATCTCGGACATTATTAGTGGTAACTCATAACAAAATACCCAATTCCAGTGTGATATCATTCATTAAGCTGATTTATACTTTTAAGCCTATATACTATAACCGTCCATGTAAATCCACCTTCATTCACCTTGTTTTGAGGCGCGTGGAGGCGAATTGAAGAACTTGAACTTGTCGAGCACAGAAGAGGAGGCGGCAGTGGCGGCGGCAGAGTTCGTATTTGAATTAGCCAGCAGCACGTTTGCGGAGGCGTACTTGGCCGCTGCCCCCGGACTCCCGCCCTGCTTCTCTCCCGGCTGGTTCAAGCCCGAGAGCGTGGTGCCGCTCGATACCATCACACTCGAGCTATACGGACTTGTTGTGGACGGAGGGCGCAACGAGCGCGTGCCATTGCCGGTTGACCTGCTATAATATAAGGGTAGATTGTCAAGAACCGTTATCAAGTACACGCATTTGTATAAATATTGACTCACTTTGGCTGGCTGGGTTTATCAGCGCGCGAGGCGGAGCGCGGAGTTGGAATGAGTGAAGTGACCGCGCCAGGAACTCCATTTCCCGGCATGGCGGCCCCAGTACAAGGGCTCGAGGGCCGGCTGCCCCCGCAAGTCTTGCCTGCAAGTCACCAGCATTATTAACAAAATGCTCACAAAGGTGTCTCACGGGCACACTCAATCAAATTATTGTAGTAATTATATGAGTGTTACTTGCTAAACCCGTTCAAAATACCGCAACCCATTCCCTCAACAACATTATTGTTCTAAACTCTTTATTGTTATTTATATAAAATATTATAAATAAGGGAAAATAAAATAATTCACCCCCCCCCCCCAATTATCATATCACGTTGACTGGTCAACAAATGTTTACAAACATTTAATAATTTGTTTGTTTTGGATTATATAACAACTTTAAAATGAACTTTCTTCACTTTGTTGCAATCGTAGTAAAATAATTATTCGCCTTTCAAGCATATTTAATACTTAAAGTATTGTTTACACAGCTAAGGTATAGATAAAATGATATTACTATCAGTGTGTAAAAGGGTGCACTATCTTCACATACAGGTGCGAGATAAGAGGAGACATACGGATTGAATCACTTACTATAGCTATATACACTTTAGTGTCACACGTGTCTATAATACACATGCAGTGTTGATGATATATAGCCTAATAAATAATAATATTATAATGCTGGAATGCTGCTTCTTTATACTTCTTCTTAATTTGAGTTAGTTATAAGTCCCGATGTAGTGTGTGTCTCGGACACGAGTTTATATAAATAAACTATCCTGGGCCTGTCTCGGGATGTAAGGTGAAGGTAATGGGAAAAAGTTTTCCTTGCGGAAGGACGATTGTGCAATGAAGGTGACAAACGGCTTTCGCCGTAATGACTACTCGCCAGTCCGTCATCAAGAGGGCGAGTGAAAATGAGAGGATTATGGAATTGTACCGCTGCCTGGAGAGATGTTTTTTTAGATGACATGCAGGTTCATCCAGCACGCCAATGCTGCTTGTGAACTTACCGGCTGGAGTGGGACCACGCCGCGCCGTCGAACACGCAGGCACGGGAATACTTGTTGCTCCGTGCTTGTTGAAGGGAGAAGGCAATCTACAACAAAGCAATAATTATTATAATGTATTATAGCTATACTGACTGCATGAACACTCATATAACAAGAAATAGCAAAAAAAAAATATAATAATAATTACAATAAATAAAAAAAAATATAAAATAAATAACATAACATAACTTATCAGTGTAATAATTAAATACCTAGAAACACTAAAATAAAAATTAAACATATATATAAAACAAAAAATAAATTAAACCATTTAACTTTAAATAAATAAAGGATGTATAAAAGATTTTAACAGTTCTTGGAAATGAAAAATACGTAAAAATGTTATTTTGTTCTCGGAGATAGGTCAAATGTCAAGACTTCTTTGTGTATTCTTGTTCACAAACACGCGCAAGGAAAACGAGAACACAAAGGAAACATTATTTTCTAATTCAATTAAACACGACACGAGGCTTTCTTATTTATGAGTCATTAATAGGTCCAACAATATAAAACAATTACCAAATTTGGCCTATTTCACAGCAAATGGAAATAATACGCTAATACGTTAGTTATTAGTTATTACACAATCTAAAAAAGAAATCCCTCCATAATCTGGTTATATTTTAATACATAATTATTAATAATAAATTAAACAATTTATATTCTTGTTTAAGGTAGAGATAACGCCGAACAGCTGTTCGACGTACTCTCCTTTGATTAACATGTAAACCTTAGCAAATTCACAAAAATTCTGAAATTTTTTTGAGAGACAGATATTAGTGCCTAAAAGCCATAGAAAAAATTTCGAGCCGATTTTTTTTTTTTAGTTAATTTTTTTAATTTTCAGCATAGGGCTTTCCCATGGAGAGACAAACCAAGAACTAAATTTAAAAAAACGCTCGTTAAATTGTTTTGAAACTTTTTCTATGGCTTTTAGGCACTATATATAATATCTGCCTCTCAAAAAAGAATTTTTGTGAATTTGCTAAGTTTTACATGTTAATCAAAGGAGAGTACGTCGAACAGCTGTTCGGCGTTATCTCTACCTTAACTAAGAAAAAAAGAACAAAAACATGAAAACAAAAATGAGGCTGATTTTTGGCGCATGAATTCCATTAATAGAAAATTTTATAATTTTTCACTTGGCTTTCAACGTTCCAGGAATTACATTTCATTTTAATATACATATGATAACTATTATAATAACTAACATAGACCATAAGTTTAGAGTAAATAACCATCCAGATATTAACTTCGTGAATAGGTGGAGCGTATTGACCGGTTCTCGTTAAATCATGCACCGAAGTAAAGCAACATCGAGCGTGGTTAGTACTTGGGCTACTTGGATGGGTGACCGTTTCAAGTAGAAATTACTTTGCTCCCTCCCTGGGATAAATTCATCTCGCTTTCCACCCAGTGCAGTGATGCACTTGAGTGTGGTCCCCCAGGCTTTGGACAACCTTTTGTATAATATATAGACAAAAAGTATGTGTCCGTCCTCACTGAGGTTTTCCACGGTGCCCTCAGTCCCTCAGTCTCACCTCAGCTGGAACGCGGAACGGACCGTGGCCTCCGTCCTTTCCCAAAAGAGAAAAGAAAAAAAAAACTATCACTTATTAACTTTATATAATATATAATAGAATAACAAGGATAACAAGGATACTTGAAGACTTGAAGTGTACGCATACGCAGGCTTACATAAAACAAGGAAAGTGTTTACACAAAGAAGCATGGCACGTATAATCGTATAATGCTTTATTTTGTAGTTACATATTAGGCTGTATGCTGTATCATAAGTAATCCAGTTTTGCAAGATCACTGCCAGTGATTTTTTTTTTTTTTTTTTTAAGTTAAGTTCTGAGAAAACTTATCATTGTATCACCTAGCCGCAGATGCGTCATCAACTTATGCACTGTTCGCCGCGCGCGGACACAATTTTAAGCAGAAACTATATACAAGAGTGTAGCTATAATTATGTGACATCATCATTGCATCACTCTTTCGCACGATTCGAAAAACAGTCACGCAAGCTTTTATTATTTATATTTGGTGCATCCATAGAAGAATAATATATATATATTATTATTATTATGTTATATTATGAGTGTTTTCTTATACACGTTGAAACTTAGAACCAACTTTTATCGCAAATTTAATGTCAACTCTCTGCTTTTGCGGTCTGGCAGTCTCATTTATTTTTTAATAAAAATAGTTTAGGACTAAAACTACAAAGCTCAACTTCTTTAAAGTGTATGAAATTTTATGAACTTGAACAAAAAATGTTAAACAGAACCGTTATGCTTCTTATGATCTGTGTAGTTACACTCCATTTCTGATTTCCACTTTTTTTGAGACAAGAAAGGACTGAAAAAATAATTGTTTAATTCATACTGTCGCGTATTTAATTTCTATTAGTTGACAAGATTGAAAACTTAATGAAGCTTAAAAATAAAAACAAACTATCTTAATAATAATAATTAATTAATTATGAAGAAAGCTACAGCTTTAATGTAATTTTTATATCACGTATTACATACCCACAGACACAATCAAAATTACTGCAGCTAAGATGGGACAGAATTATATGCGTTGCACCATATAATAAGTAATGTATGTACCTGCATGCACCAACCGCTCTGCATGTCCTATAATAGTAAGACGCTTTCTATGTATTATGAATAACTCTGCAAATTCTGCAACGTATAATTTATAAGAAATTATAAATGTAACTTCCGGCGTGTTTCGGCAAAGAACATCCAAAAGTGGCTTACAAAAAAGTTTTCAAACTTCGAGGTAATGATAATTTTATAAGTATATATATCATTTTATTTTTTTATTGCAGAAAAAAATGCATTTCTATTTACGTTTTTCACTAATTATTTTCTATTTTAATCAGAAAACTGTAATATATAATATGTTCGTATATAGTACGTAATTATTATAATATACAGCGTGTGCTTTAAGAGCTTTCTGTATAATTATTACACAAATTTACTGGCCATTATATATATAATATATAAGCGCAAATTTCAGTATCTATACGTTTGAGACGATATTCGGAAACGGCGGAAACCCGAAAATTGAATATTTTAAATTGTGTTTGAAACCCACAAACCTCAGCAGTAAAGTTGGTATTACAAGCAAGTGGACAAGGAAGTGTAACTCGCTTATCATACATTTCTCGTATAAATGAAAATCCCTATGCGATTTAACTCCGTACAAAATACTAAATTATTTTCTACTTTCCAAGTCTCCAAGAACACCAACCAAAGACGTGCATTCAGACCATGCCAGGCCATGCCCCTCAGGCGCGGATCCAGGGGGGAGGGGGGCCGCTAGGGGGGCTGCAGCCCCCCCCCCCCCGAAATTTTGGATTTAACATGGGCAATATAGGCACTTCCCCCACTCAATTTTTTTTTAAACATTGGTCTTATGGAGGCAGCCCCCTCCGAAATATTTTCCTGGATCCGCGCCTGAATTGCCCCCTTGACCTCCCAAAAAATGAGAAGAACTTATTTAATGTGATTATATGATCATAATAGTATCTTAATCACTCGGCCTGTGTGAATATACTGATTTGTTTAAATATAGACACGTAATATCAAAATTTAAAATATAAATATACATCATGTGCATAAATATTACTCTAAACCTGCTACACATGACAATTAATACATATAGAATATTTTTTGCTATTATCTCTCCAGTTCATCATCTCTGGTTAATTTTGGATTGCCGCAAGTCAATGTTTAGCATTTTTAATTTAAGCATACATGACTAGGCAATTTTCTTTATAATTTAAGATGATATATTATTATAAGGAAAGAAATTTTCAATTGTATGCGGGCAAGGCCGACCATAAGAATCTTACCATGCAGGTCATATATTATAGCAGACCAATTTGCAATTTTTACTCGCTTTCTTTATTAGTCATATCTTGTATATACACCTCTGGACAGGCGCGGATCCAGAAAAAAATTTCGGGGGGGGGGGGGGGGGGGGGGGCTGCCTTTATAAGGCCAATGTTAAAAAAATTGGAGTGGGGGAAATGCCTATATTGACCATGTTAAATCCAAAATTTCAGGGGGGGCGCCCCCCCCCCCCCCCTGAATCCGCGCCTGCTTCTGGACACCTCGAACTTTACTCTTGCTTTGTTTGTGGGCGTTACCACGCAGTCTCTAAACCAAAACTCTTCTCAAATATATAAACTGAGTGCAGCTCTTGTTACTCCCCCAAATTTGAAAATCTGCATCTCTCTGTCTGTTGGAGCTGCATCTTCAGCAAGTAAGACAGGAGTAAAGTTCATCCAAGAGGTCAGAGGTGTACATTCTTATTACTATGACATCGGTACGTGCTACAAAAATGATCAGAAATAGCACTAAAATATTTTAATAATGTTAATAAGAAAACTACAACGAGTTTTTAATGAAATCCAATTAATAATATATAATATAGATATTTTTTTTATTATGACTCTAAATACTGTTGAGAAAATTTCTGCATTGAAAGATACAGTAAAGCAATGACGTAACGGAGAACAGGCAAAAGTTTTCATCGTGGGGTCATCGAGGTCACGCTCACCTTGGCATGATGGCTTCTTGCATCTGTTTCTGCTGCAGCTCCCGGCGTTGACGCTGCTTGAAGCGTGATAGAGAAAAGAAGAGTCCTAGGATACTTTTGAGATTGCCCTCGCGGACGTCACGAGCTGTAACGCCCTCGGTAGCCACACCCAGTGATTCGAGCAGTGACAGGCACAAGCTCACGTTTTCCAGCTGTAAACAAAACATATACACTTATAGTACATACAATGCACACAATATACCAGCATGGTGAGGTATAAGATACAAAAGGCGGCAGGCAATACGAGTTAAGGAGGCGTAGTAAGGCTAGCTCGCGAGACCTAAGCGCGGGTGGTTTTATTTTGTTTATGACTGGAATGGGAACCAATGTGACCATGTCCGTTGCCACGTAACTACCGCCCGACCATCATTCTTGTTGTGTTTCAGCCTTGAGGAGAGCGCGACGTCCGCAGCGGCACGCTCGCGGCTGGCACGCCATATTATTATATCCATGGTACACCACACCCGGGCGACCAGCTAGCAGTAGCGCACACCACGTCGCCGCACAAGCAATGCTACAGAGCTCTCGAGTCAGCAGCCAGCCATGTAGCTTGATGCTCATAATCACCTCACGCACTTGGAGTTCTCAACTATAGTAGCACACATCTTCATGAATACAATTAGTCTAACTCACTCACGCAAAGCTTAAATAAACAGATAACTCCTCCTTGTAGAAGTCATCGCAGCTATAAGTCTGCTTCTTTGAAATGCGACTCGCAGAATTACTATCAGCTCCAAGAGATACAAGCGTGTACGGGTCTCTGAAGCGTGTATTAGTCATACTTGTCGCTATATTATATAATATATTAAATGTATATTTTATATATTATTAGAGAGCGGAAAAAAGTCACTTTTTTTTTCAAAAATGGGCGCCTAAAAAGTCAACATTTTTTTGGAAAATATATATCGATATATATAGTCTTAAAAAAAGTCGCCTTTTTTTTTGGAATAGTCTATACAAAAGTCACTTTTTTTTTAGAAAAGGCAGCAAATAGGCATTTTAAAAGTATTATCGATAAAAAATCTTTTTATTAGTTTTAAAAGATGTACATCCATAGATTGCATGCAGAGTTAAAAAAAAATTTCAGTGCTTAAAATTCTGATGTGTTTGTGAGTTTTATTTTTTTACTATATTTCTTTAGTAGTTATTTCTATTGAGGATTTGAAGAAAATTGCTGAAATGCACTAAGAAGTGTCAAAAAGTCACAAAAAATTCACATTTTGCCAAAATAGTCGCAAAAACAAAAAATAGTCTAAATAGTTCTTTTTTTATAGGCTTATCTTAATCCACTTCCGGAGATCGGTGGACATCCTAAATGGGCTAAATGACAACAAAATAGTCCTCATGTGCACAAAAAGTCGACATGACTTTTTTCCGCTCTCTATATATTATACATATTATATATGTATAATTTTTATTATTAAATTAATGTGTAAAATTTTTATGTATAAAATATTTTTAATGATAATTTAATAAAGCTTAAAAAATGTTGACTCGAAAAAATATATAATTGAAGGGCCGTATAAAACATGTAAATTTATTCACGGATTTACGTTTACGCAAGACCAACTATTTTAAACGCATCAGGTTGTAACACATCAATAATTAAACAGCATGCAGAATTATAAATTGCAACAAAAAAGCTTGCTTAACATTTTAAATGCCAACTTCTTTTACGATGTTTTAAAGAAAATAGCTCAAACAAAAAGCACTAAAAGTCTAAATTTAATAAATATAATATCATATCCTTTCAATAAAATTAAAATAAATTATAGTTTTCCTTTTTCCATTTTTTCAAACAACTTTTTAGTTTGAAGCAAATAAGCAATTTTCAATTATTTCCATATGGAAATAATTTTATACCAAATAATAATAATTAATTTATAATATATAGTTATATACTGTATAATATATACATATGTAAAATAATTTTATTGTTGTTTGAAGTCCATGTTACATTATATTATATCATAAAATATTGTGTTTATATCATGATTTATATACTGTATGCAACTGCAATTTGGGTGGGCTCTGCTCCATTGCATCTACATACCAAATTCGTAAATAAATTCGTAAATAACTGGTCAATATTTCTTAAGGTTTGAAGATGTATTATTACAAAATACGTGGAAAATGAAATGGCAAAAGCTAATTGTTTGAAGATGAGAGAGTAAGCTTTAGTGAAAAACAGAATTGTTGTTAACATTGTTAACAAATTATAATATGCATGGGCACTTGACGCAGTGGTATGCGCGTATAGAGGTCTTTCACCATACGTCACAAAAATATGACGTCACGTGAATGTAGGCAAAAAGCACCTATTTAACATGGTAGTAGCATACCAAAAACTATTTATTTTCTGCGATATGACAATCGTGGTACTTTTGACAATTATTTTATGTGATAGATTGAAATGTCAAGTAAATGGAAAAAAATACAATATTTGCCAATGATATCTGTGAAAAATACAATAAATCATTAAATAAAATGTAAATCGACTCCAAATTTCACGTCAATAATGATCATTTTAGGACACTTATGCACTGATATTGACCCTAAGATGCTTCAAAAAAATCAGCCAATCACCGACCATTGCTTTCCCCGCGGACTTTTGAATACGAGGGGGAAACGGCACAACAAAAAATAATGATAAAGAAGCTAGGTAAAATAAAAAAAATGTATATGTTCAAGTTATGTATATTTATTTCTTACGTATATATTATTACTAAAAAATAATAAAAATATGTTAAATTAGGAGGAATAAATCAAGTGATTCCAGTTCCCTCTCAGTATACCTACTGCTGAATGTAAACAACAACAAAGCCAAGCAAACGCTATATATAGGGGATACGATTCGTATGTAACCGGAAAGTTGTGAGTTTGATCCCAGCAGGCATCACCAGACTTTTCCACATGGCTAAGAAAGCCCCACTAGTGCATACGAAAGGTGATTGATGGCATCAATTGCCGACCATCTGACTGAGGTTTTCATGGTTCTCTCAATCAAAACTATAGGCGAATGATGATATGGGTTGTTAGGTCATGGTGCCATGGTCACCCCAGTTTGGTCGGTTTGGTGAGAACCTATAAAATCCAGCGAAATTTAAAAAATTCCTGAGCAATATGCTAGGTCGGGTTTGTCGAAGAAGAGCCGGGTGGTTCTTGAATGGTTCATAAATTTGATATAATTTTTTTATTATGTTCTCTGCATGATATTAATTAATAAATATTAAAATAAACGTAGAACAATTTCCTGTGAACATTTTAAAACCATGATATATCTTTCGTTATTGTTAAAAATCAGTTAGTATACTTATCTATTTTTCTCAAGTTATTATTATTATAAGTTTTACGACTTGTCTCGTAAAACTTATAGACCACTGTGGATTCCAGTTAATTCTTTTCCCACGCCCTCTGTGGGACTACCAGGGTAGATCGAGAATTGGGGCAGGAAAAAAAAAAAAAAGTTTATACATCAGAGCGACGATTGGTTGTTCGTCTCTGATATTTTTGTGCGTGAAAAGGAAATTGTAATTATAATTACATTATAATTTAAGATTTATTTTAATTTGCAAAATAATGCAATTATTTACTATTATCAATATATTATAATGATTAATACACTATGTAGGATGCAAATCCGCTCATCTCAAGAAAAAAAAAAACAAAAAAAAACGGAGAAATAAACGCAAAATGAAACCTAAAAAAAGAAAACGAGATACTGAAAGTCAAAAATTTAAACGTGGTTATGGAAGTTACGTTCATTTTACGTTGTAACGGTGATTATTTTTAAAGTGTTACTCCCCTGCAATTCCAACAAGTACTAGCTGTCTCAGTTCCCGCCTCACAGCTATAAAAAGCAAGAGCATATTTTTTATTGGTTTCGCCACATTAAATTTTATTGCTCGTTATAACTAGCTAGCAAAAAAAATTTTCCATTGCAGTAATTGTTAACCATAAAATGTATTGTTTTTACATTATATTATGCAAATACCATGGCACATAAAAACTTTAAATACTTTTGATTGAAAGCAAAATATCAAAGTAAAATATGCTCATGTATGCAAGAGGTGGTATACGAGTTTAATACATTAACTCGTAAAAATATGCTCCCTCGTTATAATACAATAAGTGGCTGCTTAGGACAGCTAGGCTGCTATACAGCCTCCTCACCACATGTCGTTGAATTGTTTGGTATCATTCTCTACCATCCACTTGTGTTCTCTAATCAACAAAGTGAAAGGAGAAAGAGATTAGAGAGATCGTCACAAGGGCTTTTTTTTTAATGTATGGATGACAAGTGGTCATTGTGTCATTTGACATAAGGCCAACTAAATGATCTTCTCGTCTCATGCATTTAAAATACATGCATGTATTATATTCCAGTTAGTATATCTTACTGACCTCGTAATAACACAATTTGCATGAGAATATAGTACAATTATTCCCAATTACCATCATAACTAATTATAATATGTGCATACATCGAATATGACATAATTGTAAGATGGTCAACATTATACAGAAAACTGATTTTACAGTCTAAATCGATCCACATGATCTCAAATCGATGGTCACCTAAATGTCTGCACTCGTGGAGATTTGATCCTACAAATTTATGGCGGCAAGTAATGCAAAGTAAGATGTACGTATACCTCTGGCATTACAAACTTTCCCCTGCATGATTACACGCACAGAAAAAGTTAAACTTTTAGTTTTAAAACCAAACCTTTTACGCACTAAATGTTGTACCTAACGCGTAAAAGTATTAGATTCAAAACTTTGAGAGACTAAAATGTTATCTAGTGAAAAAGAATTAAATGTTAACCTGTATAAGAGAGTAAGTTTCAAAACTTCTCGGCGGTTAGTATTCTAGCCTGCTAGCAGGTTAGGTTTCTAGTCGCCTAACGCACTAATATTCTAGTCTTTTAGCTCGGTAGGTTTTTATCTTTCTAGCAGGATAAGATATTAGCTTTTTACAGTTTTAATTTTTATCCTGTCTAAATGATAGATTGGATCGAGGGAATCAGGAATTCCGGAGTTGCCAAACTTCTGCAGCAGTACTAGTAGTGCAGTACTTGGTAGTACTCGATCGTGATGATTTTATTAGTGTTCCTTGCAGCGACTAGCATTGAACCCATCGTTATGAAGTTTGTAATCCAGGGCATAGGATTCAGCAGGTTTCCTACATGTATCTGAAACAATTAAGAGAACAATATTAAAATTTATAATTATAAAAATAATGTAACTCATTTTACCTTATAAATAAGTTCCTTCAAGCAGCGACTTTGCGTTGAAAAAAATCATTTTTTCCCCGTCTTCCTTGTGATGTTATCTCCTTCTGAAACATATTAAAACAACAATTTATTCCATGCTATTGAAGTAATAATGATAAATAAAATTGAAAATATGATTTACACTTACCAGTTATAGGTAAATTCAGACACGAATTGCTTGCTCAACTGCCCAGAGACGACTGAACGACGCCAAGGCTGGATGATTGTGAATGCGCATCTTCAACGCGCAGAAATCCGTTAGGTTTTATACACTTAAGGGATGGTTTTTTAGCCTTTTGAGGGATTAATATTCTAATAATACATAAAGGTTACCATCATAAACTATAGTACTAAAATCTTATCCTTCTAAGGCATAATTTTTTAAATTGTTAAAATTCTAACTTTCTAGACCTTCAAGAGTGTACCTTTTTATCTTGTATAGTTTAAGATGTTAGCTTGCTACAGGTTAGCTTCCTGTGTAAGACTTTAAAGTACTAAGAACGTAACCTGCTTCGCGATAACTCTTTATAAGCCTAAAAGACTAGCTTTCTATCCTTTCAAGAGTATAAATTTTTATCATGTTACGCTAGTTTGTTAAACTGCTTCAGGATAGCTCCGATAGTAAGACTTTAAAATACTAAAAACGTATCCTGCTTTAGGATAACTCTTTATACGCCTTAAAAGACTAGCTTTTTAGCCTTTCAAGAGTGTTACTTTTTATCTTGCAGTGACTAGAATATAAACCTGCTAGAGGATAGCCTCCTATGTTAGAATTTAAAACACTAAGTTCCTATCTACTTAAAGACTAACATAGTATCTTATCCTTCCAGCAGGTTAACTTTTTAATATTTTTTCTCGTTAGTGTCTTAGAGGTTTTAAATGTTAACCTAAAAGGATTAAATGTTAACCTAAAAGGCTAAAACTCGGAGTTAACCTTTTAAAACACTAACAAGTTTTCCTCCGTGTAACTGGCGCTGCAGTTCCAAGAGACGTATAGAGGTGCGTGTTTGCAATTTTTGTGGAAGTTAGTCAGTTCATTACAAAAATTGTACACTGGCTGGGAGGATGGCCTTACTTTCAAATTATTATACAAATCATTATATAAAAATAATTATTCAACTAAGCATAATATACAAATTTAATGATCAGCAAATTACGCCGCGCGGCCCAGACGTAAACTTAAGTTTGAAAGACTGTATAGAGCACAAGGTGTCTAAATTATTTAGACACCTTGTATAGAGCAGGGATAAAGTTAATGTATTATAGGTGTTCCGATGATTCGTCTAGTTACAGTCAATTTCAGAAAAAGATTATTTTTTTAACAATTCTTCGTCTTGAGTAATTTATGTCTCAAGTAGTCTCAACAAGTACTTCGTTTTTTTCATTAACCCTCCCTATAAGTTAAATATTAATATAAATTGTTATCATTATTAGAACATTATGGAAATAAAATAAATACTATAAAGAGTACATTGCAGGTGCAATAAAGGTTAATAAATGTATGAATATTATTGACATTATTGCATGCAATAAATATATAAAGAATAGTAATAATAAAAAATAGCTGTCACATACTTCTGTTGGATTACTTTGTATGCTTGTTATTCCTGCAATTGGCCAAAGGTTCATGTAATATATTATATGAAATAATGTTTCGACATAATAATACTTGCTTATTATTATATATATATATATATATATATACTGTATATACCGGAGCAGCAATAATGGTGGCTAAGTTTATTAGATTGTGCCTAACATGAATTCTAGATATTTTTGCTTATGTTCTGCATTATGTATTGCTGGATAACGCTTACATGCAAGATGCCAATCATTTTGGTCATCGGTGTCAATATCCTATCTTATGTATTTAATGTATTTATGGCATTTTTGGGAATGACATCGAGAAGATAAGGTCGAGGTGGATGAGCAGCCGTAAAGTTATGTCTGCTACTCGTGTGAGGTCTGACGTGAGTTCAGACAAAATAATAAATAACGTGTTTGAATTTTGTCTTATATGATGAAATAGAAACATAATATACATATCACGGCGTAAACATATATTATATATTATTATACGCAATTTTTCTGCATGTACAAAACAATGTGAAATCCACTTGCTCTCTAAAAAATAAAATAAAGAAACGAAACGAACAAATAATCTACGTAGACTACGTGGTATCATATATGACAAATTGACAGGAGGTATAACGGGAGGCATTTTTTTGGTACTTTACCTAAAGAACGTGACACTACATACGGTCCATTCTGTATTATATTTTTAATATAAACACATAAATTGAAAGATATATTTATATGATAAAGTTGTTCCAGGTTGCAGCTTATACCATGTTGGAAACTATATTATAATAATTTTTGCATGTGCATGTTTACTTCATACTGTTTATGTATTTTAACTATGAATATGTATGTAATGATGTATGAACTATTGTATTCTTTACAACCGGATTACCTAACAAGTATAGTCTATTTATGAATGAATATTATTAAAAAAAAAACATTGCAATGGAATACTATTTTTTTAGACAATATTTCTCTCAATTCAACTGAAAGTTTCACTTTCTTACATCAGAGAGGTCAGTTTTTTTAATCTTCTAATGTGTACAGCATGCAGCTCGAGACAGTCGGGTCGATACCTCTATATCTGATTTGCTGCGGCTGCAGCATCTCGAATGAGCAGTATATCCAATTAAAGAGGCGCAAAGAAAACAATACGGGGGCATCAAGTGCAGCAATTCCCATCAGGAGTTCAAATTATAGCCACGCCTGTGAAATCGCGTCCACAAAAAAAGCAGAAAAAAATTTATCACCGCATACCAAGTTGCAAAATCCAAGTACTGTATGTCAAAATTTACGTTATAATTGTACTATACCGATGGGATTATCCAATTAAATGCATGCATCATCATGGTACCATCGGATATCGAATAACGCAAAATTGTTGATTAAATAGTCCCCTATCACTATGCCAATTAAACTCTAGAAGAATATATAATAATAATAATAATAATATTTGTTTATTTGGGATAAATTACATTGTAGGGAATAGGGAAAAAAAATAAATAATAGCAACAACATAATAACCCAAATTGGTGAATATAAAAGGCTAAGGAGCCTATAATAATTAAATATTTTTTTTAATTCACGGTTCCAGAAAAAAAAAATCAGAAGGACCGCAGGTCAATTCGATAACATGAAACCAGGAATTTTTTGTATCCCTTTTATAAAGGTGTGGCGCAGTGCGCTTGACCGGGTCTCGTCAGATCACCGAAGTCAAGCAACGCCGCGCGTGGTTAGTAGTTGGATGGGTGACCATTTTCAACAAAAACCACGTTTCCCACCCAGGGGTAAATCGTTGCGCTTTTCCACTATGTGGTTCCCCTGGCTTTGGACCATTGCACTTCCGGTTCATTGACAAAAGCTGTAACGTCCATCCTGGCTGAGGTTTCCACGTTTCCCTCAGCCGCAGGCAAATGCCGGGATGGATTTGCAAGGCCGTGGCCGCCCCCGTTCCGAAAGAGCCCGCGAAACGCTCAAGTTAGGGTTTCGGAAGGTTCGGGGTTTCAAAGTAGTATATATGTAATTAGTAAATAGAAGTACCCAATAGGGTTTGATTAAAAAAATTAAAAAAATAATCTAAATTTGCAGCGAGGGAAGGAGGGGGAGTTTAAATGTTGTTCATTGCAGCATTAATATCAACAATTTTTATGGTTATTATTTTATTACTTGTATTATAATTAATATACAATATTCAACTATGTAATAAAATGTATCAAATAATGTGATATTTTACTTATACAAAATTAGATTTAGAACGGTGGTGGTGCCACATTTGCCGCGTTAATTTTATTATTATTATTACGGAGCAAGCAAGCATGCAGATAGAAAGATGTAGTGGCGGCAAGTGTCGCGGTGGAGCGTTGATCTGCGCTAGCCGTCCCCACATCGGCCAATAATCCAGCAGCCAGCGCTTCGAGGACAATACAATCAGTGCGCCACAAATCACGTGGTGCAGCTCGCCTCCATGCTGCGATATGGATGCAGAGCCGACATCATTGGAAATGAAAAGCTGCTACACGATTATTAATTAGGTAATACCATGTTGCCAAACAAATTGGACGCGCGAGGCTCAACAAGTGTTGCTCGCTCACAGGTGAGGCGAGCCGGAAGTGCTGGCGAGCAAGTGAATGAGTGGAAGTGTCAAGCACGAGCAAGCAGATATGAGGACACTGCTGGATACAATCATGGTCGCAGTGACAAGCACTGTTAAAAAAAAAAAAATGAAAATAAATAAATTTTATATACGTATATTATATATTATAACAAAAGGAATTTTCCCAAGGTCATATATATATATTTTATATATTGAATAGACCGGGTTAGAGGTTACTGCACCACCCAACAAATGATAAAAGAGTTTGTTTGCCGCAGCTGCCATAGTCTACTTATTAGAAAGAGAAAGTGAGAGAAAAAGAAGGCAAGAAAAAAAAAAAAAAAACAAGAATAAGAATAAGATCCGTTTAGAAGTTTTTATTTTCCCAATGTTATATTACTATATATAGAGTAAAGTGTATAATTATATTATATTAGTATGTATATAGTACTATATATAGTATACTACGTATACGTAATGTTACTTTTTAGTACATTATTTATTTATTCATTGTACATTCAGCCACAAGGGCTGAGGCTATTCAGGGAATTCAATCCCTCTTTAGTACATAATTAAACGGCAATTTTCGATAAAAAAGAAGAAAACTCAAAATTTTTGAGTTTGTGAAAAATGACACAGTATAAAATTGTTAATTGATTGATCGGCAATTGACACATTTTAGTCATGTATGTCCCCAGTAAAAATTGTTATTTTTTAATGTAAAAGTAAGTGAAGCGTGTTGTTTTCAACTTACTCATTTCATAAATAAGAACGTCACATATATTACTAAGAAGAAGAAAATCATGAATAATGCGTTTCCTGCTCTTGTATAGAAAACAATGCGTGTGAGAAAACATAAATAAATAAAACCTAAGCTAGGTCATTGTCAATTTATGAAGCAGAATATCATGATCATGTTTTTTAAAACATTATATTATAGACTTGTGACAATATCTCTCGTTTGGAATTATACTGGCTATTATATTTGGATGCTGTTGCACCAGATTTATCACTCCAAGAAAAAATTTAATAATTGTTTACGTCAGGCTGGTTGCGGCAAGATGATCTGTCAGGCTGCGCCGTAGGGGTGTTCGTTAGGGGTGTTGGTACACCATACTTGGGGGGGGGGGGGGGGGAGGCCGCGGCGATCTGCGAGGGTGTCAAGCTGCGCCGTAGGGGTGTTGTTATAGCAGTACTTGGGGGTGGGTGGTGTCCGCGAGAGCTGCGAGCCAGCCGTGGGAGTGCGTGCGCGCGTGTAGCTGCCAGTGAGACACAACCGAGCTGGTGACAAGTGACACTGGCCAGATACCTCCTCGGCGCTCGCTCACGCGTTAGCTGCATTACACTTCTTTAAGCCTTTCAACACTTCAGCAACATTGTCAGTATTGTCACAACTTAAACTTTTTGTCTCTTCAGAAATTAATTTATTTTGACATAATTCATGTAGGTCTATCCAGTCTGTATCCTTTTTTTGTCAAATGTTTGTAAATAATTATAAATAATATGTATTTACAGTACAGTACATACATACACTTTAAAAAATCAGTATATCGGTACATTTTGAATATAGTTCAGCAGCTTCTTTTTTATTAAATTTTACCAGCAATGTAGGATTCGGATACATGAATTTGTTAGGTATTGTGTATTGTGTGATGTTTTGTATTGTTTGCAGTAATAATAAATTAACGTGATCCAAGCTATATGACCTATATGCTGTCAAGTCCACGATCAAATTACGATTTGAGTTTTCCGTTTGTTTGTTTTTTTAATAAAAGTGAAGTTAGTGATGACACCTTGATTAATATGAAGTATCGTGTACCAGTACCGTCAATAAATGCAGATAACAAATATGCAACAAAAACAGTTCTATATAATTATTTTATTAAAATGCAAACTGCTAAAACGTTTAATAGAAAACTGACACGTTATTTATATTTTATTTGAGCATTGACAGATTACTCACATGCTTGTGGTGCTGTGTGGGCCATATCACTAATTACAGTACACACGCACTGCTATGTTATGCGGTGAGCGGGTGCGGGGGCCAGCTGACAACAACTGTGATGCACACACGCGGCCAGCAGTCAAGGTGGATGGGCTGGAGGCTGCACGGTGACCCGGCAGCGTGACGTCTCTCGGCGGTGGCCGGCTCACGGTATCAGTTCTGACAGGCTACTCGGGTCGCAGTGGCACACTGACTGAGGACTGAGCGCTGGAACCAGTGGAACTGCCTGCCGGCCCTTCCAACAAGTTCCAACACAACTTCTGCGCTGGCTGCTGGCGCTGGCTGGAGGAAGCGGTGACGAAGGGAGCGACGTGAAGGAGGAGGAGGAGTTTACCAAGCAGGCGCTCTGCTCTGGCGCGCGCTCCACTGCTGCTTACCGCCGTCGCCGCAACCGGCCGGCCACAGTGTTGCGTCACGTGACGTCGTTTGTCCTCTGACGTCACACTCAAGACGATAATGTAAGGGATTCAAAGTATTCAAACTAAGGTCAATACTAAAAAAATTAACCTCCAACGTACGTCACACTAAACACAGGTACCTGCCAACAAACCTGCCTGCAGTTTTAGTGCAGTCATTGTCTTAGTTTGTTAAAAAGAAAGAGCAAATACCATAAATTCAATAACTGTAATTCGTTTTTATCGAAAAAAGAACAATCGAAAAGTACCTTGGCATTGAAGATTTAGTGGTGTATTCAGGTGTATTAACCACATTTGCCATTTATAATTGTAATTAATATTAGAATTTTAATCACCACATCAGTGCTTATATACTTATGTTCATGTCATTGCACGTATATAAGTCAGGCGCTGGTCCAAAACAAAACAAAATTTCGGGGAGGGGGGACATAAGGATATTTAAAAAAAAATAATAATAATTTGGAGTGGGGGAAATGCCTATATTGCCCATATTAAATCCGAAATTTCGAGAGGGAGGCGTGCCTGCTGCGCCTGCATGACAAAATAATGATAAAATACTAAACAGTATGAAAGATACGGAGCAAAGGATCAAAAAGATAAAAAGAGTCCACATGCCACAGATGACTTGTATAGGGAGAGCTTGAGCGTTATTAATAAATGTCTGCAATGGATTACCCGGGTTACCCCTACCTGATTTGATGGAGATGCTTCTCCAAGACACAAATACAGTACATACTATATTAATGACTATAACGAGTATGCCATGCATAATTGCAAATTTGGGGGTATAGTGTGAAGAACACCCATGCAGTCTAGCAGATAAAAAAATTTAATCACCATGGCTCCTCAATTAGACTGACTAATTCTACTGTGACTTTAGTATGTATATAATATGTCATGTATATAAGTCAAAAAGCAGAGCAGGAATTACGTTTGTGCTGTCTCGAGGTGCAATGTGTAGTACTATGCCTGCATGGCAGTGATACGTGCATGGAGTTGAGCCCAAACAAGAGATGAACTGGATAAGTATATATAAGGACTGGAGCACGGATGTATATTAAATTATATATTATATTATGTATACATTATATAATATATATTATAATTATATACGTATAATAATATATAATTAATATATATTATATAGCCAAATCCAAACTAGCACCCCTGCATGATGTTGAAGGGCCCAATTTAATTAAGCTCTCCATTCCATCATGCATTTCCACCTTCTATAGAAGACCAATCAAATTACATTCTCAGTAAGTCTGTAACCAAAGAGTCCATAAATAAAAAAAAAAAAAAAAAAAAAAGAACAGAACAGAACAAAGTGTTTTTAGCTACCTTTCTGGTAGTCGATTGATTGTAGCATGTAACTATAGTCAGTAATTGCCCGACTCCTTGCACTTGATATAAGCTCAATTTCCCCCTAATTTTTTATTATTATTATTATTATTTTTTTTTTTTTTTGAGACACTTCTAGATTGCCCTGGTCATAGGGCAGACCCAGCAGTGCCTCGTTTTTTATTTTATTTATTTTTTATTTTATTTTATTATAGTGTATTATAATTTATAATAAAATTAAAAAAATAATGACATTGATATAATAATTTATTTTGCTATTTATAATATAATATTATACTTAGATTTATAAAAAATACTTGCTTTGCCCAAGCCCGAGTGCTCGCACTAGAGAATTAAATTGTGTTGCCGGCACGGAGCTGCGGCGTGTGATTGTTGGAGAGAATAAAGGCGCCATGCAGGCAGCAAGCCGCCGCCAGACTGCTGCTGAGTGGAGTGTGGTGTCTCGTGTTGCAATACGACAACAACAACGAACGACTGTCGGCCAGTAAGAGAGAGATTGTGTATAATAATATACACCGCCGCCGCCGAATGCAATTCGAGAGGTTGTAGTTCAGTTTAAGATTCGCCTCGCACACCTGCAGGCCTTACGCTTAGTAGCTCATGTGCAACAATTTTTACTATGAAATCAAATTTTTCATCAATTGCATTATGAAACAACAAATAACACTCTTATTTTCTTTTTATATTTTTTTTCCCAAGGTTATATTAAATAATGGAATAAAAATATTATATAATTATGCAGCATTTCCTCTTTATAATATATATATATATATATGCAGCTGAGAGTGAATGACGTCAAGAGATTCGTAAGTTAAGCAGAAAAATGTGATTCATTTTAAATAAAGGAGTTTTATTTTTCCTATCATGATTCATTCTTCTTTCTAACCTTTCGAGTTAGATAGCACATCGCTGCTGCCTGCTGAATTTAGCAAGCCGCGTGACCCGATACGAGCCAACAGCCGGTGTAGCGTCCACTAGCTAGCTGAGCGTCGGCGCACAACTAATAAACTTCTCCAGCCAATATTGTCTCCCTCTTTCACGCTGACTAATATTTCCGAACGTAATACGGGCCTTTCACCATACGTCACAAAACAATATGACGTCATAATTGTGTAGGCAAAACATTGTCAGCGGCATAGCAAATACGTGTTAAAGTTGGTCTCGAAATTAATTTCTCCTGACGATTCGTATCATTTCTCGTAGAAATTTCTTTCATAAATGGTGACAAGAAGAACCAATGCTAGTGAAAAAAAATATTTGGCGACCAAAATTGTTATGAGAAAAGAGGTGTTGTGAGTTATGTTAACACGCACAGCATGGGGTTTTTGAGTTTTCTGCCTACATCCCGAAGCTCTTCGGGCGGCTTCGGGCATCCCCGTGCTACCCAAAATGTAAACATGAAATTCCTGTATAAGCCCAATGCGCATGGACAACCTACATGATTTTTTTTTTTTTTTTTTTCAGAATTAAATGATGCAAAATTGTGCAACCTTGTTTTTTTTGTTTTTTTTTTAATTTTTAGATTTTTTAGTAAGATAAAAGGGTAAAAAGCTTGAGTTTCTTCTTTTTTAGGAGCAGTAAATTTTACATGTATATAATTACCTCTATTTGAAACGTGGACGTATATAAAATGAACTTTTAATAATAATTACTTGAAAATATTTCCTGTACTCAAAAAAAGTATAAAAAAAACTTATAAATTTACATACTTCTGCGCCTCTTTTCAATAAAAAAAATATATATAGATCATTCATTGCAAATATTGCAATCAATAGAGAAATTTTAATGTCACAATTTTAGTGTGCTTTTTAATACAATAATTACAATTTATAGGAAGTATAGGAAGGCGTACTTACCATTTGAGATGAACTCTTGGGCTTGCGATTTATTTCAGGTATTTTTTGATTTGCTGGAAATTGAAAATGAACATCTCATTAGTTTAATTATGTTAATTCTTTTGGCTGCATAATTGAAACAAAATGTAATTTTTTGGATACATAGGAGAAAATGAATCTACTTATTACTTTGGCGAATTGTATTTGATGCTTGTAATGATTATTATCAATTATCAATTGATATTGATAAATATTCTTTTATTTCCAGAGTTCAATCATTTTGCAATGAACTGTACAGTATAAAATACGAGCTTGACATTTTCCATCAATCTTCGCAAGAAATTGCAAGGATATGTAAATAACTCAAATGCATGTTTAATTATGTAATATAAATATAATGTATTATATGTTACCAAGATTTTAGTTATATAATAATTTTTGTACGTGTGTATTTTAACTAAGAATTTGTATATGAACTATTGTATTCTTTATAATCGGATTACCTAACCTGTAGTCTGTTTTCTGAATAAATAAATAAATAAATAAATAAATAAATAAATAAATAAATAAATAAATAAATAAATAAATAAATAAATAAATAAATAAATAAATAAATAAATAAATAAATAAATAAATAAATAAATAAATAAATAAATAAATATAATATTGCGCACGAATGACTAGAGTATAATAATAATACAAAGCTGATCCAAAAAAGAATATAAAGGCTTAATTAGTATATCTTTAGCGAAAAAGACTAATTAATTGAAAAAAAAATGTGAATTATTGCGTATGGTTAACAGTGACGTAAGCAGGATTTCACCAAGGGGGGTGTTTTGAACATTACAGGGGGCCCCGGGGGGCAAAAACGTCACCGGTGGCACGATTTTTTGGATTATTTCTTTATGATGAAAAGTTGTATCAAATTATATGTAGTTACATTTTTTTTCTCACTCTGTTTAAAAAATAAAAAATGAGCCAATTTTATGAAAATGTGCTGATGTGCGAGTAAGAAAAAAAATACTTATTTAATTAAATTCTCAATGCAGCAAATAAATTTCTTACACTATGTACTGAACAATAAACATTTATATTATTATTAAAATTAAAATACGATTTTTTTTTATTGTTACATTATACAATAAACGACGGAATGTTATAATTAAAGGCATTTTTTTTAAAGAACAAACCCATGTTAGTCAGCACCCATTTATTTTTTCAATATTTATTAGTTCCATTGTTTCTTACAGACCTGGGGGCCAAATTTTTTTATAAAATTGAAAAATTAATCAGGTTTTCATTTTCTATTTTTTTAAAAATATCCTCAAGGGGTTACCCCCCTCCCTCCCCACTTTGTATATGCCCCGGTTTGCTCGTCTGAATGACCATAATGGCAGCCTAGGTTTTAAGATATAATATATAAATTCAGATAACATATATTATATACCATTTATTAATGCCACAATATATTTTATGATTTTATGCATGTTAATAGTTAATTCACTTAAAAGAAAGTTAACACCACAAGAAAAAAAAAAAAAAAAACTATGTTAGTATTTTCAGAAAATAGCTAAAGTGGTCCTCCATATCGAACTGAAATCTAAAAAATTCTGTCTCATTTCTAATGTGAGATAGAATTTAGATTCTCCAGGGAAAAATCCAGTCAGTGATCGCGTCGTCTAAAAAGCGGCCTTACCTGAGAATTTTAAAATATCTGTCAAAGTATTTTTAGAAAATACTAACTTGTCTAACTCAGTTTTGCTTTGTTTTTCAGCAGCTGATGTTAACTCTACTTTATATTCTTTGTTCTAAATTCAATCATTTTTATCCGGAATATTCTGGAAGCAAATGCATAATATAAAATTGAAACAAATATCTCCCAAACCCTGAAATGATATTACGCCTGTTCGTAAACCCTGCTCGGTGTACACTTTCTACACCCAATCGACCTTATGTCGCATGTACATAAGGTCGATTGGGTGCAGAAAGTGTACACCGAGCAGGGTTTACGAACAGGCCTATAGATATGCATGCTCAAAATTTGTCAATTTCATAATAAATCAAGTACCCGTTATATTGATTTATATATATAATATATAAACAACTAACAACGCAGAAATGGATCAAAGTTCTGTTAAAACAAATTATAAATATTTAAGCAATATATTCGATATATTGACATAGTTCTAATTAATAAATTGTGTTGCAATTGTGTTTAACATGTTGCTATATCTGTCAATACTTAAATAAATTAATAGGGTGAATGCATTGCATGATAAAAGCGATTGGTCTCAAAAGTTTCAACATTATATTTTATAAGCCATGGCCTGGCATAGAAATTATAGAAGCAATGTTTGTTAAAACTGTTATTCAAATATTACTCTATGTGTGCCAAAATTCAGTCTTACCAGGCTAGTTTGTAAATTAATAAACACCAAGAACACCAAATCTGAAGTTAAAATTAATTAATTAAATTGATTAATCTGCAATCTGCAACAAACGAATATCTTGTCACATGTGACGACTAGACGACTACCTTTTAGGCCATCCATGCATGGCTTCTATCATGGCATTTGTAACACTCCTAATTATCATAAAGTTGAAATAACGTGTTTGTAAATTATATATGTAACCAACAATATGATCAATTCTCACTATAATATGTCCTATATATAAGATTATAGTATATAAGTAGACTCAAATCTAGTACACTGCAAAAACAACTAAATACCAAAGGCATTGAGAATCTCCACAATCACTTTTACATCACCAAAAGTGTTTAGCTTCTCAATGCTTTTATTGTTTACGGTCTTCATACCTGTTGTAAAAAGCTAAAAAGTGATCACCAATCTAACTACTCGCCAGCTTAACTTCGGTAATCACTTTCGATCATACCCTTACCACTGCACTGCTAATGCTTTCTTAGTAGGAAGAGTATTATTGAGGTATATAAAATATATAAGAGCTATGGTGAAATGACAAGGGTTCATTTTAATACAAGGTTATACAAATTTCGACCCTAGGGTAAAATTTGATGGCGGTTCTAATGGTGACCCTTAAATTTGCGACCCTTTGACCCTTAAGGGTCAAAAGACCCTTAAATTTTTTTTCGTGAAAAATTGCAAAATTGACATTAGCAATGTCCTTAATTAACTTTAGAGCTCTTATTTACGGATTTTAAGGGTCGACCCTTGGGGTCTAACAGGGGTCATTTTTAAAAGTATACAAATATTTATAACAAAATTTGTCAAAAACTGTGAGGATTATGGATTTAGCATTGGCTTTAATTGATTCAGTAAGAATAATGACCCTCTAAGGGTCGACCCCTAAAATATATTACGATCTATTCCGCATATAATACTTCTAAATGCTATTAGCATGCAATATATTTCTGAATGCTAATTCTATTAACAAAAATCCAATGTTTAAAACGTTAGTTTTTAAATAGTTAAAACAGTGATTAAATAGCAAAGACATTTAGCTACTTTTCTAAATACTTTTAACGTTCAGTAAATGTTAAAAGCATGGAGGGTCTGAATACCGATTTTTTGCAGTGTAGTGACTATTATAGGCATGCAAATCAAAATAATGACTGAAAATGTATTTATAACTTATAGTTTTTATTATAAATGGCGCCTCTAACGTGTTTCAAATGTATTTTGTTTTTCTACAATTTAGACATTATATATTAACGTGTATTGTTTTGTTAATTATGTTTTGAATTTATGTAAAAAAAAAAATACTTGAATTAAAATCCGTATTTTTCAATCAATTATAAATGTGGATTAATTTTGCTTGTTGCATGCAGTGATGGTTGTCCACTCACAGACGGCCTCGATGATATCACACAGCAACACTCCGTCACAAATGTCAGTTTGCAGATCGTGAATCCTCTTCTTGGAACGCGCCTTGTCCAAGTAATGGTTCGCCCAATCCGTGTAAATCTGTAACAAACAACAAGAACTTGTAAGTTCTTTAAAATTTCATAAGCCATACACATGAGATTGAATTATCTAGCCGGCAGTGATTACTTCATTTCTTTTGGTTGGTATTACAACACATCAATTTATGTCAACACTGGCATTTAAATATTGATAGCAATAAATAGAATAGTAGAGGAGTAAATAAGTAAAAATAGGACGGGGGAAAGAGTGCCATATCAGTCTCCTAATTATTTTATTTTTCCTACTTCCGTACATCATGACCGATTTGACTTTGAGGGAGGGTATAACTTCCAAAACAACTCGTCGTGAATGGTTATACAGTATATAATAGAGGAGTCAGGTATGATGTTATGATCTAATAATATAGTTACTATACTATTCAGGTAAAATGCTTACGAAAGGTAAGAATCTGCTGACCTTTAGTAAAGAGTAGATTATATCTCTCTATTCAACTTCATATACATTAGATTCGATATTCTGTTACCTATATATATGTATTGTGTATAAGGTATCTTTTGGGGTTCTGGCGTTGGTTGGTTACCCTTATTACATCATAATTATATTAAATTAAAATCGAATCACCTATTTTGTCATGAAAAAATTCAACGTATAACAAAAATATTACAAATAAATTAATTATTTGACATTTCGTAATTCGTTTAATGCTTTTGTTTGATAAAATATAAAAGTAGTAATTAAAATTTAAAATATGTCCACGGGTGCAAGTTGTAACTAAAATTAATAAACTTAATAGGAACATATTAAAAATAAAACAATTTTTTGGTTTACCTAAAATAAAATATTTCTAGTTCTAGAAATTATAAAGGGTTTTATTTTATGCGTATTCATTTTGGTATAATACGGTTTCTATTATAAAAATGGAAATTTTGTTATAATTTTTCATTCTTTTCACAAACAAGACATGTTTTCCAATTAATAATAGTTATCAAGGCATCAGTTTCTTCAGATTCTATATCTCCCGTTATATGTGAGGCAACGTATATAAATAAGAGACGTGATATGTGCCGCTACTTATATTTTGAGAAACCAGTAAACAGTTAAAGGAGTATTATATTTCAATTATGCCTGAAGGAAAAATATAAATGCCATGTGCTGGGCCCTTTAGTAACGGCTACATTCTTCACGCGCGTAGATTTTAGCCAACAGCAAGAATGCATAGAAAATTTTGACATGCATTGAAGTACAAAGATCTAAACCTGGCACTAAAAAGTGTTAGGCTAAAATCTCTGCCAAATCTTTTGTGAACACCCCTTAATATTTCCTTTTATACACCTGTAATGATCTATGGTAAATAACTTTTGTATATATTCAGTTTAAAATTGCAAACGTTTAAATGTTGGTGTTTTGATTGCTATAATCAAAATGAAGTGTACAGATCACCTTTTGACAGTTTTTTTTTTATGTAAAGATAATAATAATAATAACTGTTTATTGAGCAAAATGAAATACAATACAATATTATGTGCAACAGTATTGATTAGTTAAAATAAATAGCTCAAAGGGTGACAAAAAAAGGCATAACCCATGCACAAAAGTGTTCAGTTCAGTAAAGATGATCCTTATATAGAGCATAATGGATCTTCTTCATTCTGATAACACCAAAATAAATAGTATATAGAATTCAATGCTAAGTTTAAAGATAAATGTTGAAACTGTTGAAATAAGCAAGAGGCATGTCGGACGCTATAAAATTAAGTTAGGTGCACGAGTGTAATACTATATTTAAATCAGCAACAAAAGAACAACATAAAAGAGAAGTGCATTGTGCTGATGTGCATCAGGTAAAGGCAGTCACCGTAAGTATAAGCTGGCAGCGGGAGCAACTCCTCGAGATGGTCCTCGTCAGCAGGCCCGCAAGGCCAAAAGTCAGTCTGTTGCGCAACCGGACATACCATTCAAATTAAGAGGGGCGGTTCTCCATTTTGCCTTAAAGCCAGTATAATACAGTTAATTTCTTTAAATATTTAATATCGGGACTTTTTAATAGTTTTAATGGATATGCAGGAAGGTGTCCTGATTTACTGAACATTTTCTAGAAATCAGCATTGTCCTTTGAAATTTCAAATCCAAGCAAACCACTCCTGCTGATATACAGATTGATTAAAGAATGTTTGAGAATAATAATGAGTATATTATATATACATAAAGTGGATATTGGCACGAAAAAAATACAGAAAACACAAAACATGATGCATTGTTTTGAAGCTCATGGTTGCGATAATCGTCCTTCTCTAAGAAAAAGTGAAAAAACTGCATGGAGTTTTTTTTGTCATAAAATTACATCTTGTGTGTGATATTTGATCAGTCTCTAACCACATAAACAACATAGCGCTATTTTATATTTAACTCTCTCTGCCTGTCTCATCATCTCGCATGTCTTTTCTCTGTCACTCATGTTTGTGTCTCAGAAATTTGTATGGACTTTTAAATATATTTTACAGCTATGTATGAGACTGCAGCAGCATCTCGCTTGAGTGTGCTGCATGACTATACTATAACAGCATCAGCCAGCATCACTCTTTCCCATTTCCCTTCCACTGCATGATGCAAGCTACCCCGACACCCGACAGTTAGCCCGCCCAACGCCATGCACCATTCCACTTTTTATATGTGTTTATATGTGTAACGCTTGGCTATGTTTTGGGTAAGTTCCGGATTTAAACTTATAAAGCGACCGGGTATAAAGTTAACTTTAAATAAATATGTACATATATTATAATATATATAGTACAATATACACAACAAAAAAAGATAGTAAGACGATATTAAAATGCTGCAATAAATTTATTCTAAATTTTTGTATTTAAAATTCTTTCATGATGCTTGCTGGTTTTGCATATCGAGTGTCACGCCCACGCCCCCACCCTCTCTTTATACCCGCATATTATCCAAACATGCGCGAAGCAAACAAGCATTGCCAATACCGAGCTCCACAACTCGATCGCTAGGAAGAATCGTATTAAGCTATATAGTGCAGTTTTATCGATTAAACTCTGTACCTCGAGGTATATACGAACAAAATTCAATTTTAGCATTCAATTTTTTAGAAACAAATGTAAAAGTATCAGTATATAACTATACATTATTATACAAATGGTGAACAAATAATCAGATTAATATTATTTGAAAGCTGCATTTGTTTTATATAGATTTATCGAGTTATATGGTCCGCAATGTAATCCAACGTGATATTTTACTCAAAAGAAAGATGCTGTACGACAAAATGCAGCGCCATGTCTCGAGAAGTGGAGATGCAGCTTGCAGTCTATATAATGCAATTTCAAGAGGTTTTCAGCTCCCCTGCTAGAGGCTTGGTGTTGCTGCATGACTGACGCAAGCTAATTACCATCTCATCTTCATTCCGATGTGCCGGATGTGACTCGATTACACAGGACTGTGCCATTTAAAAGGCTGCAAGTACTGTACGATAGTAGCGAAAGCTCGTTCATGATATTGGATTTTAAAGCACGAGCCACGATTCATTGTTATTAAATTTAAAATATATTTAATCTTATTAATATTAATGATCGAATAAATTCCAAACATAACGTAAAAAAATAGAAACGATAGTTATGCATTAAATTTTTTTAGAAGTGTTTTACTAATCAATGTTGGTTATTTGTAAATTTGTCCACAAACTTTTAATTAAAATTTAATATAAATTCATAATAATATTAATGAACTGTGCTGCACATGCTGAAGTATAATTCAGATTCAGACTGATTTGGAAAATATTTAAAACAGAAAGTATAGCAACCTTGACTATTTTTGGGAACTATTTTATAAAGACTATATCTCTCAATTTCTAAAGAAATAAAATTTCCCGTTTCGGGATTTGGGATTTTCCTGCCCTTGGGCTGGAGTTTACAATTTGGGACAAGCTTGCCCGTTTTAGAATTAAGACATTTGAATTCTGAAACGGGTAAATAAATTTATTATCAGAATCCTACTATTAGTGTTTAGTTTATTAATAAATAGGCGTTTATACGGCTTGGTTCAGAGTGAAGATCACAGTATGTACCCCTCGGGACAGAATGAACTTAACTCCTGTCTGAATTGCTGGCGCTGCAGCTCCAACAGACAAAGAAATGCTAACTTGCAATTTTGGGAAGGTAAGAAGAACACCCAGTCTAGCCGTCCCAAAAAGTTCAAGTTCACCACGCCTCTATAGACTGCGTGGCAACGCCTACAAACAGTAAAGTTCGTGGTGCCACGAGGTGTACTAATTTGAATTTGTTGCACTCGGCGGTATACAAGTAAGGACCATTCATAGGCTAATTGCTAAAAATATAAAGTAATAACTTCTAACGAAACAACGCACTATGTAATATAGAAAGTAGAATAAATCATTGCAATCGCCTATCAAAAAAATTAAAGTAAATTCACTTTGTTAACAATAATTAGAAAATGTATATTTTACTATTAAAAAAAAATACTGCTTTAAGGTAGAGATAACGTCGAACAGCTGATCGACGTAATCCCCTTTGATTAACATGTAAACCTTAGCAAATTGACAAAAATTCTGAAATTTTTTTGAGAGGCAGATATTAGTGCCTAAAAGCCATAGCAAAAGTTTCAAAAACATTTAACGAGCCGATTTTTTTAAATTCATTTTTTAGTTTGGCTCTCCATGGGAAAGCCCTATGCTGAAAATTAAAAAAATTAATTATAAAAAATCGGCTCGTTAAATCGTTTTGAAATTTTTTCTATGGCTTTTAGGCACTAATATCTGCATCTCAAAAAAATTTCAGAATTTTTGTCAATTTGCTAAGGTTTACATGTTAATCAAAGGGCATTACGTCGATCAGCTGTTCGGCGTTATCTCTACCTTAATAAAAGTTTGTTTCATTTAATTTTACCTGTATTATGGAATTTTGGGCCTTTAACTCATCTTCATTGGACTTTGCAGCTTTGATGCAAGCTGCCATTGCTGATACTGGCATGGAATATTATGAAAATATATCAGATTCAGTTAATATTCATAAAATAATGTTAGTAACGTGACTTTCACTTGTGCAGCTACAAGTGTTTGCAAATATGTATTACCGAGCACCAGGTCACTTAATTGTAGGTGCTACAATGTTTCAATGTTTGTCACGCATATTAAGCACGCGCTGCCTGTTATGTAAAATGCACATAAAATATATACACACTAGCTGCGTAACACCATGCACCATAGCAGCAGAAGCGTAGATAGAGAACTAACTGGAGACGAGGAAATAAGGTTTAGACTCTTCTCGCACGTGTGAGACAACATTAGCTAAATATAGGAGCCAGAATCGAGGAGAGGCAAGCCGGTGGAAATGTGTTCAAGGAGCCTTGGAGACAGGGAGGCCAGGGAAACGAAGAAGAAGAAGGAAAAAAAATTATATATCAACAAGAGCATCAACCTCACCAGAAAATTAAAAATAGAAAAATTAGTGATGTTTATTAATACAGCATATTAACATAAAAAAAAAAATACACCACAGCTGCAGTTGAAAACAACAAGAATTATCCTTAAACGAATACACAAATAAAATGGTAATGTACGTTAAATATAATTATGAAAATTGTAATGGAAAATGTGTATCACATGTAGAACTGCTGGAGTATATAAAGTGCGAGTGCGGTTTCACCATCATTACAACGCAGCCAAACACACTTAGAACAACATTACACCCACGCACTCAACTTAAGTGGTCCTCTCTTTTTGGTTTTTATCTACAGATAGTTCGTCAAGTGGCATATAGTGGTATATACTTACATAATATACACAATATGTATATATTTATATAAGAAACTTGTGTCATGAGTGTGCCGTTGCAGCAGTCAACTTCAATAGGCTGCCTTGCTGCCCCTACTAGCTAGGCCACCCTCCATGCGCCATCCTAAGGCCCCTGCAGGCCATCCAGCACCTATAGTATATACTATCACTTCTACGGCAAGTGCACGGCAACGTAGTTAGCCAGCCAGTCAGACCCTAAGGGGGCCTAAGGCAAGCCACATACAAGTGAGTTCTGCTGGTTGCCAATGCTGAGGGGAGAGCAATGAACAACTTTTCAAAGAGGGAGTAAAAAAAAAAAAAAAAAAAAAAAAAAAAAAGAAGAAGAGAAAACTCAATTCCTCAGCATGATTAAAGTTTACACGTCAGATCATCTTTATTCCCCAGCTTGCTTTATATCCGCACATGATGCATGCAATGCTCTTATTTTCAGCTATGCAAAGCCGTATTCACCCTCATAACATGTATATATATTTTCTGTTTAATAATACATGGGTATCTCCATACCAATAATATTATTTGCTTGTATGTCCATCTGGTCCATCGCATGCACAGCAAATGAAAAAAAGCTTTTTTATTTTTTATATAAACAAACTATAGAACTGTTCTATTTCAGTCTACACAGCATAAAATTATAGTAACCTTCCTGTTATATATATATATTATACTATAACGTACTATATTATATATCGTTCATTACGACAGTAATAACTGACATTATTATGGGTGCTGATGATCGAGTCCTAACAGCGAGATAGCTTAAAAATTATGCGCAGTACATCAGACGTGATATATGAATTCAATAGTTAACTTCATGAGATTATAGTTACCTCGCAAAGAAATATTAATATAAAGTGATGATTAATAATATTTAAAAAAAAAAAAAAAAAAAGCGCAGAAGAGAGTATTCCATGCAGAATAAGCGATTGATTTGTTTCCGATCTCTGCTTTGATGTTACAATTTTAATTTATCTGATATGAACTGCTGTGCAGTGTGCAATATAATGTATCAGAGGATTTTTTTTATAATATAATAACACTATTAATAGTGCAATGCTAACTACTCTCTCTCTCTCTCTCTCTCTCTCTCTCTTTCTCTCTCTCTCTCTCTCTCTCTCTCTCATCTCTCTCTTCTCTCTCTCTCTCTCTCTCTCTCTCTCTCTCTCTCTCTCTCTCTCTCTCTCTCTCTCTCTCCTTCTCTTCTGCACCACTATAGTAGCGTATTATAGCAGGCGTATAGTAGGGGTGAGTGCTGGGCGGGCAGCATCAGCGACAGGAGTCACAGCAGAAGAAAAGGGAGAGATGAGCAGCGCCGAAGCAGAGCGCTGGCTGCTCTGAGGGGAGCAGCACATGCTAGAGGGAAGGTACAGTACATGCAGCCCAACCCCCTTCTGCTATTCGGAAGTGTGGGTAATGAGACCAAGGAAACGCAGAGAGAGATTGTAAAGTTGTATAATAAGGTAACACAGCTCAAATACCATTTACATCATAAAATTGGAATATTTATAATCAATGCACAATTAAATTAATTAGCTTGCTGTAGTTTTATGAGAAGTGAAGCTGGGTCACGTACGATGTGCAGCAATGCAGGCGCTATGTTCATACAAAGAAAATTACGGGTGTTGTACGTTAAGAATCCGAATATATCTTTTTAAAATTGGAATATTTTAGGTTCCCGATTTTCCACTAAATTTATAACAAAAATAATAACAAGTCTAGTAATACATACACAGCATTCATTTTAATTCACATTTCACTTAGCCATACTCTTGAGCAATGATCTAGTACTTTCATGTTAGAACAATATAATTTGGTGGCTGCTTTATAAAATTAGAATGCTGGACCAAGAGCATATTATTTGCTTTATTTCTTAGAAGAATTGCGCATAAAAAAAATATACATTGTATATTTTATTTAACATTGATTTTTGTACATATTATATATTATAGTTTATTTAGTTTAGAACAATCAGAACTATTGAAAAAAGAGTGGGGGGGGGGGGATCTCTACTCCAAAACATTGATTTCCCGCAGGTGACCTCATAAACTGTACTTGAATCAAAATCTGTGAAAATAATTCCCGAACTCAGAAAAAAAAAAATAATAATAAATTTAATACTTATTTATATTTATGAAAATACATAGTAAATTGATTGATTGAATTATCTATCTATCTATTTTTTTTTTTTTTTTTGCTGTAGCATGAATTTTTATATTTTATTAATTATTCATAATATACATAATATATACATATATACCATATTTAGCTACCACAAATAATTATTTCTATTTATTAATATCGATTACTCTTCGATTACTAACTTTCCACAAACACGGCTTTATAATTATATATAAATGTCACCTTAATTAATTCAATTTAATTCAATGCATTAATTGCATTAGCTGTATTTTAATAAATACAAATTACAAAATTTGGCCACAACGAGGAATTTGAGTTAAATTCAGCCTCATGCAAATAGGGAGTTATACAATAAAAAAATATTTCTTACTTTCATTATCAGGTAACGGAGTTAATGAAATATTATACTTTATTATAATTTTAAAATAACAAAACTAAAACGTGTTATGCAAACAAAATTTAACAATGCCGATCAAAGCAATTTCAATTATCATCACAACTATAGTATATATTTTCATGTTAAAAATATTAATATTATTTTCATTATAAAATATGTTATTATATTAATTATATTATAAAACTATCAATTTGAAAAAACCACTTAAAATTTTTCAGGTGATGAATATATATTATAAAACTTATAAATTTTTTTCCAAAGGAAATATTTACCATTTTGGGATAAGAATATTATTGAAGAAAACAAAAACTCAAAAAACTGATTGCTCTTATAATATGAACAATTTATATATACACAATACAATTATATACAATTTACATATTTTATTTATTATGTTTATATATTTATACCAGCATGGCTTCAAGATTTGTAAGAAATTGTATTATATATATTAATAATAATTATGTGTTTATTTAAATAATAAATCAATAGACTGCAATGAAAATAAATACATTAACAGAGTTTTACCTTGAAGCGAGTGGCTGCATGCTCGTTCAAAACAACATTTTGTCAATTTCTTACAATTTCTTCAATATTTTTTTAACAGCATTAACATTTTTGTGTTCCCAAAAATATTTCATTTTTTAAGTAATGTCCAAAAACTCCAAAATGACGGTGACTGGTTACTTGTCCTGAATCTTGATGTAATTTATGAGCCTGACGTTTCGGCCGTTGAATGCGAAAGATTGCTATATGCAGACTCCCTTGCTTCCTGCGACGAATTCAGCGACGTATTATTTTATCCTCACGCTCACCAATCTTTACTGTGTCAATGGGAGAAAGTAGAGTAATGGGGAGAGGGTACATTGGCAATAAAATTAGGGGACGGGAGAATTCGGGCAATTGTTGAATAAGGGAAGGGCGGAAGGAACTAGAAAATAAGACAGAGGGGATGCTAGGGGTGTGTGACTCAGTCAGTACTGGTATGTGTCATCCCCTTGTATTACATTGCATGTAAAGTAATGCAATGTGTGGTTGAGTCATATAAATCGGAATTGAGCATGTAGTTTGCTATAAATATACTAGAACGTTATACAGTCAGTACACACATTTGCTCTGTTAAGAATCAGAAGCTGATACTATAGTAGAACCATCGCTGTCACTTTGACGAGGCAAGCTAGCTGGCGGCTGCAGGCTGCATACCAGCCGCCGGCTTGCCTCGTCAAAGTGACAGCGCTGACCATATGATGGTTCTACTATACTAGATTTGCTAGCTTCTCTCCTTCCAATTAATCCATTAAACACATAATCTGATAATCATGAAAAAATCGCCAAATTTATCTAGTGAGAGTACGCACTCGATTCACCATCAACCTGGCCTGCTTCGCTTGCATGGTTTATTTGCGCCATGCAGCTTACCCCTTATACCCCAAGATCCCTTTATATACTAGTAAAGGGATTTTGCCCCCCCCCCCCCTCCTCCTTTTCTTAACAAATATTTCGGGCTTTATTAATTTAAAGTTGACCATTTCTATAGAAGTGATAAATTCGAAAGAAGCAAAGTACGATTGTGATTTCACGGCTGGACGTGAATAAAATTAGCACTTCTATGTTATATAATTATTAGGTTAGAGCAGTGGTTGCTTCAGACTTGCTCCCTCCCTGCATGGGATAAATTTATCTCGCTTTCCATGCAGTGCAGTGATGCAATTGCGTGTGGTTCCCCAGACTTCGGACGGGACATAACTTTGGTCTATTAGGTCTATTGATAAAAAGTATAGAGGTGTCAATCCTGACTGAGGTTTCCACGGTTCCCTCTATCTCACCTCAGGGAATGCTGGGACGCATAACAAGCCGTGGCCACCATCCTTTTCCTTAATATATATTATATACCCACTTTCCCCGCCTCGAGCTCCATGCAAGCTCATAAGGGTGTATCCGATCATCGTATCGTCAATCAAGTTCGAGTTTTGAAACTCCCTAAAGGGTTGTCTATCCAAGACACATTCTTGTGCTATTTATTTATTTATTTTTTTTTGTAATTTAAAATGTCATGGCAAAAATTCCTGCAAAATAAATATAAGAGGTCGATCATTTATAATCACATGTAATATCATATAATATATTATATATTATATCGTATAATATAATATTATTGGAAATTCTTGTCAAACGTATTTAATAATTTAAGAGTATATTTTTTTGCGTCCATAAATATAATTAAATATAATGATTTAAAATGCTATAAGTTAAAGCATTATTTATAATGGACAACATATATGAAAAAAATTTATTGCAGAAATGAATAGAGGGTACCAAATTATGCTACTCTGAATTTTTTCAGATTTTTTTGAGACCCGGAACTATTTTTAAATAATTATTGAAAGTCCTGTGATTTCAGTTGGCACCCCTGAATCCTTAATAAAAAGGATAGGGACTGGACGCCTATTGACGCCTCCAGGGGGCGTGGCCGCACTTTCAATAATTATTTAAAAATAGTTCTGGGTCTCAAAAAAATCTGAAAAAATTCAAAGTAGCATAATTTGGTACCCTCTATTCATTTCTACAATATAATTTTTTCATGTATATTGTCCATTATATATTATAATTTTCTTTACAAGCATTAATTTATATAGTCATGTGTAGTCCACAGTATAATATATGTATTAATAATATAGTAATAAGATTAAGGAACTTTCGGGTTTTGTTTTTAAAAACACTGAGCGGACCGGCGGCTGGAAGTAGTATGCTAATTTTAATCACGTAAAGCAAAAAAAAAAAAAAATAAATAAAAAAATAAAAAGGCATCGTCGACCTTTTTTTGATTCCACCACTTCTAGTTATTGTCAAATTTAAATGAGCAAAGCCCGAAATAATGCTTCTCGTCGAGCTTTGCCTTTTTTTATTTGATTTATTTTCCTATTAACTATTTTACTGTCTTATTTTTATCATCCAATGAAGTAGCACATGACATGGCAATTACATTGACAAAAAAAATCGAACACATGGTACATAATATAATACATATTTAAAATTAGAGCATATAGAGTGTTGAATATATTTGGTACAACGAAAAGAAAGTAAAAGGATAAAGTGGAATGAGCAGCAGCATTTGGAAATCGAGAGAATTAAGGAATGTAGATCTGAGGCAGGCGGGCAGAGAGCACGTTGGCGAGGTGGTGCGCAGCAGGGGGAGGTATATGCGGTGGTGGCTGTGGGGTTGGAGGCGACGAGAGAGCCGGCGCCAAGCAGTCTCGCTCGGCGCCGGCTCTTCCCCTCCATGGGCGCTCTCAAACATTGACCTTTTCTTCAGGCCAGGTTTGCCAACATCACAGACCAAAATCGCAAATACTGATATTCAAGCCAATATTTTTTACACAATGAGAAAATATTACGTTAACACTTCCTATATAATGCTAAATAATGATATATATATATATATATATATATATATATATATATATATTATATATATGTAATTTTTTAATCATTCAAAAAAATTATAATGTTAAAAATTTTATTGTATAAATTAATATAGTATACATCAGGTAATATGTATTTATTTTACACTCGTAACATTTACTTGTGTAATAGAGCTTGATGAAAACACTTTACAACAAGTATTCATAAAACCATGGCATTGGCACATTAATATTATAGGGGAGAAAATAAGGCGAGCGAGGGAGGTACAAACACAAGCGGTGAGCAGCTAACACGCGAGCCACTTGCTTTCGTAATAGATGTTGTAGCGCTCTCCCGCTCATATCACACTCTCTTCACAAGCATCGGCCGGCCGGCGTCGTGTGGGTTGCGAACATCAAGGGGAGTCGCTAGCCACTTGCTTGACACGCATGATTATCGTTTTACTACAGGAGCATATTTGTCCCTAAATACTTAAATGAAATATAAAAAGTAAACACTTACCTCGATAGTTTCTTGAGCAGTATATTTTCTTGGTGAATTTGGTGAGGCTTGATTTGTTGTCCCTCGTTGTGATTTGTCCATTGTTATATATAGGTACGCTGTCAGGTCTTGTGTTCAGGTGGTGACGCTGCAGCGTGTTGCAGGCATGGTGACGCTGCTGGACTGACACCTTCTCAGAGAGTGGCTATACGCCTTCTGCAGCAACGAAAAGAGCATAAGCGCTGAGAAGGTGCCGCGCTGCGCCTCGTCGCGCCGCACGTTCGACGGAGGGTGGAGGCAGTAGGAGCTGGAGGAGGAGCAGCAGAGCTCGTTTGGGATTCCGGCATGAGGCCGCGAGCCTGGCTCTGAGTTACAATGAGTCGAACGAGAGAGGAGCGGGGAGGAGGTGGACGAATCAGAGAGGGTACGATGTGATGTGCGACTACAACTACAAGCCAGTAAACGCGTGGTGTATGTATGTGTGAGAGAGAGAAAGATAGATAGAGATAGAGAGAGAGAGAGAGAGAGAGAGAGAGAGAGAGAGAGAGAGAGAGAGAGAGAGAGAGAGAGAGAGAGAGAGAGAGAGAGAGAGAGAAGAGTAAAGGTGACAATTTTGTGTCACGCAAAAAACATACAGTATACAGGGGGGCAGGGGCAAAGATAGTGTATAATATTTTTTACTGCATCAAAATATTCTTTAAAATTACATGGCTAATAATGATATTTAATATATAAAACTAAAACTCATATTTGGTTTTTAGTGTTTTTTAATATAATATATACTGTATATACCATGCAGTCGTCATAGTGTGGGATAATTTAAAATTAAGAGTATGTAATTTTTGTAGAAAGTTTCTATAATAAGTATCTGTATATTATATAGTATATAGTCCCTCATAAAAGAACATCATATATTATATATTGAGTAAAATAAAATTGAATTATTGCTTTTTTTTAAACTTTTTTTGATTCCTTGATAATAATTATATTCTACGAATAAATTATATTTTATTTGTTTTTTGACATTTTGCCATAAATGTATATCATATGCCATGCATGTAAACTGACGTTCCCCAAATACGAGTTTTCTAAACTCTTGGGGTTTACTATAAAAATTTGAAAAAATTCAGAGTAGCATAATTTGTTATACCTTTTATTCATTTCTGCAATAAAAAAATTTCATGCATGCAGGTTGTCTATTGTATTGTATCATGTAATTATGTATATGATTGTGTTTTTCCTGAATAAATAACTTTAAAAAAATCATAAAAATGTAACAACTTTTAATTAGGATAATAAATATTTCACCCAAAAAGAACAATAATTTATTACAAATTTGACAACAACGGTATAGGTGCGGAGCGCATCAGGAGCAATAACGGCGCTATTACGCAACTTACAGAGGGGCTATATTTAATTTAGTAACAATAATGGGTGCGATTCACGAAGCAGTTAGCCAGGTTTCTAACCACGTTTATCTTAACCACGTTTAGATAAGGTAGTTTAACACGTAAAACAGGTAAACGTGGTTAAGCTAAACGTGCATGGTTAGAAACCTGGCTAACTGCTTCGTGAATCGCACCCAATGTCTTCAGCTGTAAGATTGTGCCTCAAAAATTAATTACAACAAAATATTTTTTACAAAAGTATTAGCGTTTCATTAAAACACTAGAAAAACTGCTTCTCAAAACAAATTATGGATGTATATCCGAAAGCCGGTTCTAAAACTAATGAGTTTATACATATAAATTATTATGTTCAAAAATGAATTTCTTGTTTTAAGGGCATTGGGTGTAGCACCGGTAGTTGGCAACACTGACGTATCTTCACCATGTTAATTTTTGAACATTGCTCCACGGAGTAATTTTTATGCTAGAGCCAAGCTGATTGCTGTAGTATCAAGATAATTAGTAGCCCAAGTGCACAATTTGGCTAAATAAAGCCTGATTTAAAGAAAAGTATTTTTTAGTAATTTTTTAAATTTACATGCATTTTTCTAAAATATAAAAAAAATACTTTTCTTTAAATCAGGCTTTATTTAGCCAAATTGTGCACTTGGGCTACTAATTATCTTGATACTACAGCAATCAGCTTAGCTCTAGCATAAAAATTACTCCGAGGAGCAATGATCAAAAATTAACATGGTGAAGATACGTCAGTGTTGCCAACTACCGGTGCTACACCCAATGCCCTTAAATAAAAAGTATATATAAAATAATAATATGATCTCATATTATAATATAACATAATAAAAAGTAAAAAGACATATTATGCTCTTAGTTCTCCTTTTTTGCACAAGGGACATTATGATACGCACGTAGACCCGGCTACTCGATGTCACATTAAAAAATTAAAGTTATTAAAGAATCATTGTTACATAACACAGTATTACTGCATCGTCAATACAAAATCTATAATGCATTATACTGCATTTCTATTATATTCAAAAAGTATACTATTATAATAACTAAATTATACTATAACTATATAATTGTGACGGTCCCAAACATATAACAGAAAGATGTAAGAATGCTATTACCGCTATTTACACTATCTCAGGTATGTCTGGTCTATCCGTCAAAACAGGGCTCAAACTATTCAATTTAAAAGTCGCCCCTGTGGCCACTTATGGTATTGAGATCGTATATATGGCCTCATTTATCTGTATCCGACCTTGATAAATTAGAATCAGTAAAAGCCATGTTTGTTAAAAGACTATACTGTGTCTGTCAAAATTTACCGAAACAAGACTGGCTTATAAACTGATAGATTCCAATTATTTTATTACAGAAATCAAAGATATGTTTAAACTTCCAACGACAGATCAATATTCAAATTTTCTAGATGTCAGGAATAAAAAATCTCAGTATATTAATCCTGAGTTTTACAGCACTGATGCTATGATATGTAAACATTGGTGTCTGCCCCAACTGGATAGATCCAATGGGCTTATGGGGTTTAATTTTTTTACTGGCTAAATCAAAAGAGGAGGTCGAAAATTATCCCTTGGATTTTTTTGCGATTTTTTTTAGCACTGCATTATACCTAGAATGGAGATTAAAAATGTCTCTTGACCTGGAGGCTCCATCCGCAACGCCTATGACGTCACTACATTCTTTGGTTCAACTATATAACACTTGTAAAAAATTATTGCATCGTTGCTTGTTTATTAAAAATTATCATTTGTTTCTATAGCAACGTGTTTGTTTAGAAACATTATATAGTTGACCCAAAGAATGTAATGACGTCATAGGCGTTGCGGATGGAGCCTCCAGATCAAGAGACATTTTTAATCTCCATTCTAGGTATGATGCAGTGATTAAAAAAATCGCAAAAAAATCTAAGCGATATTTTTCGACCTCCTCTTTTGATTGAGCCAGTAAAAAAATGACACCCCGTAAGCCCATTCTAGAAATGTTTTAACTCGCCAAGCTGTTCACGGCGCTTCCACCATCTAATTTCTAAATCCTCTGGTTATCATAAACCTGAAAAATCTTGTAAATGTAAATTATGTAATGAATATTGTAGCCAATATCATTTAAATATCTGTAAATCTAGAGTTAAACATATCAGCGATTATGCCAAGGGAGACTTCATATAATCTATTTTGATGAATAACAATTAAGCAACAAGTTTTTCATTCTATTTATTTTCTATGTCATATTTTGATTTATATGTACCTATATATATATGATATAATATGATGTAACAAGCTGTCAATATCATCTGTTATTTCATACTGCTTATAATTTTCTATTATTCTGTAACTATTATATGTAATTTGTATGTGTGTTTATCTGTTTATTAATATGTTCTAATATTATTCTGTATGTATACACATTTGTGTTTACAGTACAGTAATAAAAGACTTATATATACACTAACATATAATTATGTACACTAACATGCTACAATATTCTGCATTTAATTATAACTTTAATAAGTATATAATATGCCTGACCCCTGATTCGTACTTATATATTACCACGATCACAAGATGGGTTTTGGCATATATGTGCGTTAATTAATATTATTAATACTAGCAATTTTTGTAGACTTAATTTGTATCTATAGAAAAAGGTATCGCACTGTAGCAATTCATAATAACATTAGCAGCTCTTTTATGCTCCAAACGTAATTTCTGGCAGTGTCCGTCAGAAAAACACAATACATGGCTGCCTTCGCATTCACCCAATTAAAAACACCATGTAAGTCCACCACGTGACACTTCACAGCGCACATTCATTTGCACGGGAAGTCGAGGGAGAGACGGGACATAAAAAAAAAATGTTTGTTGAAAACATATATACGACACTGTATAGTAAACAGAGAGTGAAACCGGAAGGAAGTAGTATAGGTTACCTGCTGAACATAATTATAATATGCCATAATGCACCTGGCTAATTTTTCTCGCTGAGGGTTACAGTATTTATAAAGGATTTTTTTCCCCTCCCCGTTTAAAAAGCTTTACATCTAGCTGATATATTTTAATTTAAAATACGGGAAAAAAAGTGTGTCAGATGGATTCAACTACAAAAATAAGAAGAAATAAAATTATTTAATAATTAAGTATAGTTAATTATATTTAATATATTATCTTTTTTGTACTATATATAATAATATAACAAAGATACATGACATGTATAACATAAAATTATGACAAACGATAAATATTATAAAATAGTATGATATAATACATTATACATATACATTATGAGGCCTATAATAATAAAAATAATATATATATATATATATATATATATATATATATATATATATATATATATATATATATATATATATATATATATATATATATATATATATATATATATATATATATATATATATATATATATATATATATATATATATATAGATGATGAATTTGAACGTGATATATGAATAATACTGTATACATGATGTTGACCAGCTTATATAAAAATCTTAAATTATAACTTATAAAATATTGATGGAGCATTATAATTAAGGTAGAGATAATACAGATCAGCTGGCCCAATGCTAAAAAAATCCCATTCATAAAAATTATGAAAAAAATTTAAAGTGTTCTCCTCTACATCCCCTATCAGTGGGTAAAATATCAGGTATACAAAAACGAGCTAGTTTTCGAGTTATTAATTTTTAAAGTTGGCCAATTTAACATGGAAGTTCCATTTCTCCATGTTAAATTAGTCAACTTTAAAAATTAATAACTCGAAAACTAGCTCGTTTTTGTATACCTGATATTTTACCTACTGATAGGGGATGCAGAGGAGAACATTTTAAATTTTTTTCATAATTTTTATGAATGGGATTTCTTTAGCATGGGGCCAGCTGATCCGTATTATCTCTACCTTAAGGTAAAAAATATGCGTTAAAAATAATGTATTTGTGTAATAATTTTTTAGTCATGATTATAATATTAATTTAATAATATTATGATTGATTTTACAAAATGTGAACTAGGGATCAAGCTAGTGATTTCTGCAAAACTTTCAGTATCATCATGCATGTTTTTAAAATAAAATATCTAGGCATGCAACATGCAAACCTGCGATCCACACGTGACATATTTGACGTCGATCGTGAGATGTCACGTGGGCTGAATTTGGCGGTAGTGACTCAAAGGAAAAATCATAAATTACAAACTTTGAGAGCATCGCAGAGGCCCCGACAAGAAATTATTTGACTTACCTTTTGTTAAAAAAAAAATAGTATTTTGCTATATTAATGTATTACTGTTAACAGATAATTATTAAAAATTTTATTGTTTTTTTAAGTGTCAAAGAAAAAACATGTGACGTCACTATAATGTGCACCATTTCGTCGGCACTATACAACTGGAGCGGTTGAGGAGAGAAGGAGGAGAGGTCAGTTATTCCAAGAGAGGCTCCAGCTCCACTCTGACTGAATGAAGAGTAAGAGGGCGTGGTACTCTCAAGCTCTCTCTCTCTCTCTTTTCTGCGCTCCGCGGCAACTTGATCAGCGATGGAAGTGGTGTGTCTGTTTCACACTAGATGACACTATGATCCAAGAAAGGATAACCCTACAATGTTTTTTTTTTTTTTTTTTTTTAATATTTTGTCAGCATACTCCACTGTTCAATAGAGGCTTCAAGTCAGCTGATTTTTCGGTGATCCCACCCGCTATACCAAACCTATGTAAAAAAAAAACGTGAATTCGTTTTTTCACCAAGAAAAAGATTTTTCAGCGATAATTCCTTTACGGAACTTTGGTCCAAACTGAAAAATAAAGTATAGATAATATAATTCAAGATTTAGATTTTTTACTTGATTTATAACCGAGAAAAGTTAAAAAAACACTTTGCTTCATTTTCAAGTGCAAGATGGACCTTAGCGACAAACAGTTGCGCAGCGAAAGCGCATCACTTGAAGCCTCCATAGGGTATTCTAACAACTAATGTAAAAAATATTTTATTTTATATAATACCATCAAATTTCAAATCTTTGTTCATGCTTATTTAGTTATTTTACTCTTATTATTCAACTGAGAGGCATTGGATAGAAAGACATGCAGCTTTTGATCTGGATCCATATATTGATCGAGTATCGACCTCAATTTTTTTTATTGCAGAAATGGATAGAGGGTGAAAAGTTGTGCCACCGGGCCACTACCCTGTTTTTTTTTCAGATTTTTTAGAGCCCAGGAACTACCTTTAAAAAATTATTGAAAGTCGTTTTTGTGATGTCACGCGGCTTAACGACATAGAGTTAATATTAATTAAATTATTAATATTAACGATTATTGTCTCCGGAAGTTCCGTCATCTTTCTTTTCTGCGCCGCCATCTTCTTTTCATACGCAATATAACATATGAGTGACAAGAACAATTAAGCACTATTAGGAAAGCAGTGATCAGCACAGTAAAATATGTTTATTTAATAAAATGAATCACTTTAAACACTTTCTCGTGTATTTATTCATCCATCATCCTTGCAAACATTGAAAAACATTTAAATATGAGTGGTAAATAAATAGTTGTACGCTGTTTTGACTCACTAGTCAAAATGGCTGCTCATGACCGCAATTCATTTGTTTTTTCTGCTGAAAAGTGTAACGTTGTTTTTTGACGATTTGGCAACATTGTTATCCCATCCAGTTAAGCTACGAGCAACATTGCCGAATTGTGCAGTTTTTATGAAGGCTTGTATCTCAAAAAGTAAATGGTAATCTTCTAATCTATAATTATTATTTCATAATAATTCTATTTAAAATAATAATTGTTTTTTAAGCTAAAACTTGAATCCATATTATTCCGTACCATTACGGAGATTGAAATTTGCATTTGATAAAAACATGCGTTTTTTATATCTCAATTTAAAAAATAATGGCACTGAATATAGGTGTATTTTATTGCATGAGAATTTTTATTTTTTTCTCTATATATGCAATGCTGAAATTTTTTTAGTGATTTTTTTACCATTTCCTAAGACCATGAGTGACAATAATTTAAGTACAATGAGTGCGTTTGAATTCACGGGCCAGCCCGGGCTGGCCCGGGCTGGGTAAAATGGCGGTGATCTTGGTCGCCTGGTATGAAACGTCATAATTTCGTCATAATTAGTTCCCAGTCTGTCCGCCAGGTCTCAGGCGCACTGTAGAGTCCGCCCGCGTCAGCCTGGGCCAGCCAGGAAGTGACGTTATGAGAGGAGGAAAAATGGCCGCCGGGCTGGCCCCACTTGACGACAAAAAACGCTTCAGCCCAGGCCAGCCCGGGCTGGCCCGTGAATTCAAACGCACTCAAAGAGTCTTGATGACTACCTGATTTTATTTTTGAGGCCAGTATACCTTTAAGGGATCAGCTGTGATGGTAAGAGGAGAAACTTTGAGTGCGTTTGAATTCACGGGCCAGCCCGGGCTGGCCTGGGCTGAAGCGTTTTTTGTCGTCAAGTGGGGCCAGCCCGGCGGCCATTTTTCCTCCTCTCATGACGTCACTTCCTGGCTGGCCCAGGCTGACGCGGGCGGACTCTACAGTGCGCCTGAGACCTAGCGGACAGACTGGGAACTAATTATGACGAAATTATGACGTTTCATACCGCGCGACCAAGGTCACCGCCATTTTACCCAGCCCGGGCCAGCCCGTGAATTCAAACGCACTCTTTTTTTGCCTCGATCAGCGCGGAGGGTGTAGAAGAGCGGGCGTTAGCTTTCCATAGTATGAGTGCGTTCGAGGTGACTGTCCAACCCAGTCCGGACCGGTCCGGACCGTCTAAAATCGTTTTTTTACAGTCGGACTGCCGTCCATTTCCCCTCCTTACCTCCCATCTCATGACGTCACTTCCGCAGTCCGGCCGGTGTTGAGCGGTCCGGCTAAAAAGTCGGACGAGTCCCTCTATAGTCGGACTGTAGAACTAAACTGAACAACGAAATGCGTCGCAATACTCGAAATGCGCAATATTTTGGTAATTTTGTCGCAATCCTTGGGCGGGACGGGATACATGCACCTTTTCTCTATTAATTGCAGCGATCCACAGCAGCAGGCTCCATTTTTACTGTACCAAAAAGTACTGTACGTCGATCCCCTTTCACGCGCCCGACAGCTGATAGCAGTCGATCCGTCGGACTGCGCGTTTTTTCTTCAAAACCAGACAGTGACGTAAATATGACGTTTCAGACCACGTGACCAAAATATGCCGCCATTTTCACAGACCAGTCCGGACAGGGTTGGACAGTCACCTCGAACGTACTCACGTACTATAGTTCAGTGATATACATATATATATATATATATATATATATATATATATATATATATATATATATATATATATATATATATATGCAAAGTGCATTGTTCCTCTTAATTTATAATATATTATTATTAGTCTTTTATTAAACACAGAAAGTGTACATATTAACAGCACTAGAAACATACATTATAGAAAAACATTACAATAGAACACATAAAACATACATACAAAACATATATAATAGTTACAGAATAATAGAACAATAGAAAATGATAATAAAACAATATAAAATAAAATAACAGATGATACTAACAGCCTGTTACATCATAATAATAATATATCATATATATAATCACATATATAAAACAAAATATGACATAGAAAATAGATAGAATAAAAAACTTATTGCTTCATTGCTATTCAAAATCTATAGACTATATGAAATCTCCCCTGGCATAATCGCTAATAGGCTTAATTCTAGATTTACAGATATTTAAATGATATTGGCTACAATATTCATTACATAATTTACATACACAAGATTGTTCAGCTTTATGATAACCAGAAGATTTACAAATTAGATGGTGGAAGCCGTGAACAGCCTGGCGAGTTAAAACATTTCTAACATTGGATCTATCCAATTGGGGCAGACACCAATGTTTACATGTCATAGCATCAGTGCTGTAAAACTCAGGATTAATATCCTGAGCTTTTTGATTCCTGACAGCTATAAAATTGGAATATTGATCTGTCGTTGGAAGTTTAAACATTTCTTTGATTTCTGTAATAAAATAATTGGAATCTATCAGTTTATAGGCCAGTCTAGTTTCGGTAAATTTTGACAGACACAGTAATCTTTTAACAAACATGGCTTTTACTGATTCTAATTTATCAAAATCGGATACAGATAAATGAGGCCATACAATTTCAATACCATAAGTAGCCACAGGGGCGACTTTTAAATTGAATAGTTTGAGCCCTGTTTTGACGGATAGACCAGACAGCCCTGAGATAGTGTACATAACAGTGATAGCGTTCTTACATCTTTCTGTTATATGTTTAGAAAAAGAATGCCCTGTCATTTGAAGTATTATGCCAAGATATTTAAATGAATTTAGAAATTCAATCTTTTGACCGTCACAATAAATTTCATCGTTTTTGCATAACGGTCCGCCTCTTCTAAACTTAACAACCTTGGTTTTCTCTGTGTTAATTTCTAGACCATTTGTTTTGGCCCAGATGGATAGAATATTTAGCGCTTTTTGTAGCTTGACTTTGCTCTTTGAAATAATAGCAAGATCATCTGCATATAAATTTAGTACGACTTGATCATTTTCATTTTCACAGTTTATATCTTTTGTAATCTCGGTTATATCTGCAGTAAAAAGATTGAAAAGAAGAGAGCTGCTCGGGTCTCCTTGCAAAACTCCGTAAGATTGAATAATATTACTAGAACATGATAAACGATCTTGAACACATACATAATTGATATTTAGAATAACAGCTAAGATATTCAAAATTTCAGAAGGAATTACTTTAAGTGACTTCAGCTTTTCAATGAGCAAATTCCTATTGACCGAATCAAAAGCTTTTCTGAAGTCTACAAAAGCAATATATAAATGACCCTTTGGCTTCCCCAATGCTAGTTTAATTTGATTATATACTGTGGATACAGCTTGTATTGTGGAACGTCCTGGCATAAAGCCGTATTGCTCTTTTGGAATAAAATAGTGGGTGGAATCAAAAAGCCTGTTTGCAATTAATCTCGAGAAGAGTTTGTACATGGTATCACCATGGATAATACCTCTGTATGAGTCGGGTGACATAATATTACCCTTCCCTTTGTATAATACCATTAGGTAGGCGATCCGCCACAATTCCGGAATTGTAGCCGTTTCAATACTGAGGTTAAACATATTGGTGATTGTTGGGGTTAACGACTTGCTTACTAGCTTCAAATGTTCATTCGTAATAAAATCTGGGCCCGAAGCTTTATTGTTTTTTAGGCTTTGCATACAATTATAGACTTCAAATTCATTAAGAGGAATATAATTTGAGTTACAATTATAGTCTCTTGTTAATGATAAAAGATTGAGAGTTTGGTCGGATTGTAATTTATTTGTATTTAAGATATTTGTAAAATAGTTTTCCCATTTGTCTATGTTAATTGGGCATGACTTAGTTGGTGGTCTATCTTTCCTAAGATATGTGTATGGTTCTAGCTCTGCGTCTTTAATCATTTTATCTTCCGATTTAATTTTAAATTCTAATTCTTTCTGTTTCAATAAAGCCTTATAACAGCTTCTTGCCTGAATAAATTGCTCATGCAAATTTGGGTTTTTGAATAAATATAATTTGCTGGCATGAAATTTTGATAGAAGATCTTGCCTTGATAGATAACATTCGCTATTAAACCAGGGTTTAGATACTCTTTTATTATTTTTCTTTGCAATAGTAGAATGTAGAATAACATTAGTAATTAAAGTATTTAGACTATTTACATCTTTATTATTGATATGAGTAATTATGGTATCACCATAAGTATAAATTTGGTCATTATAATTTCTAATATCAATTTTGTTTGAATAATTTGATCTGTAAAAAAGTTTTTTATTGGGAGGATTGCTAGGGGTAAATTTTAAAATAATTTCACCGGGTAGATGACTCTTTAACAGTGACGAGTTTGTCTCAGAAATAATGACATGTTTTATTAATATAAAATTTTTAGGTTTATAAAAAAGCAGGTCGATTGTACTTGAACCATTTGCGTTTACAAAAGTTTTTTCTAGGGGGCTATTTTTTTTTTTTTTTTATTTTTATTCAATCATTTTGGTTGTACATAGACGAACTTAGATCATGTCAAGTAAAAAAAAAACAAACAAACGAAAAAACACAATTAAACAGACAAAGCAAAGCACATCACAACAATCACAGTGCACACAAATAACATATAAATACATTTTAACTATATAATCTGAATTTTATACATCTATTACCATGATAAATAATTTAACATACATTTTTTATATTTATTTGAGTTAAAGAGAAATCATATGTACAATAATATTAATTATATTAAAAATTCCTGATTATGTTTTCAGGCAATTTAGCACAAAAAAATGCTTTGACTGAATAAAATTCTTTTTCAATTAAAATTCGTTTCAATTTGTTTTTAAATGCTTTATCACTTTCAATATTTCTAAGACTGGATGGTAAAAAGTCATATATCATTGCTGACTTATACATTGCACTATTTTCAAAAAAGCTTGATTTGTGAATGCCTATTGCTACTTTATTGTTATTTCTCGTATTATATGAATGCATGTCATTATTCTGAGTATAGAGACCGGAATTGGTTCTTTTGAATAATGCACACTTTAGGATATATAAACAAGGGAGAGTTAACATTTTATTATCTTTGAAATATGATACACAGGTATCACATTTTTTGAATCTTAACATGGTTCTAAGGGCACGCTTTTGTAAAATAAATACTCTATTTAATTGACTCGCGCTACATCCCCAATTAATTAGACCATATGTTAAATGTGAATAAATATAGGCATAATATATAGAGAATAAAGTGTCTTTTGACACTGAATCTCTTAACGTATATAATATGAAGTTTCCTGAGTTAATTTTTTTGCTTATTGCATTTACATGTATTTCCCAATCTAAAGTTTCTTCTATATTTAATCCGAGGAATTTTGTAAATTTGATTCTTTTAATAATTTCTTTTTTTGTTTTTAATAAAAGACTATATGTTGGTGGAGTTCTTGCAGTATGAAAATGCATATAAACTGTTTTTGAGGCATTTAGGACAAGTTTATTTTTATAAAAATATGTCTCCACTTCTTCTATTGTTTTTAATGCCTTAGTGCTCAACTCTTCTTGCGAATCAGCTATGACAATCGCACTTATATCGTCTGCATATTTGACTAATTCCCCATTTTTTACAAAATCTGCCAGATCATTAATTGCCAAAGAGAACAAATCTGCGGATATCCTCCCCCCCTGTGGTACGCCAAGGGTGACAGGTAAATTATTAGATTTAACGGCAATTTTTTTAGAATTTACTTCAAAATTGATTTCTACATACTGCTCCCGTTCTGACATATATGATTTAATTAGCTGTAAGCTATTATCGTCCCCTCCCATTTTTTTAATTTTATTTAATAAAATTTCTTTATCCAAGCAATCGAAGGCTTTTGATAAGTCAAAAAAAATTACAACACATAATTTTTTTTTATCCAACGCCTCAAAAACTTTATTTAATAAAGAAAATATTGCTGTCTCTGTTGATCTATTTTTTATAAATCCATGCTGACATGGAGATATGAGATTGTTATTTATCCTATATTCCATTAATTGATCATCTAATTCTTTTTCAAAAATTTTTGATACACATGAGGGTTGAGATATTCCTCTATAATTATTAATGTCTATTTTGTCACCATTTTTACCAATTGGCGTAACTTTAGATTTTTTTAATATATTAGGAAATACTTTCTCAGTTATTGAATGATTGATAAGATATGTTAATGGGGGTGCTAATAATTTTCCACAAAATCTTAATACAGAACATGGTATCTCATCTGGGCCTGATGATTTTGTATTAGGCAAATCATTTATTATATTTAAAATTTTGTTTTGATTAGTGTGATTGAACGAAAATGAGTTCACTACAGTATCACTTATAATAGCATCATCGTTGTTATTTATAATAATTGCCGATAAATTTTCTTTAAGTATGTTCTTTACATTATTCACAAAAAAATTATTTAATGTATCACAAATCTGTTTTGGATTTGTGACACTTGCTCCATTTATTATTAATTCACTAACTGTATTAAGTTTTTTTGCCTTTGTTTGGCACCCTTTATTTATAATGTCCCATGTTGCCTGCATTTTATTAGTAGCCTTATTTATTACAAAATCATTATCTAACATTTTTGCGTTTGAAATATTTTGCTTATGTTTCTTCATCATGTCCTTATATTCAGGGTATAAGGATGGATTAATATATTTAGCATGATAATGACTTCTCTTAAGAGTTTTACCATCGTCTTTTATAAATTTATTATTATATAACCAACTTGGTTCCTGAATTGTTGAGTTAATTTTCTTATTTAATTTGGGAAAAGCTTCATTAAAGTGATATAATATAATATCAAAAAACAGATTCCATTTTTCTTCAGAATTATACAAAGGATTCACAAGTACTTCCCAATTCTCTTTAATCAAAATTGCAAAAAAATATTCCATATTTGCCCTTGAATAGCTTCTTATTTGAATTTGATAAGTATTAGTAACAACATTTTTTTTATCCGATAGTTGTTTTAACATTAATAACGTATATTTGTGATCAGATAGTGGTGTATCCTTTGTATAATAACTGCAGTATGTACATAAGTTTTCATTAATTATGGTATGATCAATTAATGTTTCTGATTTATTTGTGACTCTTGTCGCAACTGTATTGAATATTTTTAAATTAAAAGTACTTAAAATGTCTTTATATTCATCAACAATGAAATTTTTCTTAAACATATTTATATTGACGTCGCCGGCAATTATTAATGAATCGTTTTTTTTACAAATATTTGATAATCTTTTACATAGTTCCTCAAAATTTATTAAAAATGGTTTAATATTTTTTTCAATTATTTTAGAATCTACTTTATTTTTTTTATTCGTGTTCTCCGGTGGTCTGTAAATTGATGCTATAAACAAATTGTTTTTTTGGCCTAATTTTAATTTAATTATGGAACATTCTAATACTGATTCAATTGATTTTATTTTTACATTTTCTGCCTTCCAATTTTTTTTTATAAAAACTGCAGTACCACCATGTGTCATTTCAACTCTGCAATAATAAGAAATGAGTTCATAATTAGTAAATTTAATAGAATTAATTTCATATTCTTTTAAACCGTGTTCACAGATAATTGCTACGTCAACATTTTCTTCTTCTAATAGACATTCAAATAAATTTAAATTCCCTCTAAATCCAGGAATATTCAGTTGTAAAACATTCAAATTTGTAAAATTATTGCAGAGCTGATTAGGCAACGTCTTAGTATTATTTTTTTTATAATTTACATCATGGTTTTTCTTGTGGGGCTGGCTTGGTGGAGATTGACAGAGATTTTGATCGCGTAACACGCGATAAACTTGAATTGTCAACAGCCTCACTCGAAGTTTGTGAGCTTAATTTACCAGGTGAATCATAAAAATCTGTGTCCATCTCAACTTTTTTAGGTTCAGATCCCAGTACTTCTGTACAAAATGCATTAAATTGATCAAGTAGAGTACTTTCTTCGACTTGAGTAGCGACTGACCGATTTAGGGTGCCTTCTAATTCATTTGAATTTAACGATTGTGATTCATTTTTCTTTGCATGTTTATGATCATTTAACAACAAGTCATGCGCTAATTGTTCTTCATTTTCAAGTACAGTTAAAATGATTGTTTTTATTCTAGGATTTAATTTATTTAAATCAATTAGATTAGAAGGCATTAGACAGTCGTTGGTACCTTTTTCACATGGTGGGGTCATCTCAACAACGTTTGTTTCTCCGACTTTTGGTGCTGTGAGAGTAGCAGTTGAGCCCGTCTTCTCGATGGACTCATGGGATGACACCAGCTCGGTGTCAAGTGTGTCCTCGACACCAACCACTAACGTCCTGTCGTTCACCGCCGGACACTCGGGGATAGGTGTGGACGGGGCGCCGTCGTTCGCCAACACAAGCTCAGTCTCCAGCTTTGCCGGGGTAGTGGTCCTCTGCTTGTGCTGCTTAGCTGTGGTTGGCGCTGACGGCCCCTCCGTCCCCACAGTGTCAGGCGTGACTGTTGGGGGACGGGTACTCTCTAGCGAGGTAGAGGTCTTAGAAAGTAAGTAGCCATTTGAATTTAAAATGTCTAATAGAATATCTGTCTTGTTTCGTACATGTTTCGGGACATTTGAAAGATCAATTCTACAGTTAAAATCGCCCGTGAAAATTACATTAGCATCATTTTCTGTGAGGCTTATTGCATATAGTACTACCTCCATTAGTTCGAGAACTGTAAAATATGGATTAAGGTACATGGCAATGACTGTAAAATATTTAGTTTTGATGATGATAAAATCTTTAAGTTTTAAGAAATTTAAAATTGGACCATGTTTTGGGTTTATGAAGCATGAGATGCCTCCAAACGGTCTCCCTCTCTGCCATTTGAAAGCAAGGTTGTGGAAGGAGTAGTAGCCATTTATGTCAAGTGATTCAAGTAAGAAGGTATAATATATCATGGAATGGATGGTGGCCACCTGGCCACCTGGCCACGGCCTGTGATGCATCCCAGCATATTTTGAAAAACTCCACGGATTCCTGCAGAGAACGATCCAAGTACGCGTTGCTAACGTAATCCAAAACTAGCTCGTTTTTGTATACCTGATATTTTACCTACTGATAGGGAATGTAGGAGTTACGCCCCTAGCATGCAGACAAATGTGACAATTTTTTCCATCGTTTTCCATCGATATATGCGCATGCGCGGATAAACGCGGTAAACGCTCTATTGCAATCAAGATCAAGACTAGGGGATGTAGAGGAGAACATTTTAAATTTATTTTTTCATAATTTTTATTACGAATGGGATTTTTTTAGCATTGGGCCAGCTGATCCGTATTATCTCTACCAGATTATTTCTACTTATCAAATTAGTAATCACAAACAAAAAATATTGACAACGGTAACAAAAACAAACATGTCCCATCCTTCCTAATAGTAACTGAAGAACAGGTGCTTAATGAAATTAAACAACTGAAACCAGGGAAATCCTCAGGCAGTGACCCTATCCCTATACATCCATTTTGATTGAATTATTCGCACCTGAATTTTCAAAGCCCTTAACAATCGATCATATTTAATAAAATCTTAAAAGAAGGTAAATTTCCTGACAGATGGAAAATTGCAAATATAACTCCCGTACATAAATCTGGTAAGAAAAATCTTGTAAGTAATTACAGACCAATCTCGTTATACTGCCCATATTTTCCAAAATTTGTGAAAAATTTATTTATAAAGAATTATTGTATTCAGAGGCAAAACACTTAATTCCACCTGAGCAACATGGATTCACTCCCAAGAAATCCACTGTAACATGCCTGTTAAACTTTTATCTCTTGTGACAGGAATGAAACAAAAATCACAGACAGACGCAGTTTACACAGACTTTAACAAAGCTTTTGATAAAGTGCCCCACGATATATGGATCGATCTTTTAGTAAAAAAACTTCAGCAGCTAGAAATATCACCAGGCTTATAAAATAACGATCATTGAAGACTACTTAACCAACAGAAAACAGCAGGTAGTAATAAACAATTCAAAATCAGACTTTTTTGACGTGACTTCTGGGGTCCCACAGGGGTCCCTCCTGGGCCCCTTCTTTTCAATTTCAGACATTCCTTCGAGATTCAAATTTGTCAAGTGTTTATGAGTACTGTATGCTGATGACATGAAGTTATATCATATCATTCGTACAGTAGAGACGACTGCAAGCTATTTCAAGCTGATCTTGATAGTTTTTTCGAATGGTGTACAGAGTGAGAAATGTCTCTAAATGTGCAAAAATGTGTTGTAACAACTTTCACCAACAAGACAGAGAATAATATAAACTATCGTCAATATTCAATCAACGACAATAACTTAACTAGGGTGAACGAGGTCAAAGACCTTGGTGTAATTTTTGATAAAAAATTGAAATTTAATACACATATAACATATAGACAAAATTTGTTCTCGCTCAAATAAATTAATGGGATTTTTCCAACCCCATTGCAACAAGTTTTCACTGTATACCATGATTATACTGTACCTCACAATAATCAGACCAATACACGACTATGCCAGCCCAGTAATATGGTCCCTACACACCCAATGCAATAAGCAGGCCCTCAAAGGAATTCAAAAAAGTTTGTAAAAAAATTTATTTGTAAAAGTAATAATAATGATTACCATAGAAATGAATATAAAGCTCATTGTGACTTGTACAAGATATGCCTTTACTAGAAAAGAGACGTGAGATTAGTGACGTTTTGTTTGTGAAAAAAGTAGTTAATTGTGATGTCAATGCACAAGATATCCTGGGTGCGATAAATTTGCATGTGCCACAAAGAAGTCTCCGACAGCAGCAGCTGTTCTCAATTGAATCTTGTACCACAAACGTCCCTAAAGCTATAGGCCTGTTCGTAAACCCTGCTCGGTGTACAGTTAATTTCTGCGCCCAATCGACCTAGGCTTATGTACATTCGATATAAGGTCGATTGGGTGTAGAAAGTGTACACAGAGCAGGGTTTACGAACAGGCCTTATTTAATACCGCCTTAAATAAAATTGCATGGAATTTCTTGTATGAAATATGAAAGTCGCTTGCAAGAGGTAAAAAAATTGTATTGCAAGGTAAAATTGTATTCGCGAACGCAACAAAATTTAGCCCTCTAGCGACCAAAAGTGTGAACTACTAGAATGCGGCTAGCTGTTCATAACAGTATACAAGGAGCATAGATATATCTCTATCATCCTTGACAGTATAGGAACAACATAACAGATAAATGTGACCATACACCGTGTCATTTGCTTTAAAGTAGAGTGAGCGATTTCACCACAAAAAATTCCCAAAGTTGGTGTTTCGGAGGCCTTTGACGTGCAGCCTTATGGAACATAAAACCGCGTTTTACTCCAACATTTTCTGAACTATGCTACCATTTAAAAAATACCTACGTAATCTATGATGAATTCTAATGGATTTTTAAATAAATTTTTTTTTTACGGAGCCTTTTTTTCGGAAAAAAATCTTTAAGTTTTTGCGGGTTAATTTCCATAAGGATTTTCATGTTTTTTTTTTCCAAGAAAACGACCCCGTAAAAAAATTTTGTTATTTGAAAATTCATTAAAGAATTCGATCATCATAGATTACGTAAGTATTTTTTAAATGGCACCATAGTTCAGAAAAAGTTGGAGTAAAACACGGTTTTATGTTCCATAAGGCTGCACGTTAAGGGCATTGGGTGTAGCACCGGTAGTTGGCAACACTGACGTACCGTATCTTCACCATGTTAATTTTTGATCATTGCTCCTCGGAGTAATTTTTATGCTAGAGCTAAGCTGATTGCTGTAGTATCAAGATAATTATTAGCCCAAGTGCACAATTTGGCTAAATAAAGCCTGATTTAAAGAAAAGTATTTTTTTTATATTTTAGAAAAATGCATGTAAATTTAAAAAATTGCTAAAAAATACTTTTTTTAAATCAGGCTTTATTTAGCCAAATTTAATTGTGCACTTTTGGGCTACTAATTATCTTGATACTACAGCAATCAGCTTAGCTCTAGCATAAAAATTACACCGAGGAAAAATGATCAAAAATTAACGTGGTGAAGATACGTCAGTGCTGCCAACTACCGGTGCTACACCCAATGCCCTTAAAGGCCTCCGAAACACCAACTTTGGGAATTTTTGTGGTGAAACTATTTGAGATGGAATTTTTTGGTTTTCATTTCTCAATAGAGGGCAGCTTGAACTATTTTTAAAAAATAAAATATTAAAAAAAATGAACTCGCTCACTCTACTTTAAATAGAGTCTCTTAATTATATTGCGCGCGGCGCGTGGTATAATGCATATATATGTTTATGTCCATATGATAATTATTGTTAATTTTTCTTACGCTTGGGATAAAATTATGAAATTAATTTTCAAGGCGTAATCGACCCTCTTAAAGTAAAGTGCGCGCTAGAAAAAAAAGTTGAGTTAGTATTTTCTAAAAATAGTTCAAGTAGTCCTCCATATCAAACCAAAATTCAAAAAATTCTATCTCAAATAGGTTTGCCAGAAAAAAATTCCAAAGTCAGAGTGAACGCGTCGCTTAACATGGGGCCTTACCTGACAAAAACCCTCGAATATCTCAAAAAAATACACCGTTAGGTGGTATGAAAAAAATATAGTGATGTTCTATGACCAAAGCTTTAACCAAAAACCGATTAAAAAAAATTTCTCTCGAATCCATTTTTCCGTAAAAAAATAAAGAAAATCTACCATGTTAATTCCCATAAGATTTTTTATTATTTTTTTTTACGGAAAAATGGATTCGAGAGAAATTTTTTTTAATCGGTTTTTGGTTAAAGCTTGGGTCATAGAACATCACTATATTTTTTTCATACCACCTAACGGTGTATTTTTTCGAGATATTCGAGGGTTTTTGTCAGGTAAGGCCCCATGTTAAGCGACGCGTTCACTCTGACTTTGGAATTTTTTTCTGGCAAACCTATTTGAGATAGAATTTTTTGAATTTTGGTTTGATATGGAGGACTACTTGAACTAATTTTAGAAAATACTAACTCAACTTTTTTTTCTAGCGCGCACTTTACTTTAGACCCTCCTGAACTCAAAAATAATTTTAGATTTTCTCCCCGATGCACCCCTGAGGGTGGAGACCTACCCCGAAAGTTCACTTTCCTTAAAAATTGTGCAAAAATTATGAAATTAATTTTCAAGAAGTAATTGACCCTCCTAAACTCGGAAATAATTTTAAATTTTCTCCCCGATGCACCCCTGAGGGTGCGGAGAACTACCCCGAAAATCAATTTTCCTTAAAAATTGTGCTAAAATTATGAAATTAATTTTCAAGGGGTAATCGACCCTACTGAAGTCGGATATAATTTTAGATTTTCTCTCCGACGTACATCTGAGGGTGGAAACCTACCCCTAAAATCTATTTTCCTTAAAAATTGTGCTAAAATTAAAAAATAAATTTTCAAGTGTTCATTATAACCCCTCCGAAACTCGGAAATAATTTTATACTTTTTCCCCGACGCAACCCTGAGGGTCAACGGCTGTTCCTTCTTTTTTAATAATCGAGTTGAAATTGTGAATTAAAATTTTTTTTTCGGGATTTAATTATCGAAATTTTTCAGAGAAAAAATATCCCAGACTCACCCCTTCACTTGCAGCATGACGATGGTTTCACTCATGGCCGTAAGTTGCGTCCAACCTATCCTAGGATAATCCTCGGATTTTTTGTGGCTAAACGTATCCGAGAAAAATCCACAAATAATCCCTATCGGCCAATTATCCGAGATTTGCGTAAGTTGCGTCCCATGTCAAACTTATCCTGGAAACGTATACAAAGTTTTTGATTGGCCGATTTGTTTGCGCGGGAAGTTTTACTATATATGTTACCCTTGAAGGTTTTAATTTATATATATTATTTATTTATTTATTTATTTATTTATTTATTTATTTATTTATTTATTTATTTATTTATTTATTTATTTATTTATTTATTTATTTATTTATTTATTCATTTATTCATTTATTATTTTATTATTTCATTAAAAACCAAATTTTTATTAAGAAAACCCCCTATCTTAAGGCGGATTCAGATGGCGAAAACGGCGATGCGACGCGATTTTGACATAAAAGCTGTGAAATCCTATGCTGCGGCGAATTCGACGGGAATCGCGTTAATTACGATGCTTTTTTTCTTTTAATTGCCAAATATGGCCGCCAATGGATGCTACAGCAAGTGCGCATTATCCACGTCGCGTCGCATGATAAAAATTGCCATGTGTGAATATCCACCTTTACAACTTTACAAAAAACATGCCAGAAAATGTAGAAGTGTTGACGAAATTTTCGTACTGTTATATTTTCAACCCTTAAAAAGAGTGCGAAACGAAAAGCTAGCAAATTTTGGGGATTGTAACTGTAGATATTTTTTTATATATATTGAAACTAACATTGATATATAGGGGGTGGGGGGCATACATGACCAAAATGTGTCAATTGCCCCAAAATACCAACCAACCATTAATTGATATATAGGGGCCTTATAAATTGATACACAAAGTGTTATTGTATTATGTAAAATTTTCTCCCTGATATTATATTTTCATTTTTTAAGGGGTGTTTCACTTTTTTGCGTGATGTATTATCAGAAACTTATTTCCAATGTTTAAAACTATAAAAAAAATAATAATAATTATAACAAGTGTGATAAACTGCATGATCATGTTGACTAACTTATTTGACCGTCCCCTGTGCCTTCAGGGTTGGTTCCACTTCTCTATAGGATTTTTTTTTAATATTATTAATTGCCAATTGAAACATTTTGATTCCAGCATGATATTAATCCATCACAACGGTGATGATGTTAAAAATTTTTAGAACCCTGCATGCCTCCTATGAACAAAAACGGCAAATGGACGCTACGACCCACTACGTACAGTATGGCACCAAACACCCCTAGGGTTGGTACCCACGACTTTCCCCAAAAATACAAGAGTCCTTATGGGACCCAGGATTTTGGAAGGAGGACCCATCCCAGCCCAAATTTAATTGGCTATCCGACCGTGGTTGATTTGAAGCCTCAACCCTATTTGGACCCATTATAATGGGGTACCCAATAAAAGCTTTGTTGCTAGCTTCAATTTCAGGGACCCCCAGCATATTGGGGCCAAATTTTGGGCTAGGAACGAGTTTAAGACCTTTTTAGAACCGTATTTGCAAGGCCTAACTTTGACTAATTTCGAATTTGAGTTTTTCAAAAAGCCCGGAAATCGGCAATGATATAAAATACAGTCGCATGCCAAAATTCGACTTTTTCTCTCCTTGAATAACTTTTTTCGAAAACCAGAATTTAAAAAAATACCCTGTTTGGAATTTGCCTACACATTTCAGCTTTCAGAAATTGTCTTCATTTTTTTTTTTTTTTTTACCTTGAAGGGTTTGGCCACGTGAGCTAAAAACCTAAGGGTACCTTCTGTCATAAGGATAACATGGGGAACTACACTCTTGCGTAATAACCTTTTTAAGAAACAAATTTTGACCGATTTGCACTGAATCTTATTTTAACAAGTTCACAGACACACAAAATCTAATAGTGCTACTTAATTAAAACATGGTAAAAACTACCCTTAACGTGATATTGACTCATACTACGTCAAAATATTATTTAATCCGAATTTTAAAAATTACCATTGAAACAAGCTTTTTTTTATTTATTATTATTATTATTCTTTTTTTTTTTTACCCAGAAACGTACGATTGTTAACTTTTTAAAATCAGATGAAGCCAAGAATTTGAGGAAGGGAGCAAAATAAATAACATCCCCTAAAATCAAAGTCTTGGCTGCATCTGATTTAAAAAAATTAAAAATCATATCTGGGTCAAAAAAATTAGTTTGTTTCGGTTTAATTACAAAATCGTAATTAATAATTTGTTTTTTATGTATAAATTGTACATAAAAATGTTTTTATGAATAAAAAAAAAAAAAATGGTAATTTAATTTTAAAATTCGGATCAAACAATATTTTGACGTAGTATGAGTCAATATCACGTTAAGGGTAGTTTTTACTATGTTTTAATTAAGTAGCACTATTAGATTTTGTGTGTCTGTGAACTTGTTAAAATAAGCTTCAGTGCAAATCGGTCAAAATTTGTTTCTTAAAAAAGTTATTACTCAAGAGTGTAGTTCCCCATGTTATCCTTATGACAGAAGGTATCCTTACGTTTTTAGCTCGCGTGGCCAAACCCTTCAAGGTAAAAAAAAAAAAAAAAAATGAAGACAATTTCTGAAAGCTGAAATGTGTAGGCAAATTCCAAACAGGGTATTTTTTTAAATTCTGGTTTTCGAAAAAAGTTATTCAAGGAGAGAAAAAGTTGAATTTTGGCATGCGACTGTATTTTATATCATTGCCGATTTCCGGGCTTTTTGAAAAACTCAAATTCGAAATAAGTCAAAGTTTGGCCTTGCAAATACGGTTCTAAAAAGGTCTTAAACTCGTTCCTAGCCCAAAATTTGGCCCCAATATGCTGGGGGTCCCTGAAATTGAAGCTAGCAACAAAGCTTTTATTGGGTACCCCATTATAATGGGTCCAAATAGGGTTGAGGCTTCAAATCAACCACGGTCGGGTAGCCAATTAAATTTGGGCTGGGATGGGTCCTCCTTCCAAAAACCTGGGTCCCATAAGGACTCTTGTATTTTTGGGGAAAGTCGTGGGTACCAACCCTAGGGGTGTTTGGTGCCATACTGTACGTAGTGGGTCGTAGCGTCCATTTGCCGTTTTTGTTCATAGGAGGCATGCAGGGTTCTAAAAATTTTTAACATCATCACCGTTGTGATGGATTAATATCATGCTGGAATCAATGTTTCAACCTTAATTGCATGGCAATTAATAATATAAAAAATCCTATAGGAGAGAACCAACCCTGAAAGCACAGGGGATGGTCAAGTAAGTTTTTCAGCATGATCACATTTGTTGATTATATTTATAATCTACTTTTTTTCATATTCGTTTTAATTTATAGGTCCGAATTAGTTATGTGCGGCGTTTGAAACAGTCATGATATTTTTATTTTTATTATATTTCAAATTTAAGGGTTGGCTTAATTGAATGTAATTAAATTATAATTATCACCGGTGAAATTAATTAGTGCTTTTTTTAAGTAAGCTCATGTTCTTAAAAAAATTATATACAATTTTTCAAAAATAATTAATATTTAACACGGTTGTCCTATATAGAAGGACATATTTTTTCACTCTTAATTTTTTTAATTAACTCGATTTTAAGGGTGAAAAATTAAATCAGATAATTAAATATAATTTTACTAAATTTCTTAATAAATTTTGGCCATGTGTGCAAAAATTTGTTTTGGTATTACATATTTTAATTTTTAATTGAAAGAAAAAATATGTATGTAATTAACACAGGACATGAAGAATAGTTTGATTTAATTTTATTTAATTATAATTAAATATTAGTAATTTTTAATTTGCTTATTTATAAAAATATTGTGAATATTTTCATTAAAATTATTAATTGAATTTATTTTAATTGGCAATTTTAATTCCACTTTTCACAGCAAAAATAGCGAAATTATCCGAACATTATCCGCCAAACTTCTTGGATAGATTTTCTAAGATAATCCTCGGATTTTTCTAGGATTTTTCTCGGATAGTAGCAAATTTCGTGGACGCAACTTACCAAACTATCTCGGATAAGTTTAGCCACAAAGAATCCGAGGATTATCCTAGGATAGGTTGGACGCAACTTACGGCCATCAATGTGACCAGCACCGTTAATTGGCGTGATGGCACATGTTGGTCCGCTCAACGAGGCTATGTGTGTAGGTGCATTGCCTCGAACATCTGAGTTGTGACCAATTCCATGCAACGTCTGATCTCCACTTTCTGTTCGTCAATTGGTCTCAAATCTCTTCTTGTAAACCTTTTGCTTCAGAAAGAGATTTGAGACCATTGACGATCTGAAAGTGATAGACGTTATGTGGGATTGATGGTCACACCTCAGTTGTTAATTAAAGTCACACATAGCCTCATTGTGCAGACCCCAACATGAGCCTTCACGCCATGTAATTATTATAACGGTGGACATCCATCATCATACAGCAAGTAAAGGGGTGAGTCTGTAAAATTTTATCTCTATGAAAAATTACGGTAAATCCCGAAAAAAATTTAATTCACAATTTCAACTCGATTATTAAGAAAGAAGGATATGGTGGGTAGCCGTTTACCCTCAGGGTTGCGTCAGGGAGAAAATCTAAAATTAATTATTTCCGATTTCAGTATGGTCGATTACCTCTTGAAAATTAATTTCATAATTTTAGCACAATTTTTAAGGAAAGTGGATTTTAGGGGTAGGTCTCCACCCTCAAGGGTGCATCAGGAAGAAAATATAATATTTTTTTCTAGTTCAGAACAGGGAGTCGAACCGGAACGGAACGATTGAAACCGCTTAAAACCACATAAAAACTCCGAACCGGTTTGGAACGGGTTTAGAGGAACGAAAAAACTCCAGAACCGTTTCGGAACGGGTTCTGAGGAGCACATAAACTGTTGAACCGGTTCGGAGCGGGTTCAGAGGAACGCCTAACCTGGGAGAGCTTGGAAGCGGTTCGATTCGTGTCAAACATAATATTCTCGAGATCAATCGGAAGCGGTTTGGATTTTTTCATTTTAGAGGTTCTTGAGTATTTTTTTTAATAAAAATAAGTGCTTTTAAATGTAATGATCATCAATAATAAAAATTTATTTTAAAATTAACTAATATCAATCACTATAGCCACTGAAATAAGCTGCAATATAATGGTAAAGTATTAGGCGCACATAACGCACTAAGGGATGAGCGGGCGGAGCCGTAGGTAAGGAACTGATCGCGAACCTCAAGCCGGAGCTGATAGCGAACCTCATGACGGAGCTGATAGCGAACCTCATGACGGAGCGGATCAGCAGAGAGCGGAACGAACGCAAACCTTGGAGCCGAACCAACAGCTAGGAGTGCAAGCTCGTGAGCTGGTTCGGTTCAAACGTTCTTCAAACCGAACCGAAAGACTCGGAGCATTTAGAGCTGATGTGACAGTTCCCGCAGAACGAAAGCCTGCAGTGGAGTTGATTGAACCAGCACGTGAGCCAAGCTTAATTGCGCTCCTACTGCTCCTATAGCTATCGGTTCACGATCAGCTCCATGCGGTTCGGCCAGCTTGGGGATGCGCTCCTTACCTGAATTTTACAACTTTTTTTGTATCGTCTCTCTTTATATAATACAGTCTACAGTCTATGCATACAAGAGAGTTTACTCATCTAAAGACCTGCTACTGGAAACTTATGTGCGCCTAATACTTTTCTCAAGTTTTGCACTTTATTAATTAATTTTAATTTATTAATTTGATTATTTTGAACGAGTTTTGATTGTTTGAAAAATCACTTTTTTTTCCAGTGATGTTATATATTTATAATGATCACCTATAGCTCGTAGTATTATGTTATATTATTTCACAAAAACCGGAACGGAACGCAACAACAAAACCCCTTAAAAACCGCAATATTTTCCGGAACCGGTTCGAACCGCTCCTTCGAACCCCTTAGCAATAAACTCTAAAAACCGAATCGCATCCCGAACCCCTTGGCCATTAGCTCTCAAAACCGGAACGCATCGCGAACCCCAACGACTCGAACCGGTTCCGCAAAAACCGGAACCATTGCACTTGCGGTTCGACTCCCTGGTTCAGAAAGGTCGATTACCCCTTGAAAATTAATTTCATATTTTTAGCACAATTTTTAAGGAAAATGGGATTTAGGGGTAGTTATCCAACCCTTAAGGGTGCGTCGGGGAGAAAATCTAAAATTTTTTCCGAGTTCAGGAGGGTCGATTACTCCTTGAAAATTAATTTCATAATTTTAGCACAATATTTAAGGAAAATTGATTTTAGGGGTAGGTATCCAACCCTCAAAGGTGCGTCGGGGAGAAAATCTAAAATTAATTATTTCCGAGTTCAGTATGGTCGATTACCTCTTGAAAATTAATTTCATAATTTTAGCACAATTTTTAAGGAAAATTAATTTTCGGGGTAGTTATCCAACCCTCAAGGGTGCGCCGGGGAGAAAATCTAAAACTATTTCCGAGTTTAGGAGGGTCGATTACCCCTTGAAAATTAATTTCATAATTTCAGCACAATTTTTAAGGAAAATTGATTTTCGGGATAGTTCTCCACCCTCAGGGTCGGGGTGCGTAGGGGAAAAAATTTAAAATGATTTCCTAGTTCAGGAGGGTTGAAAATTAAGTTTTATAATTTTAGCTGGTTTTTTAAAAAAGTGGAAAATACTAGGTCTGAATAACGGGGTACGGCCGTGTAGCACTCCAGGGGTGGGTGGTAGACTGGTGGAGGTGGTGCCACGGGGTTGTGGTTTGTGGTAATGAATCTGTTTTAATGAATTATAATTAATTGTTTCAGAGGTGGCAAGTAAGTACCGTTTGTTTGAAATTTTCTCCTTGAAATTCTTACAAATGTTCGAATGTTCGGTCATATTCATATTTAGATCTGAAAATAAAAAATTGATCTAATTGATCATGAAAATGAAAATGAAAATTAAAACTCATTGGCAAAAAGCCGTGCCTACTATGATATCGCTAGGGTAGTCTTTATTTCGGGGTCTAATAAAATAAATGCGTCGTAGAAAGTTTAAATAGAATTATAAAATTTTTGCAGCTTTGCTCGTGAATTTTAAACAAAGTATACAATGGAAACAATAATTACAAATAAAACTGATAGTTTTTCTTTTTCAAAATTTACTCACAATAATTGTGACAAAAATTAACAAAATTAAAATTAGGTTATCTCTGACTTCTCTGAGCATACTGAGCCAGGGCAGTCTGCTACAGGCCGTCTTACCCCCACCACTCTTTTTATTAGTCGTCCGACTGAGCGGCCAGTTTACATGCATTCTTACGGGAGAGAGCTAGCCCTCACTTTGCGCCCACATTATGGCGATTTCACGGTATTTAGAGATTTGAAATTAAAAGTAAGTAAATGCTCATAGAGTCTAATATTGCTGAACAACTTCTTTTCACAAATACGTTTAAATATGACTTTTATAAACCGGACGACTAGTATAAAAAAAGTCTAAGCCCATTTTTAAAGCGATGACGTAGTATAGACTTTATATATTTTGCATGACTGGAATTGGACTCTACCTTAATGTGAATATTTACATTATTTTAACATCAAATCAAGTTAATTCCTGTAATCAAAATATTTATGAAGGTTGATTTTCTGTTTATTTGTGTTTTTGAAATTCTGTGACGCCATGATACTATATTACCAGACAGTTTTAACTCAGTTCCCGCCTTACGTTTTTCTCGAAAAGTATGATATTTATCAAATAAATAAAAATAACAGTGTGTAGAAAAAAATAATTCATGGACATCAGACTACAATTTACTTTCATTTTTCCACGTAAATATTTTAAAATAAATATTTTCTTACACGGAGGACCCATTTACTTTTAAAAATCCGGCCGACTAATATCAGCGATATCAGTGAGATGACAGTCGAAAATCCATGTGAGACGGCCTGTAGCCAAGGATCTTGTATGTATGTTGTACATACATGATCCTTATAGCCTGTAGCAGACTGCCCCAAATGCCCAAATCCTTGGACTGCTGCTCTGACTGAGCATTGACAATTAAATTTTATCAGCAGTTTGGCAGTTTCACTCTCTCCGCCTCTCCTGCCGGTCTCCGGTCATTAGTCGACGGTCGGACGGTGGGTAGTCGTTAGGCGTTAGTCTCGTCACATGTCACATCACGGTACTTCCTTTGTATATATGCTTACACTGCAGAGATATCGCACGCTGTGTGGTGTGGTGATACTATTCTCTCTGGGTGATACTGACTTGTTTTGTTATCTTTAGTGTGTCCTGCCTATTACTGTAAGCTTGCTGCCAACTGTCGAGGTTTAGGACGTTCTTAGGTGAGTGTCAAATTCTATAATTTGAGTAATATGCATATTAATATTGTTGAGTTCCGGGTTTGAGTGACAAAACATTGTTCTGAAATGAATTATTCAGACATTATAGAGAACACCATTTAGGGCGTGGTACGAGTAGGTTGTGTTCACAACAACTTCCCAATATTGTAAATATTTGGGTATGTATGCATATGCAAGCAATTTGTACAGTATGTACTGTATATATGCATACCGGTACTGTATTGTATCATACTGTATGTCATTACTGTTTGAATTATGCATATTATATGCTTGTATTATACTGTATATATTATGCCGATATAGGCATAGTAATATATAATTATGTAGATCTCAATAGATCGAGGCTTTTGAGTCTAATATAATATAAACATATGATGCATGCCAATTTTTAAGATTATTATATGCATACGTACAACGTGTGATTATGATGCATACTGTGTGCATACTTGTATCATAATGCAAATCTATGATGTATGCTTAAATTTTATATACTGTTGTGTGCAGCAAGCAGTTACCATGTGGAAAGCCTCTGCTGGGATCCAGTCCTATGGTGAAAGTAAAAACAATGATGAGGATGACAACTGGGAAACAGATCCAGACTTCGTCAATGATGTTACTGAAGAAGAGCAACGCTGGGGCTCAAAGACGGTGCAAGGCTCTGGCCGAACTGCAGGAGCAATTGAGTATGTATGCACACACCTCTCATTCAAATATCAATAGTAAAAAACATTTTATTTATCATGATTATACTACTGTATATATAACACATTATTATATTTGCATGCTTCTCTTGGACCACAACAAACTATTTGTCCTTATCATCGAGCGTCACTGCTATGGTGATGCAGCAAACCCTAGAGAAGACGTAGTAAACACATTTTAATTGGAAACGTTATAAGTTATAAATGACAATAATTATTATTGTAATAACTGGTGTACGTACATACACTGTAATGAACTGTAATTTCAGCATGCAGAAGCTGCGTGAAGAGACTGCCATGGGAGATGCTCAAATGAAACAGCAGCAACAAAATGATGGACCTAAAGCAGCATACGGCTACGGAGGAAAGTTTGGTGTTCAGGAAGACAGGTCAGAAAGACGTTTCAGTTTTATATCAATTGACTCTTTACCTACCTAATAAAATTACAACCCAATTGCATTAAGACATGCTAATCGACAGTGACGTAACTACAAATTGTGAGCCCGGGGGCCTCGAAGCCACAAATAGATACGTAGTACAGTATATATTTATATTATAAGAAGCCACATTGGCCGAAATGTGATGTTAAACATTCATCCCATGGGGTGTAAAATCTCTCCGTTCTTCACCCATTTGTGTCCACAGAATTACTTCCTGTTGCTGTTTTGCATGCTGATAAGGTTGGCTAAACCTATATATATTCTTGGTGTATCAGATTGCATGGGGCAAGATAAATAAATAAAAATATTTGTTTTGTAATATTATTTGTTATATCTTATACAGATATAACAAATTTATTAATTGTAAATTATAACTTAAAGGGACAGGGGACTATAAAAATAATTATTTTTTATTTAAAAGTTACCCACTAACTGAGTATGAATACATGCCGCACGGTGGCGAGTGCCTCAGGGTAAGTGCCCAGCAAGTAACTTAAGTGTGGATTGCTGACGTCAGCAATCACGAAAGGTAACACAGCTGCCTTTTTTCCATGGAACTCACTCCCCCCTCCTCCCGCCCAGCCGTACTCAGTGCAATGTTGCCTGTGCAATTGCCCTGCGGCTGTCACTATTTATTTAATTTTTATAAATTCTGGGGATGGTCCGAAAACGGAAATTTACTAATTTCTCGCATTAAAGTAGAGTGAGTGATTGCATTTTTTTTTAATATTTTATTTTCTAAAAATAGTTTAAGCTGCCCTCTATTGAGAAATGAAAACCAAAAAATTCCATCTCAAATAGTTTCACCACAAAAAATTCCCAAAGTTGGTGTTTCGGAGGCCTTTATGGAACATAAAACCGCGAATTACTCCAACATTTTCTGAACTATGCTACCATTTAAAAAATACCTACGTAATCTATGATGAATTCTTTAATGGATTTTTAAATAAAATTTTTTTTTTACGGAGCCGTTTTTTCGGAAAAAAATCTTTAAGTTTTTGCGGGTTAATTCCCATAAGGATTTTCATGATTTTTTTCCAAGAAAACGACCCCGTAAAAAATTTTTTTATTTGAAAATTCATTAAAGAATTCATCATAGATTACGTAAGAATTTTTTAAATGGTACCATAGTTCAGAAAAAGTTGGAGCAAAAAGCGGTTTTATAACGTTAAAGGCCTCCGAAACACCAACATTGTAAATTTTTTGTGGTGAAACTATTTGAGATGGAATTTTTTGGTTTTCATTTCTCAATAGAGGGCAGCTTAAACTATTTTTAAAAAATAAAACATTAAAAAAAATGAACTCGCTCACTCTACTTTAACATATCTTACATAATCTTTCTATGCATTCATGATTTTATTGTCCCATGTCCCTTTAAGTATTATACATGTATGTAAATATGTACCATATATCGAGTAAAATAGATTGTAGATTGCTATAATTTTCAATTTAATATAAAATTTTTGATAGTGGGTACGGTGTTTTGTATTACATAATGTACACTCCTCGCCTCTGAAAAGTTCCCTTCTGCAGTCTTGTTAATCACCATGCCCTGTAAGAATAACGCAGAGCATGGTGATTAATAAGGCTGCAGAAGGGAACTTTTCAGATTCTAGGAGTGTACATTAGCAATTTTACAACACCATGAAATTTACAAGCTATAGAGAGAGAGAGAGAGAAGTGATTGACATCCCAAGTTACCTCAGTTTAAGCTTATCAGTCTTGTTAAGACTTGCACACAATAGTTGTACACAAATTATTGTTAAAGAGTTTGTCCGATGACCAGGGGCGTAGACAAGGGGGGGGGGTGTTATACCCCCCCCCCTTGAGAGCTGAACCTTAGTAAATTTTAAGGGGAAAATAACAAAAAATGGTACTCGACGGAGATACGATTTAGATAAAATATTATGAAAATTTTTCTTAAAAAACTTTAAAAATTTATATACCGGTACCCGAAACACCTCGTTAATAATTTAATTTATTTAAAATCTGTCGTAACAGTGTTATAATTATGTTTATTTAAGTATGCTATAGTTCTATTATTATAATGGAGTATTGTCCTCAATTTTTTTTTATTGCAGAAATGGATAGAGGGTGAAAAGTTATGCTACCCTGATTTTTTAGAGCCCGGGAAGTATTTTTAAAAAATTATTGAAAGTCCTATTTGTGACGTCACGCGGCGTCAAGTCCTATCTTTTTCTTAAAAAGCGGCGTCTCGTGACGTCACAAAAAGAACTTTCAATAATTTTTTAAAAATAGTTCCCGGGCTCTAAAAAATCTGAAAAAAATCAGGGTAGCACAACTTTGCACCCTCTATCCATTTCTGCAATAAAAAAATTTGAGGTCAATACTCCATTATTATTAGTCTTTTATTAAACACAAAAAGTGTACATACAACATAGTATTATAAATATATATTCATTATAAATTAACACTGTAATAGAACACATAAAACACACATACAAACTATATATAATAGTTACAGAATAATAGAGAATAATAATAAAAGAATATAAAATAAAATAACAGATGATATTAACAGCCTGTTACATCATAATATATCATATATATATAAGCACATATATATATAAAACAAAATATGACATAGAAAATAAATAGAATGAAAAACTTATTGCTTAATTGCTATTCAAAATATAGACTATATGAAGTCTCCCTTGGCATAATCGCTGATAGGTTTAATTCTAGATTTACAGATATTTAAATGATATTGGCTACAATATTCATTACATAATTTACATACACAGGATTGTTCAGCTTTATGATAATCAGAGGATTTACAGATTAGATGATGGAAGCCGTGAACAGCTTGGCGAGTTAAGACATTTCTAACATTGGATCTATCCAATTGGGGCAGACACCAATGTTTACATGTCATAGCATCAGTGCTGTAAAACTCAGGATTAATATCCTGAGCTTTTTGATTCCTGACAGCTAGAAAATTGGAATATTGATCTGTCATTGGAAGTTTAAACATTTCTTTGATTTCTGTAATAAAATAATTGGAATCTATCAGTTTATAGGCCAGTCTAGTTTCGGTAAATTTTGACAGACACAGTATAGTCTTTTAACAAACATAGCTTTTACTGATTCTAATTTATCAAAGTCGGATACAGATAAATGAGGCCATACGATTTCAATACCATAAGTGGCCACGGGGGCGACTTTTAAATTGAATAGTTTGAGCCCTGTTTTGACGGATAGACCAGACAGACCTGAGATAGTGTACATAACGGTGATAGCATTCTTACATCTTTCTGTTATATGTTTATAAAAAGAGAGCCCTGTCATTTGAAGTACTATGCCGAGATATTTAAATGAATTTAGGAATTCAATCTTTTGACCATCACAATAAATTTCATCGTTTTTACACAGCAGTCCGCCTCTTCTAAACTTTACAACCTTGGTTTTCTCTGTGTTAATTTCTAGACCATTTGTTTTGGCCCAGATAGATAGATTGTTTAGCACTTTTTGTAGCTTGATTTTGCTCTTTGAAATAATAGCAAGATCATCTGCATATAAATTTAGTAAGACTTGATCATTTTCATTTTCACAGTTTATATCTCTTGTAATCTCGGTTATATCTGCAGTAAAAAGATTGTAAAGGAGATAGCTGCTTGGGTCTTCTTGCAAAACTCCGTTAGATTGAATAATATTACTAGAACATGATAAACGATCTTGAACACATACATAATTGATATTTAGAATAACAGCTAAGATATTCAAAATTTCAGAAGGAATTACTTTAAGTGACTTCAGCTTTTCAATGAGCAAATTCCTATTGACCGAATCAAAAGCTTTTCTGAAGTCTACAAAAGCAATGTATAAATAACCCTTTGGCTTCTCCAGTACTAATTTAATTTGATTATGTACTGTGGATACAGCTTGTATTGTGGAGCGTCCTGGCATAAAGCCGTATTGCTCTTTTGGAATAAGATAGTGGGTGGAATCAAAAAGCCTGTTTGCAATTTATCTCGAGAAAAGTTTGTACACGGTATCACCATGGATAATACCTCTGTATGAGTCGGATGACATAATATTACCCTTCCCTTTGTATAATACCATTAGGTAGGTGATCCGCCACAATTCCGGAATTGTAGCCGTTTCGATACAAAGATTAAACATGTTGGTGATTGTTGGGGTTAACGACTTGCCTACTAGCTTCAAATGTTCATTTGTAATAAAATCTGGGCCCGAAGCTTTATTGTTTTTTAGGCTTTGCATGCAATTATAAACTTCAGTACTCCATTATATTATGTAGTATTCATTATTAAAAGTTATTTATGTTTATATGAAGACAACAATTTAAAATATAAAAAAATGTTGAAAACATTTCCCGCATGATGTTCAACATAAAAATAAAAATTATGTATAGTATTTTATTATTTTTTAGTTAATTATATAGGTATATTATATTTATCTTACACTTACAATGGACAACATACATGAAAAAATTTTATTGCAGAAATGAATAGAGGGTACCAAATTATGCTACTCTAAATTTTTTCAGATTTTTTTGAGACCCGAAACTATTTTTAAATAATAGAGGCTTCAAGTCAGCTGATTTTTCGGTGATCCCACCCGCTATACCAAAACTAGGTAAAAAAAACGTGAATTCGTTTTTTCACCAAGAATAAGATTTTTCAGGGAAAATTCCTTTACGGAACTTTGGTCCAAACTGAAAAATACACTAGATAGTTCAAGATTTAGATTTTTTACTTTATTTATAACCGAGAAAAGTTAAAAAAACACTTTGCTTCATTTTCAAGTGCAAGATGGACCTTAGCGACAAACAGTTGCGCAGCGAAAGCGCATCACTTGAAGCCTCCATTATTGAAAGTCCTGTGATTTCAGTTGGCACCCCTGAAATCATAATAAAAAGGATAGAGACTGGACGCCTATTGACGCCTCCAGGGGGCGTGGCCGCACTTTCAATAATTATTTAAAAATAGTTCTGGGTTTCAAAAAAATCTGAAAAAAATCAGAGTAGCATAATTTGGTACCCTCTATTCATTTCTGCAATAAAAAATTTTCATGTATGTTGTCCATTTGCTAGTTTTATTGTCTATATAATGTATAATACTGTAGAATAATTATCTTCAAATTTATTATTTAAGTTAAAAAATACTATTTTTTAAATATATTAATTTTACAGTGTATATACTTAATGTAATAAATTGATTTTCCTGTTTTGAAAATATAAATATTTTTTCTTGCTCGTACATCAGTACATCGTTTTAAAATCTTGTCTATTATTTTCTAAAGAAAAGTAGTGACAAAAATATTGTAAAACTACATAATTTACGATTTACAAATATAAAAAATTTGCTGCAACTTTTCATCGAAAAAAATTATATATAGTCCACGTCCCTTTTTCAAAAAAATCGCGCATCATGAAACTAATAAAAATAATATAAAAGTGGTTATTAGATGAATTACTTTATTTAAATGTAAAAATTATTTACTCAAAGTCTTATTTATTACTTTAGTGCACGTATTTTGAAAAGGAATTAAAAAAAATGGGATGCAAAAAATATAAAATTTAAAAAAAAAAAAATGCATCAGGCCATCCATACATTCTATACTGTATATTTACATAATAATATTTTTTTATAATTTTACCCTTAAAAAAAGGAGCGTGTACTTGAAAAAATAGCACCTGCGGCGGGCTATTGGGGAGGCTACGCCCCCCAAACCCCCCAGTGGGCCGTTCTCAATCTTTATCTTGAGAACCCCCCTTTTTCACAGGCAATGACTGCTTCGTCCACAGAGACCAAAAAAGTCAATACATCAATAATTTCAATTCTTGAGAACCCCCCCTACCCCCCACCCTTGGACAAATCCTGGCTACGCCACTGCAAATGACGCTTGTTACTGGTGAAAATGTGTTGTGAAAAACACATCAACAGTCTCCTTATTTTCCTCTTTTTTAATCACACCTGCCTTTTACAACTCTATAAATTATTTGATTATTTGAAAATAACCAGTACGTGCTGAAAGAAATTTAATATTCTTACCATTGTAAGAAACCATGGAGTACCGACCTCAATTTTTTTTATTGCAGAAATGGATAGAGGGTGCAAAGTTATGCTACTCTGATTTTTTTCAGATTTTTTAGAGCCCGGCAACTATTTTTTAAAAATGATTGAAAGTGCAGAAAAAGTGCCGCCTCTTGCCGCCTTTCTTAATAAAAGATAGGACCCAAAAGGGACATGGATTCGAACCCGACCTCGCCAAAACTTTTTAGCAATGCTTCCCGGTCCCTAAAAAATCTGAAAAAAATCGGAGTAACATAACTTTTCATCCTCTATCCATTTCTGCTATAAAAATTTTTGAGGTCGATACTCCATTTACCATTTTTTACCTTTCTATACCTGCAATGTAAAATTTTCATTTTTTCACCAAACAAACATCATGTTGTGTCATCGGTGAGCTGATAGGTCATTACAGCAATGGCTTGCTTGCTTGCACACAAGACTTTGATGTAGCTAGACATGATCTGTTATGCTGATATGCTGTATAGTCATTGAATTTAAAAGCAAGATATTTGCTTTCTTATGTTTTTTTGTTTAATTTTTAATGTCATAATTGATGAAGGTTGTGAAATTTTTTCTTCATAAATACAAATTATTAAATATTAATTACAATGATTTTGTTTGTGTTATAGAATGGACAAGTCTGCTATGGGTCATGATTATGTAGCCCCTCTTCAGCAGCATGAATCTCAGAGAGATTATGCAACTGGCTTTGGGGGCAAATTTGGAGTCCAATCAGACAGACAGGACAAATCTGCTGTGGGCTGGGACCACATTGAGAAAGCTCAAAAACACCAGTCTCAAAAAGGTATGCTGAGTCTTCATTTACAAGTTGTTTGAGTTTTTGACAAGTTTATTTTTGGCATGTGTTACTTTTTTCCGATATTTTTAATTGTTTTGTTTCACTTAGTTTTTCTTGCAGTGATAAGTACAGGTTCAGACATTGCGTATTTTTTAATCTCCGTAGTTTCTAGAAATTTGTAGGCAAGTTTTCACTTATTTGTTGTGACCGTGGCATTCAGAGTTATAAATTGATATTATATTCAAGCACTGTAAAATTTAGGTTACTTCTTTTGTTTTTGTTAATTTATCCTGTTTTGATTTATTTCAACCAAATGTGTCAGTAGCATATTATTAATTGTTTTCTTTTCTTCATCAGATTATTCTGTTGGATTTGGAGGTAAATTTGGGGTGCAGACGGATCGCCAAGACAAGTCTGCGGTTGGCTGGGAACATCACGAGACACTGCCACAACATGACAGCCAAGTAGACCACAAAAAGGTGACGCATAATGTGTGTTTTTCTCATTTGCTTGGAACTAGTAATTTCGTGCACAATGGACAATGGTCAAAATTTTATTGCAAAAATGCACGTAACTATTTTTAAATAATTATTGAATTTTCTGTAAGTTAAGTTGGCACCCCTGAATCCTTAATAAAAAGGATAAAAACTAGACGCCTATTGATGCCTCCAGGGGGCGTGGCCACACTTTCAATAATTATTTAAAAATAGTTCTGGGTCTCAAAAAAATTTGAAAAAATTCAGAGTAGCATAATTTGGTACCCTCTATTCATTTCTGCAATAAAAAATTTTCATGCAGGTTGTCCATTATAAGTATATACAGTAACATATGGATTAAACGGGATTCAAGACCAATGCAGGTAATGCTTAGTTTCTTATCTCGTTTCGCTGATAACGCCCTTTAGTGAAAATGGTTGCCTGTTTTATCTACAGGCTCTCATATCAAACTATTATATAAAATAAATATATCAGTGGTGGCTCTTAAGGGTAAGGTAACGCCACCAATGTTAAAAAAAATCCCTCTCACAAAAATTCTGAAAAAAATTTAAAATGTTCTCCTCTACACCCCCTATCAGTAGCTAAAATATCAGGTATACAAATACGATCTAGTTTTTGAGTTATGAATTTTTTAAGTTGACGAATTTAACATGGGAGTTTCATTTCTCCATGTTAAATTAGTCAACTTTAAAAATTCATAACTCAAAAACTAGATCGTATTTGTATACCTGATATTTTAGGTACTGATAGGGGGTATAGAGGAGAACATTTTAAATTTTTTTCAGAATTTTTGTGAGAGGGATTTTTTTTAACATTGGTGGCGTTACCTTACCCTTAAAGGGAGGACTGAGGTCTCTAAAATAAATTATAAGACATTTTTCAACTACAGTATTACTTTTATTTATTTATTTATTTATTTATTTATTTATTTATTTATTTATTTATTTATTTATTTATTTATTTATTTATTTATTTATTTTTTCACAATGATGAAGATCCTTACCTTAAATTATTTTTTGAAACTTATACAGTTATTTGTGCGAGTCCTGCAACTAGGCAGTCTCCCCCTCACAAGGCTACCGGATTGAGCTACCTTTTCTATTTACCTTGACCTATATTTAAAATACAATGATTCATTAACTAATATAGAGTATATATATAATATATTATATGTTCTGCCATGTTGCACACTTGCTCATTTCTATGTGATTTCTTTTTCTTAGGGCTTTGGTGGAAAATATGGCTTGCAAACAGATCGTGTAGACAAGAGTGCATTGTCATTTGATGAGGCTGCACCAGAGAAAGTTGGTACAGCATACGAGAAGGTCAAGCCTGACATAGGTAATTATTTTGTGTTATTTTGTAAAGTAAATTTGTACTCTTTGTTGGCTGAATCTTCAGTAGAAATTGCTTTCTCCAAATACATACTCGGACATACTTGACATATTGCTGAGCATTGACTTCAAGTCCAACAGCAATGACAAGTTCATAGAAAGTAAATTTAATTAAATTTAATATTCTCTATTTCTACAGAATATTAATATTTATTTCATTTCATTTTAAGGGGAGAGGGGCATATTCTTTGTGACATTTCAAAATATATCAAAGTTCACTTTATCTCCTTGTTGACCGTACCTTCCCCCTAAGTACAGGCATTGTCGTAATGTCTTGTTTTTATGAGAGTGAAAGTGCATAAATTTTAACTAATAAAGTCTATAATAATTATATTTCTGTGTTGAATTTGTCAACAAGAGATTGTTTCATCTTCTTACCATTTCCATACATGAAAATCATGAAAGTTTTCAATTTCAATTGTTTCTTTTAGATTGACAATTAATTACTGTTGCTATTTTAGGTACTGCAAAACCATCATCTCTTAGAGCTAAATTTGAAGAAATGGCTAAAGGTAATGATAATATTGCAAAAGCAAAAGCAATAGAAGAGAAGAAAAGAAGAGAGGAAAGAGAAAAGAAAGAGTTAGAAAGAGAGCAGGCAAGGAGACAAGCAGAAGAACTGAGAGTGAAAGAAGATTTGAGGGTTAAGAGTACTACTGTAGGACCAAGTGGACATGACATTTCCCAAGTGCATGCTGAAGAGAAGGTTACTGTAGGGCCTGGTGGAGATATGTTTGACGATGTTTATGCCGAGGAGTTGACTAGCTTAAAGGAAGAGCATTCCAGTCCACAGCAAACACCTCCAAGTGTGTACCAGGAACAGGGACCACCACCTGTAGTGCACCAGAAAGAAGCACCCAGCGTAGTGCACCAAGAAGAAGCTCCTGCCCAGCCAACAGCTTTGCCTGAATGCCAAGAGGCAGTTGGAGGAGAGCTCGAGGACGTGTTTGCAACAGGTGACACTCCCCAGACTGAGGAGGACCAGGAAGATTCGGGCTACACTGCAGTGGCGCTCTACGACTACCAAGCAGGTCAGAATAACCCCCTCCCTCTTTTATCCAACTCAAGTGTAACTTCACCCACTTGTTTTTTAGTGCTGCATACAGTTCAAATAATTTATATTCTTTTTATTGTGAAACTCAATTTTAACACTTTATTTTATTGAAACGAAATGTGCATCTTTCAATTAGATTTTGGGAACCCAAATGAATCAAAAGTTCACATATCTTCTAACTTAGTGATAGCCATGATTTATATTAAATCATCTATATTAAATTTATCTATTATTATAATTGTTATTATTTAACATTATTATTATTATCATTTTTTTTTTAAATAAGAATATAAAATTAATTGTTCAAACATAATTACTTATTGAAATATAACAAGAATTCTTAATTAATAAGACTAAATAATTTTATATTGACCAACTTTGCAACTATTTATCAAATAAAAAGAAATTAAAAACATCCAAGCAAAAAAAAAAAAAAAAAAAATAAATAAAAAATAAAAAAATAACATGCATGTAAAACTTTTACCAAATATTTTCTAGTTTGAAATAAAATAAAAATTATGAACATTAGATCAACTCTTTAACAAAAAGGAAGAATATTAAAAATCTGATACAAAATAACTGTAACAGAGAAAATAAACAGAATATATATTATTTTACCATTTTTAATTAAATATAAGTGACATTAACCAAATTTTAATGTGTTTTTTAACCAAGCTTTTAGATTCTAGGTTTTTTAAATTTATGGGTATATCATTCCACAACCTTGGTATTATATAATCCCAAGTTTTTTCACTGAATCTGTTTATTCGAAGAGGTGCAGTAAATGGATCATTAGCAATTAATCTTATTTCATAATATGTACTCTATATTCACCATGAGTTATATCAAAATATTTTTCAATTATTAAAGATTGTTTTACTTGTAAATTTACAGGCAATATATTCCAATACTTAAAGATGTTCTCACCCTCTTTAAACTTATCCCCAATTTTCATGGACTTTAATATTCGCTTTTGCATTTTATTTAAATTAGTCATTGCACCTGATTGCACAAATCCCCATCCTAAATTTCCACATAAAATATATGGATGCACCAATGCAAAATACACATTTCTTTAAGTTTTTTCTGATTCTGATTCGGATCCCCTTATTATCCCGTTAAAAAAATAAATGGACCAGGCCCGGGTATCCGGATCCCCCTAAAAAAATAAATGGACCGGATCCGGGTATCCCGATCCCCTTAAAAAAGTAAAAGGATCTGAATCCTTTTTAGGATCCTCTTAAAAAATAAAGGGATCAGATACCCGGATTCGGATCCGCTTAAAACGTAAGGGGATCTGGTCCTTGATATAAACCTTAGCAAAATCACAAAAATTCTGACATTTTTTTGAGAGACAGATATTAGTGCTATTAGCCATAGAAAAAATTTCAAAACAATTTAACGAGCCGATTTTTTTTTAATTAATTTTTTTAATTTTCAGCATAGGGCTTTTCCATGGAGAGACAAACTGAGAATTTAATTTAAAAAAATCGGATCGTTAAATTGTTTTGAAACTTTTTCTATGATTTTAGGCACTAATATCTGCCTCAAATGATTAAACTAACTTCAAATGACAAGGACCCGGCAAAAAAAAAAAAAAAAAAAAAAAAAAAAAAAAAAAAAAAAAAAAAAAAAAAAAAAAAACATTACATTTGCTGCATGCACAGGCTTTTATTGATAACTGATAATCATGGTAAGTTGCAGTGTTGCCTGATTTATCAATTAGTATATTTTTTTGCCTCTGAAAGTAATAGTTTTTCCCATCATTAGAAGTTAGTAGGAGCCGTTGTGGTAAATGAAACAAGTATTGCAACTATAACAACTATTTGTGGCAAAACTATTTCGGGATCATTGATGTATATTCATCAGAGACATGAAAATTAAAATTAAAATTTTTCTTTTTTCTTGCAGCTGCTGATGATGAGATATCATTTGATCCAGATGATGCTATTACCAACATTGAAATGGTAAGTGTATGAGCAAATTGGGTTGGCATTTCAATTCAGACAGGTTTATCATTTACCTCTGTTTTTGTAACGGTTAATCCTGAATATAAACTCTTAAAAATTACAAATATTGAGAGTTTTGAAATATATATATATATATTATATATGTATATATTATATTATATATGCTTGTTTTTATATGATATATCGTCCCTCGTCCGCAGTAATGAGCTATCTGCTTCCATAATCTCGTTGCAATAATGAGCTGTCTGCTATTTCAGATGAATGCAATTATGAGCTGTAAATCAATATAAAATAAGGCTCATAGTTGCGCTCACCTGAAAGAGCAGCTCATTATTGCGGACGAGGGACATCATGTATGCTTGGATTTCAAACTATGCAATAATGAAGATCTGATTGATCACCTTTTTCGAAACTTATTCTCTCAGACACTCAACATCAAAGCTTTCTGTGACATTAGACTCGTACATGCAGACCGTTGAACTGTGTTAAATTCATTATGTCAGTTCCACTTTACTAACAAGGTGTGAAGTCGCATAAAAAATGGCAACTAATTGATGGAAAATAAATGAAGGTCAATATCATCATAAAATTAACAGTGGAAAATAAAGAAAAAATATTTATTGCGTAAAAAGTGTCATGTTTCAGATTCAATAAAGATGTATGCATGAACAAAGATGAGCTCTTCTCCAAAAGTAAAAATTGCAACAAGTTTTTCAGATTGTATTTTTATACATAGATTTAAGAAGGACTAATAAGATTAAAAAAGTAATTAAACTTTTGAGGCTCTATGATTTTTTGCAGTAATATTTTGTTCCTTCAGAGTTCAGACAATTAAGTTAGTTGTTGGGTGTCCAGTCGCGGAACTTTTTTTTTCAATATTATTCACCATGCTCTCTGGGGCTTATAATAAGCATTCTGCATGCCAGACACTGTTACTGAATGGGGCACCTATGTTGAATACACAACATTTAAAGTACAAACCACCCCAGCAGAGTATATTCAGCCATAAACTGCCTTCCTCCTACCAACTCCATCATCCATATATAGTAGTAGGACACCCTCTAAAGCCATGAAAAGTCCGTCGTGTTCGGGAATCAAATCATGAACTTCTCAGACGAGAGACTTAATTATAAAATGATTGAATGAAAATCATAGTTTAATGTTTCTTATTTCAGATTGATGAAGGGTGGTGGCGGGGTTACTGCAAGGGTCAGTACGGCCTGTTTCCTGCTAATTATGTGCAGTTGCAACAACAGCAGCAGTGACCAGTCAGCAGCCACTAAAGCTGTGACAAGCCCACAGCAATATCTTCCATATTAATATAAACTTTAATGTTACAATGTTCATTATGTTATGTACTTAATTTTTTATTGTTTTATTGCCTAAAATTTTAATAAATAATTAATAATATGCTAATACAGTATTTTTAATACAGGTTTATTAACCATAAATACAACATTTATTTATACATTATTTTTACAAAAAGAAAAAAAGAATCAGCAAAACATAAATGTTTTTTTTATTGGTGATTTACTATAAAACAAAGGAGAAGATTTTATTTACAAGTCTGTATTAGTTTCTTTTTTGTAATTTTATTATTCTTCAATAGGTTAAAGGAGAGAGAGAAGCTAAAATTTATATATAAAACGTTGGCAAGAGTAAAATTAAAAGGTAAAATTTGATCTGGATTTTCCATAGTTAAAAGTAAGGTAACACGCCCAATGTTAAAAAAATCCCACACATGAAAAAAAAAATATGTTCTCCTCTACATCCCCTATCATCAGTAGCTAAAATATCAGGTATACAAATTCGAGCTAGTTTATTTTAAGTTATGAATATGTATACCTGATACTTTAGCTACTGATAGGGGATGTTGTATAGAGGAGAACGGAGAGAACACTGTAAATTTTTTTCATAGTTTTCATGTGTGGGATTTTTTGTTTTTCTTAACATTGGGCGTGTTACCTTCCCTTTAAGGCTGCTTTTAATAATTTGACAATTCATGTATTGCAAATATTTTCTTACCTATCTAAGTATGCAGTTTAATTGTGTTGCTGTGGTGTTAAAGGCATTATACGGTCATCACCAGTTTATTAATAAGGCATCATTAATTAATATACCCAACTGTGCTTCTCTCTCAGGCACTAGCATAACAATAATAATAATTAAAAAAAAAAAATCCATAAAAAGTTTTAATTCTTCTTGGTAAGTACATATATTGCAGGTCAGGGACCACTAAAAACAAACCAATTAATGGAAATAAAAGGATGAAACTTACTGCATGTGCAGTTATGAAATTCTTAAACAATTTCAACATTTTAAATGAAATAATTCAGAAGCATGACAAGGGAAAAAAAATAATCAATTAATATAACCTTGAAAATTGCATGTTGGATATTATCCAAGGCAGTAAAGATTATAATTAAGCTGAGAATTAAAAAAGTACTTATCAAGAGTTTGAAATGTAACATTCTGAAATATCCTTTATATAATTTAAAGTAGAGTGAGCGATTTCATTTTTTGGAATATTTTATTTTCTAAAAATAGTTTAACCTGCCTTCTATTGAGGGATGAAAACCAAAAAATTCCATCTCAAATACCATCACCACAAAAAAAAAATCCCAAAGTTGGTGTTTCGGAGGCCTTTAACATGCAGCCTTATGGAACAGAGAACAGCATTTACTTTAACTTGATCCGAACTATGGTACCATTTAAAAAATACCTACGTAATCTATGGTGGATTCTTAAATAGATTTAAAACTCCGGAAAAAAATCTTGAAGGATTTTCAAGATTTTTTCCGGAAAAACGGCTCCGTATATATAATTATATATATATATATATATATATATATATATATTTTTATTTGAAAATCCATTAAAGAATTCATCATAGATTACGCGGGTATTTTTTAAATGGTACCATAGTTCGGACCAAGTTGGTGTAAAATGCTGTTGTATGTTCCATAAGGCTGCATGTTAAAGGCCTCCGAAACACCAACTCTGGGAATTTTTTGTGGTGAAGCTATTTGAGGTGGAATTTTTTGCTTTTCATTTTTCAATAGAGGGCAGGTTAAATTATTTTTAGAGAATAAAATATTTAAAAAAAATGCAATCGCTCACTCTACTTTAATTCAAATATTGTATAATAAAATCTACACATAGCTAGAATACAAACTTTTTGGAAAAAAAAACAAACAGTTTAAAAGAGAGGCTTTGTGTTGTAGTGTGAAAACCCGGTCTATGCCAAGCATATATGATGAATTATCAATAAAATATGTTGCACTCCCACTCTTAACAATATCTGGTCACTATTATGCAGGCATTAATATGCAGGTGCTACTAATAACATATTTAAATTAATAACGTCTCTCAGATGCTATACATGGCATGGTTGTCTGATATGCTAAGGACATCTGAAATCACCAATCAAAGACGATTGGATTTAGGCATAGAGTTCTGATCCAAACCAACAATAAAATGCCATAATATATGCCATTAGCACCCTCTGAGGTGGTAGATATATTATAGGCATGGGAGAATGACGTGTTTTCCAGTGATTGACCACACCATGCATACTTGACACAGTATATATTGACTGGACTCCACAAGCCGTTCCTCCCATAAATATAACATAGTAGTTTATGCATGTTGCTGAGTAGCTGTATATGAAGTCAGTCTATTTTATTACTATAATATTACTATTACTTTTTTTTTTTTTTTTTTTATATTCTTGAAGGGTAGGATTTTGTAAAATAAATTTATGTAAAGTTTGTGTAAAAATCTAATATTTATATATACAAATTAAAATAATTTGGACAGATTAAAAGGAACCCCTAAGGGTATATAATATTATATATATAATATGTATAAACGATAGGAGAAATATATTTATAAAGGTTTCCTATGATCATGAACTACAAAAATATATTATAGCTGCGTGCAATCATATAAAAGTTTAACAGTCCTATATATTATGGTGCTTAATTATCAAATAAAGAATTCCTTTGCTAACTTGTAAGTAAAATAATTAAAATTACTATAATAATACATATATTGTTTTTGAATAAGGGCCATATATAAAATTAGTTTGTGACAAAAACTTCACAACAGGCACTACAGTATAATGAATTAAGCAGTAGGAGGAAGTTACAAATTATTCTCCCTCATTTTCCTGCTTAATGTATGGTATATCCATAGAAAAAGTTAAAAATGTTTTTACTTTGTACTTCTATACATCAATAACTATCCTGTATCACAGAACATTATACTGAACTTAATGCAAACAATTTTTACATTAGTGTTTGTTAATTTATTATTACTACAATATATTACATAATACTCTAAGCATGATTCTTAAAATATCTTGGTTTGATGCCTAAAAAAACATTTCATTGAATTTTAGAAGTAGATTCAAAATGAGCTGCACCACCGTTTCTTTAAACACAACTGAATTTTACACCTGTAAAACAGGAAAATGATTTCTAACACATTTGCACATTTTTTTTTTAAATAAATATTAAATATTTGAATTTAATTCAACTTACCATCGTCACTTGAGTAGCAAGAGTGGCAGTGAAGTTTGCCATTACGAACTCTTACATCAGTACCCATAAGTCCATCTCCCAACTGAATGCAGCATACACAGCACTTGAAGCAATCAATGTGATAGAAAAGCCGTAGGCTTTCAATAATCATTGCTGCACCTCGACCTGTGAAAAAAAAATAAAAAAAAAATAAAATTACACCAAAGTTTTCTACAAACAGTTCTATAGCAATAACAATCAAAATAATCACCTAATTCAAGATTGCAGTGGGAACATTTCTTCTTGCCACTGACACTAAGAACTTTGTCCTCCACAGAATTTCTTTGAGGAGAAGTGCGTTGTGGGATTTGACTATGAAAATACACAAAGAAATTGTAAATGTACACGTCATAAATTAAGGCTTTTTACTATTTTATTATTTTTTTTTTTTTACCTTTGCCGTTGTTGCACCCTTTGGGTTAGGGACATGATGATGGCATCAGGTAAATGTTTAGGTTGCCGAGGATTAGCTGCTGCTTGTCTTTGCTGTTGTTCAGTAATACGTCTATGCTCAGCTTCCTACATAAAACATACATTTAAATAAAAACATACATGCATAACAAAAATGATGAATTGTTTCCACTTTAACTTTTTCTTTCGATTTATTTACTTGATTGAAGACTTAGGTCAGTATTCTTAGAGGACATACCTGCACGAGCCAGTGCTGGTAGTTTATGCCTTGATTGCTTGTAGGTCGAGCTCGAGGTTGCTGAGAGCTGTGGCTTGGTAGCTGTGACATCGAGCCACCCAAGCTGTAGTGCATTGCAGAACGTCCCCCTCCTGCTCCTCCCCCACTTCCAGCACTACTGTTACCCGTGCTTCTCCGTAGTGCAACAGGAGGGTCACCATCAACACTCTCAAGAATAGAATCAGCAGAATAATTCCTGGAAATATATTTTAATAAAAATCATATAAAAAAATACAGAATTAAATAGTAGATAATACCTTGTTAAATGATGTTGTTGCTGAATAATTCGAGAAGGTTTTAATGGAGGAGGTGGACCTTTTTTACGAATTGCAACTGCTTGTGGTATGTAATTAGATTGATTGTTCCACGTTCCCTGAGAGGCAGTCAAAGTAGTATGCATCGAAGCAGTTTCACAAGGCTGGGGTTCAAAATACGAAGACTGGCTGTCTTCATAATAATGATTATTGTTTGCTGTATGGTCTAGATATCGTGGACTGGGAGGGGTATAATATTGCTGCAAAGGAGGTTGTTCTGGAGAATGTTTTTGATAAACATTTGGCTGGTAGTTATTTTCTTGCTGCTTTGGCTGGTATTGTTTTTGAAATGATTGTTCATGAGACTGATGGCTCTGATGTCTATTTGAAATATTCTGCTTTGGTGGACTTGGATATGGTTGTTGTACATTTTGGTCACTTGACAGCTGATCTTCTGATTGAGATTTACGAATTGGTAAATTATAATTATGATTTTCTGTGCTAATTTCATTTGTCACAGTTTCATAAGCTGTTGGAAGCTCATCTATAGAATGTTGCTTGATCGGAGAATGATAATAATGAGGCATATTATCTTTCTCTAGAGACTGAGCTATGTAGGTCTCATCTTCACTTTTCTTAAAATTATGTTTTTTCTTTGGGATTGCGTTATTAATTGTACTTGAACCATTTCCATTGTAAATTCTTCCCTCATTTTCATTTGAACCATCATTGTCATGAAGAGGAGGAATATCTAAACTTTCTAAGCTCCTCACAGCCAACTTTTTGGCAAATGATGCTTGCTTTATTGTTGAAATTACTTCACGTTCTATTCTCAAGGCTTCTCTTTCCACAGCTAGACTCTCCTATGATTACAGAGACATATGTATTAAATTAAGCAGATCTATTTAAAAATGTTCACATGTATAAAGTAAGTTTTTTAATGATTATAATTATGTGACGAAAATACTAGGTTTAGAATGAACTATAGTGTACTGATACCAAAATAAAGTGTTGTAAAATATTTCAGTATATTATATATAATATTCATTCATAAAATGACGCCTTATCCCTGGCGGGGTAAGCCAGCAGCATTATTACATTGATCGTTGATGTCCAAGGCAATTTTCTAATATACATGTATATATTAACAATTCATGTTAATATTAATAGTTAACTTTCACTTTCACTGTAGATGAATTCAAAGCAATTAAGAGGATGCAACAAAAAAGCAGACACTTTAATATAATCAGACGATATAATTGTACATTTGCCACCAAACTGAAAGCAAAAGCTACACATTGTGGACTGACTATACGTATATATAGGGAAATCATAAAACCTTTCAATGGATCATCTATTTTACATATATTCAAACATATCTTACTGTAGTAACAGGTTAATAAATAAAACATTTCATATAGTAAAAAAATATTTTCTCACCTGAGTGCCAGCGCTTTCCTTGCTGGCTAGCCTAGTCTCGGTTGGGTGAGGGGGCAGCTGAACAGGGAAATTCATCAAGTAAGTTAAAAGCATCATCAGTGATTTTCAACTTTTAAGTAACCACTACCATACATTATTCTGCTATTAACAGCAAATTCTAATTATAATGTGCAGTTAAAAAAGAAAAGAATAAAGAGAGAAATAAGTATTCTTTGAGAAAAACACACACATACACAATTAAGATACTAATTTGATTTCTTATTAACAATATAACCTTAATTTATTATTTTTCAAATATTTAATTAGAAAAATATGTACAGTAAATACTCGTTATTACACAACCTGTTGTTAGGTAAAACTTGATTTTGAGTAAAGCTAGGAGATTGCAGTCCCGTCAAAAATAATTAGCATTGTGTGGTATAGGAGAAATTTGATATAAGGGTAAACCTAATTTCCTCTGGGTCCTTTGACTTTATTTATGTATTAACTAGTTTCTACTGTATAATAACATTTAGAATTTGCACAAAAATTAATTCTAGCTTGAAGCCTGGGCTTATGACCAGATGTTTCAATGAATAATTTTCGGTTCAATTATCTCAAAACTATATTATAGTATGAAGTAATGTCGCTAGTCTCTTATTCTGACTATTATCAAGGTGGCTGGATAGTAAGGTGGGGACACAGAGCTGCTGCCCTCTCGCGGGCAGTGAGGAACTACAATAAAACAGTTGATGATCGCTTTTTTGGAGCCAAAAAGCAATCAACAATTCTTCGCCACTGCCCGTGTGGGGGCAGCAGCTCCGTGTCCCCATCTTACTATCCAGTCACCTTGCTATTATCTGATCTGGTATGGTGGGTATCAATTAAAGTAGAGTGAGCGATTGCATTTTTTTTTTAATATTTTATTTTCTAAAAATAGTTTAAGCTGCCCTCTATTGAGAAATGAATACCAAAAAATTCCATCTCAAATAGTTTCACCACAAAAAATTCCCAAAATTGGTGTTTCGGAGGTCTTCAACGTGCAGCCTTATGGAACATAAAACCGCGTTTTACTCCAACATTTTCTGAACTATGCTACCATTTAAAAAATACCTACGTAATCTATGATGAATTCTTTAATGGATTTTTAAATAAAATTTTTTTTTTTACGGAGCCGTTTTTTCAGAAAAAAATCTTAAAGTTTTTGCGGGTTAATTCCCATAAGGATTTTCATGATTTTTATCCAAGAAAATGAACCCGTAAATTTTTTTTTTATTTGAAAATTCATTAAAGAATTCATCATAGATTACGTAAGTATTTTTTAAATGGTACCATAGTTCAGAAAATGTTGGAGTAAAACGCGGTTTTATGTTCCATAAGGCTGCACGTTAAAGGCCTCCGAAACACCAACTTTGGGAATTTTTTGTGGTGAAACTATTTGAGATGGAATTTTTTGGTTTTCATTTCTCAATAGAAGGCAGCCTAAACTATTTTTAAAAAATAAAATATTAAAAAAAATGAACTCGCTCACTCTACTTTAAACTTACATTGAAGTTCAATAATTTGAGATTTCTACAAAATTTATTGCAACATTACCTTATTATCATATATACCTTAATTATGCCCACTTTGTTCGGCATGCTTATTAAATGTTATTTCATTGCTGGAACTCTTAGAAGGCAGAGGGTGGTAGTTTATTTATTTATTTAATTTTGACATTATTAATAAAAACGATAAAAATAAAAGTTGAAGCAGTTCCCAATAATAATAATTAATAATGTCAAAATTAAATAAATAAATAAACTACCACCCTCTGCCTTCTAAGAGTTCCAGCAATGAAATAACATTTAATAAGCATGCCGAACAAAGTGGGGCCTTTTTAATATTATCTGCTTGAACTCGTTGAAGACAGAGTGTGGCTACTTATTTTTTTGGTGCACTAATAAGTTATAAAAATAGAAAAGCTGAAGGTCCTGTAATTTAATTGCCAAATTTTTTGTTCTTTACAACTTTATTACTGATTAATAGACCTTTCATTTAATCTTTAAAATATTTTTATTTTTGTACGTATATTATATTATACAGAACAATTAATATACAATTACCAAATTTGAAGTTCCTGTTGGAAGCTGATGGAAGTACAATCTTTTTAAAAGTTTCTTAATTGGTTACCTAGTAAATATACTTTTGCTACGACCAGGAATCTCAAGTTTGTTATGTCTTATGTATATAAAGGTGATGTAAATCTGATGATGCATACAACTTATCTTGAAAATTTCTCTGCGACACTTTCAGGGAGGCAAAAAACACTTTGCATTCTAACAAATTACAATCAAAATTTCAAACTGAACTAATATAAAACAATGAGAAGCTGCAAGAAGCAAATACCGTGGTGGTGCATTTTTAAATCACTGCACAAAGTTCATTAGGAGAAAAATGTGATTTATTTTTATGATTTTAATTCTATGCTGAATAATATATACAACAATTTATTATTACATATCTTTTATTTATTTATTTATTTTTTTCATCGAGTGCAGTCTGCGAGAGAAGTTTTTACTGGCCAAGAGAATCCTGATGTTAATGTTGAAGCTTCTCATTAAATAATAAAAAAAAAAAAAAAAAAAAAAAAAATGAAATTTAAGGCTCTGCTTTTTAAAATTAATACTTTTAAATTTTTAAAATTCAATTAGAAATAAAATTTCTTTTTCAGTAAGATTTTCAATCAGTGTGCTTATTAAATTTCTAATATGAATCAATCAGATCCAATTACAAAATGCTGTCAAGAAATTTCAATTGAAAATTTTTACTTGAGATAATTTAAAAAAATAAATACAGTTATTAATCTGTTTTCCACATATGTCCTCGTCTTCAGTGATATAACCGTTTTAGTTAGCTTCACTTCAATCATTCACTCAGAAAAGGGGGAAAATATATAGAAGCTTAAGAAAACCTTTGTTTTAAAAGTTTTATTTTATACAATATGTAAGTCCATTTACCAAAAGCAGTGTGTTATAGAAAGAAAACTAAGTTACAGAGTAAACAAGACTATGAAACTGTCAACTACAGCCCAAATTTACAACAGTTAATTATAAAGAGAAGTATATAGTTCCATGAGTAAGAAACATAAGAAGGTATAGCATTATATTCACCCGACTGCTACAAGTTAATTGTATCAACTCGTTTGCAGATCAAATAGCAGTGAAACTTGCTTCTTGCAAACCACCAGTATCAATGAACATCTCAAGGAGTAACCATCACCGCATGTATGTTTTGCTTCAAAAAATAGTAACCAAAAGCCAAAGTAAGTTGATGTTTTTAAGCTTTTCTGTTACTAAGGATTCACTAGCAAAAAAAGTACCACTTGGATGGCCAGAGCAAGTTGTATTTAGCAGTTACTGAAAGACAAGCAAGGAGGGATGAGCACACTAGCATCAAACACTGTACTAGGTTAGTAATAAACACAAATTATTTCATTCTTACGAATTAGACTTACTTTTTCAGCCTTTAAATGTTTCTCCAAATTAAGAATATTATTCTTCTCTTCTTCTAGTTTAAGCAGTCTCTCTTTGAGCTGTGTGCCCAAGCAGTCAGCTTCCAGTGAATCTCCAGCTCCAGATAGGTTCTCTGGTGCTGCCACTGCCACAACTGCTGCCTCTGTAGCAGTGATTGTTTGTAAGCACGATCTTTTATAAATCTCACAGCAAACATTTTATAATTTCATTCCATTTCTATCCTGTCAATGACCAACTACATATATATAACTGGTAGGACTAAATTTGTTTAAACATTTAAAATGGTTTCGCTTTCCACTATTGTTTGTTTCTTATTTACAATTTAATTTAAGTTCAGTTTTAACTCCAGCTATAGTCAAATGTGATCGGCAGTTACAAGCAAAAACTGAACAGTGATGGTTTTAAAATATCAAATAATTATTATTATTTCGCCTGATACATTATTACATATACATGATATAAGCATAATGCAGGGTGGGGATAACGTACAAAGCATCATTAGACACTGTTTCACAATGTGGCAGTTATTAATATTTGGTACATTAACCAACGTCAATAATACACAAGTTAGTTGATATAATATGAATATTTACATACATAAGTAGAATGACTTAGCTGCTGAAGCAAATTGTTTATTAGTGCTAAGCTTCACCTGTGGAGGTAACATATTCCACAAATTGACAGATCTAACAACGAATTTTTACTGCTATTCTTTTCCAGCCTTCATTTTCAGTAAGTGCACAAGATAATGTAATCCTTTGCATCAGTTCCCATTTGTTATTTTATTTTTATTTATAACTACAGTGAATAAAATGCAACAAATTAAAATAACAGTAAAATCAATTATAGTACTTTTATTTATTTTGGCACCAACAAATTCAGATTAACAAAACAAACAAAAAATGACAGACTTTTCATTTTGATAATGCATGAAGGCCTGTATGTTTGATTCAAACCAGATAGTTGCACTTTCCGTAAACTAGCTACCAATTTCCTGATTTGAAAAAAAGTGAATTGCTCTCTTTATGTCAGCATACCAACATTAGAATGAATATGGCGGCGGTAGCATAGACAATAATGGTTGCATTTTTTTATTTCATAATTAGAAAGTATACCTAAAATTATGCTTTTCTGAATTTTTCAGATTTTTTGGAGTGCGGGAACTAAGTTTAAAAAAATATTTAAAATCTCTGAATTAGGGTGGTACACCTGATGAGACAACCGTGACGTCAATTGTCGTGCTGTGATTGGCTATTGATGACATCACGGTTGCTGTGATTGGCTATTGTTGACGTCACGGTTGTCCCATCAGACGTACCACCCTAATTCAGATATTTTAAATATGTTTTAAAAATTAGATACCGCACTCCAAAAAATCTGAAAAAAATTCAGAATAGCATAATTTTATGTATATTTTCTAATTATGAAATAAAAAAATGCAACCATTATTGTCTATTTTTAGAATGGAGGAAATAAACTACCTTTATTAGCCCACCTTTGGTCAACCAGCTATTCCTTAGGCTCAGAAGTTTCATTTTAAAATGGCAGGTTTAAAAAATAAATTTTTAAATAAGAAAATATCAAACAACCTCACATATTTAAATTACAGCTGGCTTGTCAGCCAGTTGATGTCATTGGTGAGGCTAATAATTGTTTTTTCCATTGCTCCCAAATCCTAAATGGACAAAATGCATGATTCTTTTTTTTTTTTTTTTTTTTTTTGCATATTTGAATACAGTACAGGACTTTAGTTACGAACTGACAATTTTTTCAGAGTTTTTGAACCCTATAATACTCTTAAAATTGAGGGGAAAGACGCGTCATATTCATGTAATGAATTTCCCTATGCTTTTGTGTTAAATAATTGCATGACTATGACATCACAGCATTTTGTAGCACGATTTCAAAGATGAGGGTTCAAAAAATGTGAAGAAAATTGACAATACATAACTCGAGGTCCTCTATTCAAATATGTAATAAAATATTTGCAAGTTGTCTATTGTTAGTGGCTTGATGCATTAAAACAACTTACGGGAAACTGCAGCAAACTCAAGTCCCAAGAAACTTTTTCTCATTATTTCCATGTCTGGTTCAAGGCATGCAGGAGGTGGTGGTGGTGGCTTTTCTCTTGGAGGCTCCAGCCTGGATGGGGCTGCCAGCAGAGCAGACAGCTGCAAATGATACCCACTTGTTACCACATGAAACTTCATTTCACCTAGACCTTACTTGAATTTGCTTTTAGATTAATTCAAATCATTGGATGTCATTAAAAATTACCCTTATTTCCTCCTTTACACAATTACAGTTACAGATATGCAAACACTAAGAAAAATATTGTTTTTCTAAATTTTTTAATGCAAGATTAGGTATAGATTTATGAAAATCTCTTTTAGAGTAAAATATTTGAAATTACATTTAGGAATAAATCAATTTAAAGAAAGAGATAGGAATAAAGCAACAAGCCTTACCACAATGAGATGTCTGCAGAAGGTGAATCTTGTTAGCACAGATGACACAAATATTTACAAATACATTATTGAGACGTTTCGACCAACATTTAATGATGTGATCTTTATCAATCACAGAAGAAGAATTGGAAGAAGAAGAAGAAGATTCTGTGATTGATAAAGACCAAATCATTAAAGGGGTACCAAAGTGAATACTTTTTTTAGATATTCTGGTAGCTGTGAATTATTTTGTTATCCCTGTAGCTCAATATTTTCTTACGATGGCTAGTTATTTTACAATTAATTTTTTAGTAAAAAAAAAATGAGTTGTAGGTTCGTTGGTTGCTTCAAACCGGCGCGTGGTAGCAGCAGTCGCTGATACGTCAAGAAGGGGGCGAGAGGAGGTTCCCGGGGGGTTCCCCCAATTCGCGGGAGATTCTCGTTGTATCAGCGACTGCTGCTGCCGCGCGCCGGTTTGAAGCAACCAACGAACCTACAACTCAATTTTTTTTACTAAAAAATTAATTGTAAAATAACTAGCCATTGTACGAAAATATTGAGCCACAGGGATAACAAAATAATTCACAGCTACCAGAATATCTAAAAAAAGTATTCACTTTGGTACCCCTTTAAATGTTGGTCGAAACGTCTCAATAATGTATTTGTAAATATTTGTGTCATCTGTGCCAACAAGATTCACCTTCTGCGGACATCTCATCGTGGTAAGACTTGTTGGTTTATTCCTATCTCTTTCCTTAAATTAATCTCTTTCCTTAAATTAATATATCCAATTAATATTAATAATAATATTATTAATATTAATATTAATGGTTTCCTTTTCCTTATATTAATATTTAGGAATAAAGTGTGCCTTTTTTAATCTTGTATTAAACCATGACCAAATATATTACTTTCAGGTTTGGCTGCATCCAAGATATTACTCATAATTAATTCACAAACTGAACATCAAAATGATTGTCTTAATTCCTGTACCTCAGTTAAATCCAAAACTATGGGGAGAAAAAAGGAAGAAAAAAAATTTAATTTATTGCTTAAATATTAATTTATAATAAAACAATTAACAAAAATAACAATGAAATATTCACTACGACTTACTTTTAATATTTTTATTTTTTAAGCATACTGACATATTGTAAGGCATATTGTTGGCTTCATATAAAAAATATGCCAAGGCTCTACCTCAGAATCTTAGCTGCCATTATTGCCTTAAAGGTATAAAAACATTTCAATATTAAATCAGAAACTTAATGATCAATGTGTTAATTGTACTGGCAACATGTTGAATGTACAACAGCGGAGTATGACAGTCAACATAGTAACCAAGTTTGCACAAAGTTTGCCTATGAACAATCTGAATTCATAAGATAGTGCTTTAGAGCATGAAGCCATCAATACATCACATAAGTGAGAAGCAATACCTACTTCATGATCTATAATGGGTCCTTGGCTGCTAAGAATACTCAACAAGCCAGTTGGCATTTCGAGGTCTACAAGGCTTGGCATTTCCTCTTCTTCCACTTCATCTGATTGGCTAAAAACACATAATCATATATTATATTGACACAAAACTGAGGAATGATTTCGTATTATACATGAATATACATGAAAACAGTATACAATATTTAGTCAACTTCAATCTTTAACATTTGTACTTACTGTGCAAATTAATAGTGATATATCCACTTTTAACTAAATTAAGGTGTTCAAGTTCTTAATTATCAAAACTATGCATGCTTGAATAGCTTTCATTTTTTTTTTTTTTAATCAGTTAACAAATTCATAGTTTATAATATCCATAGATTATAAAGCATACAAATTTGTTTCAGACAACCACATAAAAATTAGTAATAATAATATAATAATAATAAAAAAAATGTAATGCCACTTCAAAATAAGAACAGAATGAATCAATTAAATAGCTACCTGAAATACACTTAATTAAATGCAATGCAACAGCTAGGTCTTTTATCTTGTCTCACCTGACACTATCTGCTGTATGAACTCCAGAATCCTCTCCTCCAAGTGGTGATCGTTGTATGTCTCGAGGACTCACATGATCCAATGAGCTGCTTAGTACTGGAGCTTCTATCAGCTTCATGCTCGACTCGCATACAGGCACCTCTGCAGAACTGGCTGTTGGTGATAATTCTATGTCTTGATTAACCAAATCATCAAGAAGTGCATAATTTGGTTCCAACTCTTTGGTGTGACTCACAGATGGATGTAACCTTAGCTCTGAGCTGCTGCCTGATGAAGAATTGATAAATGCAACCTCTGATGTTTTTTGCATAACTGAGCTGTCTGTTATGGTCTCATTTACACTATTCCATGTGTCTCTTAAAGGAGCTGCCATTGATGTAGCCTGGAAGAAACTTACACTTGGAGCCTCATCTCTGTTAATTACTTTGGGTTTGCTAGGCACTGGGGGCCTCAATTTTTTTGCTGGCATTATAGGTACATTTTCTCTAAATTTTGAATCTATTTTTTTAGGAGATATTATTTCTAGTGGTTTCTCAAATACAGAAATTTTCTCTAATAGAGAAGACTTTTCTATTTTTTCTTCAACAGGATATTCATTGATTCTAGCCCCAGAATATTGTGTTTGCTGTTCTTGCTTTTTTTCAGGAGAAGATGTATATTGATCTACCAAATTTTTTGATACTTTATCTTGCAAAGAAGTATTGTTCCAACTATCAGTCTCTGTAGTTTGTGTGCTACTAATTATTGATGTCATATCGATATCATTAGATACACTACCAGCTGACATAACTGGCTTACATACTCTTGATGAAGCAAATTCCACATAATTTTGGATAGCCTTTTCAAAAGTAAACTCATTTTCAAGTGCCTGCAAAAACAAACAAACAAAAAATATAGAGTAAAAATAGTAAAAATATTTGTAAGACAAAGAACAAATAATAATAATGTGTAAAACATTCATTCATGTAAGAATTATTTAAACACACAGCTCAGCTTACTTGCTTGAAAAAAAGAGCTTCAACAGCTTCATGGCCACATATCTAGCATTATTAAACCTATATAGCAATTAAAATATTTTAAGTTTTAATTCCTAATTTTTTAAGTTCCATTTATATATATATATATATATATATATATATATATATATATATATATATATATATATACACATAGATTATCAGAAAGAAGGACAACAAAATTCTTGACAACAAATTTGATTTATACTATACTTTTTCTACTATTATAATTAATAATATAAGCATAAAATTTATCACCTCTCCATAACTTGTGTTTTTATGGGTTGTCTATTCTTTTTTTTAATTAAAATAAATATCGCATAGACGATTTTTCATAATAAATAAATAATATACAGAAAAGGATAGGAACTCCAGCAAGGTCTTAGAGATTGAAAAAGTCACAGCAGGTGAAAATCTTGTGGTCATAGGTTCCTCAATCTCTACATGCATCCCTGTAAATTAATATTTTCGAAGTGAATCTATGACCACAAGATCTTCACCTGCAGTGACTTTTTCGATCGGAAAGGCCTTGCTGGTATTTCTTGTCCTTTTTTTATATTCTATGTCGCAACCTAAATGGTTTATTTTCCTTAAAAATTGAATACTAAAATATCATAATTTGTTTATATTTTGCCATTAATACAAATAACCATAAAATCGAAACACAAAAACACAAAACTCAAACAAGGTGGAGCAAAGATGAAACACACAATCACTACCTTGTTTTCTTCTTCGTTTGTCTCATTTTCCTCCTCCTCCTCTTCTTCTTGTGATTTGTTACCGATTCCAAGCTCACTCAAATCATTCTCATTTCCCTCATTGTAAACAACAATACTGCATTTGCGTCCTCTAGAATGAGAAAAACAAATATATTAATAATAATTAAAATAAATTAAAATTTGACACTCGTATATATTTTGTTTGTAATTAGTATTTATTGTTCACTGTTGCATTTATTCCAGTTTAAATGTCTAAATTATTGAAATCCAAGTAGATTCAAATTTCATTATGGAATTGAATTAGCACAGGGTTTCTCAACCAGTGTTCCGCGGAACACTAGGTGTGCCGTATACGTAAATCCAATAAAAGCAAGTATAGCAACAAACAAAGACAAAGAGAGCGAGAGGGAGAGAGAAAGGTTTTCTAAAGAAAAAATTATTAGATTACTTAGATTTTATGAAAACACACATAAAAAATTACGCTGCATGCATTTTTATCACTCTCACGGAAAATATGAATAAATATTATTTGTACTGAAATGCTGAAAAGTCGTGTAGGTTTTTGTGCAGGGCTCAGTTTTTCAAATAATTGAGTGTTTAAAACACAGTGTACAATATATACTGTGGAACATTAGGTAGTTAAAAACAGGCACGCTAAGGTAAGATATTTTCATATCTCTACTTTTTTTATGTGTGAAACTAAAAGTGAATAAAAGTGAATAAGCTCCAAAAAATAAAATTTCGGCATAAAATTTAAAACTGTCCACAAGTTTAAAAAATCAAAATTAAAAACTTTATATATTTATTACGGGAAATATCACTATGTGTCTGTATTACAAATTTTATGTACAGCCTAACAGACCAGCTAATTAAAAAAAAATAAAAATAAATAAATAAAAAAAATTATATGTGAACTGCCACGCCTCCTTTTCTAAAAAAATTGCAACTGCAGCGGGTTATTGGGGGGTGCACCCCTCAGGCACCACAGTGTTCCATGGGCAATTTGTTGTTGTGGAAGTGTTCATGTGCCAAAAAGGTTGAGAAGCCCTGAGCAGGTAATATCAATAATATTAAAAAATAAAATGTGGGAAACATAATATTTGTGATGTTTGGTGAGAGCAAACTTAAAGGTTTGGAAGTACGCACCTCATCATTTCACTGAAAGTCTTATTTCGTCTGGAAGCAGAGTTGCTTTGTTCCTCCTCCATCTTCTTAATTTCAGACACCCTCTCCATTAGCTGCTCCTGCCGCTTCCTCCGATTTACCTTCCAGCCTTCTAGGTCCTATTTATTGACATTGATAGGTAAATTAGTTCACAAAAAAGACAAGAAAAATATGATATTCTAAGGGCAAAGTATAATAACAATTGATTAATTAATTAATAATATATACCAAACACATATTTAATGAAAATACAATAAAAAAAATGTATCCTTTTCACAGAGTTTACCAATAATGTTTAATCTGAACATTTTTTTTTTCATTAATGCGCTAAATTCTTTTATTAGTTTCATTTGAGTTGCAAATAATTACAATCTGTAATTTCATAGAAATTTATTGAGAATGTAAGAACTAAATCTAATTAACTTAACAAATCAAATTGACTCTTTAAATTATTTTACAGATTGATTGTGTAATTAATTTTTCTTTTAAAGTTATTTTTTCCAATACAATATGCTGTATATGTAATAAAAATGAATAATATATTATTTATTATATAATTATATACAAAATGACGGAACAGGAAACAAATTCGGAGAGGGAATGGAAAGGAAGAACACAAAAAAGGAACAGCTCTCAAAGTCTATGACATTCTTTTCCCTCTATATAAGAGAGACTTTTCTTCACCCTCCTCCCCCCCCCTCCATCTTTCCATGGTCCTGTCCAATAGTTTGAAGGGTTTACAATAAATTGATAAATAGGCAACAAAAAAATAATCATAATAATGAAATAACATTCCCTTTTGTGATTGATATATTATGAATTTTGAGAAACGTGAGAAGCAGTAATGCTGTAGATTTAGGAAAAGAAAATTTCCAAGGCAAGCTCTGTACTCTGAGATGGCTATGGTTATTTGTAACTTACATTTTGCCAGTCTTCAGGCTCTTCTTTTCTAATTTGTTCGACAACAGGCGGTATTTCTCTGGGTGGTGGAGGCTTGTACAGGTTCACCGGTGGAGAGATTTTGATGAACTGTAGGGGGTTGACTGGGGGTGGCTGAGGCCCTCGCAGTCTGCTGCCCGGGAGAAGAGGAGTCCCCTGCTCTCCAGTAGGACTGAGGGGCACAGCAGCTGCCTCCTCCAGGGGCTGCTGCTGTTGCTGCTGCTGAGGCATTCTGCTAATGCCTTCTTACTTCACCTAGAACAAAATTTTTAAAATCAATGTCATGTATATGCTACTGCTACAAAAGAAAAAGGGGAAAAAAATAATAATAATAATTTTCCATTTTTTTTTTTTTTTTTTTCTTACAAGGATACACCCCTAAGAGCTTACAGCTCGCGGCGGGGTACTGGGTAGGAATAAGGTAGGGAACGGATAGTGGCCACAGCCTGCATGCTTATGCGTCCCAGCATTCGCTGAGGTGAGACTGAGGGAACCGTGAAAAACCTCAGTCAGGACGGACACCTCTACTTTTTCTCAATGGATCAAAGCGATGTCCAAAGCCTGGGGAACCACACACAAGTGCATCACTGCACTGGGTGGAAAGCGAGACAATTTACCCCAGGGAGGGAGCAGCGTATTTTTTACTTGAAATGGTCACCCATCCAATCAATTTTGACAGCATGTTTGAAAATATTAAAATACCCCACATAAATGAAATTAAAAACATTGAGCAAGTGAAGCTCAGTTTTTGTAAAATTGCATTTATGAATTTATGCACATATTATTGTTATAAGTTTACTGCATTATTATATAATTTTGTCATAAAAACAGGATTTTATATTTTGTGTCCGCGATAATTATTATTTTACTCTTTGGTCCAAAAGTAATTGAATTATTAAATAATAATTAAAATTTGTGATTTGAATAGCAATTAAGTCTGCTAATCAAGGGTAAATCTAGAGCATGGCTCAGGGAGGGGAGGGGGAACAGGCGCCCTCTCCTGCGATGTTAAATTTGTGGAGGGAGGGGGTGGTACTGGTAACACTTCCCGTGTATTTATTATTTTTTATTTTGGGACCTTCTGGTAAAGACTGGCGGAGGGGGGGGGGAGGAGGAGAGCGATCGCCCCCATCACCTTTCCCCTCCCCCCTCGGATCCGCCCTTAGCTCTTGGATCTGCTCAACTATAGCTTTAAGTTTAATGAATTACCATTTCATTATTATTGGTACATTAATTTACCATGTAACTATGCATGTAATTTGGATTCGTAAAAAATAATAGAGTATCGACCTCAATTTTTTTTTATTGCAGAAATGAATAAAGGGTGAAAAGTTATGCTACCCTGATTTTTTTCAGATTTTTTAGAGCCCGGGAAGTATTTTTAAAAAATTATTGAAAGTCCTTTTTGTGACGTCACGCGGCGGCAAGTCCTATCTTTTTCTTAATGAAGGAGCGGCGTCTCGTGACGTCACAAAAAGAATTTTCAATCATTTTTTAAAAATAGTTCCCGGGCTCTAAAAAATATGAAAAAAAATCAGGGTAGCATAACTTTGCACCCTGTATTCATTTCTGCAATAAAAAAATTGAGGTCGATACTCCATTGAATTAAAGGCACTTTTAGTATATAAGTTTAATCTAAAAATTTAATTTTTCTCAAAGAAAACCATTGCAGAAAGAATATCTTTTGTTACTCGATTGATTGGTTGATATTTTGGAGCAATTGGCACATTTTGGTCATGTATGCCCCCCGTACATAACTCTATAACTCGAATCTAGATGGTTTAAATAATACAGTCCACGTTCATTATAAAAATATAACCCTTGACCCTTGAAAATGTAAAATTATTATCAACATTCTTACTATGGTCATAATATAATCAAGTAGTTGCTTTGTGTGTCGATGGGAGTGTAAATTGTGTTTGTAAATTGTAGCAGTGAAAGGAGGTGCTACCAAAGAGTTTACATTGCATATACAGGGAACAGATTATGTGTTCCCTGGTATATGTATATAAGATCTCTGGTGGTACTCGGCCTGTTTATAAATATACACACACTACCTGCTAGCTTGCCCTAATGCACGCACGCGGTGCAAGTTGAGGGCCAGGTTGCATGGGATAAGCAGGCCAGATGCTAAGTTATACGGCCGGCACGGAGGTAGCAAAGAACGGGCAGGGCGAAAAACTGAAGGAAGCCGAGGGCCGAGCAATAGTCACGCAACCTTGCAAGAAAGCTAGGAGCCACGAGAAGAGGAGGAGGCTTGAATCGAATGGTGATGGAGGAAAGAAAGGCGGAGAGCTGTGCCTCAGGCAGTACGAGATACAGCATCAAGAATGATGATGCTATATTATAAGAAGAGGAGGAGGTGGTTTGCGTGTGTAACAGATACAGTTATAGAGTATTATTGAAGGTCACCGAAAGAGGGCTCCGCAGGTAATACATAATAGTTAAGACTCTCTATGTTGCGGTCTATTTTTTATTGTTATTAATTTACGTTTCATGGTCCACGCAATGAATAGAACGCAACACGACCGATCTAGCAGCAGCTACGTTCCGAAGTGGCAACGCCGAGATCTCACATTATTGACATCATATTATTACCTTAATTAATACACAGAATAAAGAAATACTGTATTTATTTATAAAAATATGTATAATTTATATAACAAAATAAGAAATCATCTGACATCAATCCATTGTAATCAACTTTCAAAACGGGCAAAACGAAATAAGATGTTGCCACTTCTACTAAATATTATAATAAACCAAAAAGTATTATAACACCTCGAAAATTTACGTTACAGTTTTTGTTACTGTTTATAAGTTTCTTCGCATGTACACGTTTTTATATTTTATTTTCATCAATATTTATTTTATTTTATTTCATTTTTTTTTGTATACAGTACACACCAGGTACACACTTCCTTTACATGTTTAATGCGCCCTAGAAAATATTGAAGGTACCAACCTCAAAATTTAGCTGAGTAGCGGAAGAACTAACTTGAAGGTGGTTTGATTAAGGAAATTTGAAGAACAGTAGAGGGTGAAGCTGAAATTTAAAAACCGACATAGGAAAATCCATGTTAAAGAAAAGAGAACCTATTATGGAGATTTTTTTTTAAGTGGTAAAAAGTTGTTTGAGAGTGTTTAGAGGTTTAGGTTTAGACACTAATAATTATAAGGAAAATTTAGTTAATTTAAAAATAATTAAATTTCTAGTTTATGATTTTTGATATTCTAAATGACGCTTTGATCTCTCTTCTTCTAAAGCCCCATAAAAAGAGGGAAGAAATTATTATTTTTTCTAAAGCCCCATAAAAAGAGGGAAGAAATTATTATTTTTTATAACTTAATTTTCCTTGCAAGAGGGTTCCAATTAAACCACATTTTATCACTTTTAAAGAAAATATTCAATTTCATTTTAACATGGATTTTCCTTGGTCAATTTTAAATTTTCAGTTCCACCCTCTGTAACATCTTAACAAGGGTATAATTCTATAAATTTCCTTAAGTTACCCTTCAAGTTGATTTTTCAGCTACCCTGAGGCCTGAGCTAAATTTTGGGGTTGGTGCCCCTTCAATATCGCCGTATTAGAGCGTATTAAATATGTAAAGAGTAAAAGTTGTAGGGCACCCGGTTTAGGTATATTATAATTATAGATGGAACAAATTCATCCGGTATGACTTTTACAAGAAAAAGTGCTCAATGAATATAACTTACATTATTGTATTTATTTTTACTCCTTTTTCCCTATCAAAATGTAAGTCGTTTGTTCACTGTCGTTAAGTTAAAAGGTTTAAACCTTGACAACAACTCTATTTTTAAAGCAAACAACTTTAGAGGAGCTGCTTTTCTGTGACTCAGTGTTATATATAGCAAAGTAACAGACAGGATAATATGCCATCATTGCCATCACGTCAAGCAAAGTTGGAACTGCATGCTAGCTTAGCTTAAAAAGAAGGACGACTCATTTTAAAAATCAAAATGTCCCTGCTAAAATAAGCTACACTTGCAATGACATAGGCAATAATATAATTATATTATTATATCATTCAAACATTCATATCATATATCAAATGAATTCATTCAATTCATGATGCCTCTCCTGCATCTCTCCAATGCCTTTAACATCACACCACATAGCAAGAAAATCTACTTCTATCTAACTTTAACAATTTTTCACACACAAAGAAAATAATTCGAGAAAAATTTCAAAACTAGTACTGCAATGGAAACGCGTCTTTTAACATAAACCTTTATATGGAGTACAACTGCAGGCATCTGATACATGCAGATAAAAAGAGTAGGTCGACATAAAATAACTTTCCCCGATATTAAATAGAATCAGATACAATCTAGAAACAGAACGTTTGGAACTAATAATCCGATGGCTTCTTTTATAGAAGAATATTATAATTGAGCGGTGCATCAACGATCTCTGCATTTTGCATTCATCGAGATGCACGACTCCGCTCGCATCGTCCTGGACACGACTCGGCCCACTGAAACCAGTTGATACACACTCTTAGCTGTGTACAGAAAGCATGCTCAACAATAATAAGAATTATATATAGATAGGTCAACTACTTGATTCCATATTACATTTACGAAAACAGGACAATCAGTGCCATATTTTATACATCACTTATAATATATAAACATTATAAACGTTAAATAATGCAGCAGCAATTGATGATAACTACAATACGATCATAATTCTTGTAAAGATTTTACTGTTTAATTCAACTCCCCGTACCCTCACGAATAAAAGTATATGATTTATTTCTTGATAGAGCAATTGCCACACACGAGTTAAAAACTCCAAGAAACATTTTTATACTTTGTTTTTCTAGGTAGAAAGACATGCAGTAAATACAACATTATACATTAATGATACAATTATAATTAATCATTGAATTACATTAATTGATAGTATCTTTGAAAAATCTATAATTAACATTGTTCTCTTTAACAAAATTGAAATGGTATTTTCTGCAATTTAATACTCTTCACATTTCAGTCCTCACGTTTTGAATATCCAATATAATATTACCAGCAATTATAACAATTTTTTTCATGGTCAGCTATATACACACGACCGCAGCACAGTACATATTTTTAAGGTATAACCTGAGAATTTGTCTGTCAAGGTCAAGAGGCGTGGCTATAGTGGCAACACTGTTTGCATTGGAATGCGCATAAATTTTTAGGAGGGGGTGGTGACTACAGTCTTTGAGAACGTTGCCACATTTCTCATCACATATAGGTAACGATCATCGCCACGGTTCAAAATATATGAAAACAATTCAGAAAAATAGTCTAAAAAATTAGGTTTTAGTAAAAAAAAAAAGTAAAAGAATCTGTTGTATAGTTTTTTTGCAATGCTAATTAACAAATTTAACATTGGAAGGATACAAAATTCTCATTTAAATAAATTAATTATAATTAAACCAACGGTTAAAAAATTCCGAAAAAATTCAGAGATAATTTGACGATTGTTGTGAGCCCACCAAATTAATTTGAAGAAAATCTGTTGTAGCGAATTTTTCGTCCAAATTTCTCAGGTTAAGCCTTAAATGTGGTGAGGGATAAAACTACATCAGTATTAATAAATAACAAAAAGTTCTCGGCGCATTATTATCTCAAGGCACTTGTTCCGTTTTTATGGCGATAATTCCAAGATACACTCTTTATAATATATACTTAGATTAAAAGATTAAGTCAAAGCAAGCATGAGCATGCATGACGTTTACTATGTGGTGTGCATGGTGCGGCTGCAGTACAGAACACAGCATATTTATATATTGTGATAATATATTATGATTTATGACACACTAAACACATTTTTCTCTTTTTACTTTTTCCTTTTTTTTTCCCTTCATTATTGGAGAGTTTTAAAATGCATCATGTCAAGCATGAAAATAATTTTTTATTTGATTTGATGTTGTGCCCAATAAAATATTATAAAATATATCATATATTTTTTTCTTAATTTTCAATTCAAATACTTTTAACTCGCTTAATTGTCAGAGCACATGATATTTTCATTCATGTTTATGATGAAACTAATGTACAGTATTATAAAAAATGGACTTATCTATCAATTTATAAACAAATCAAATGATGTAATATAATTTTATTTTAATCCTATTTTGTTAAAATGCAATTCAAAACAGATCAATTATCCTCTTTTCATTCCATGTAAATTGAAATTTTATAACATAATTTATAGTCTTATTAACTGCAGACTATTAAATTTGCAGGGACGATTGCAATGAGGATTACGCAGAGTTATATAACGCTGTAACTGCCATGTTGTTAAGTGTGTAATAAGCATTAGGCACGGCCTGAAAGGTGCAATACTTCTATTACCTGCATGCTTCGTTTGAACTATATACAGCATTTGATTGACTTAATATAAGAATAACACCACGAACTTTAGCCCTGCTCTGATTGGAGGCGTAGTCTATATGGAGCTGTGATGATCTTTTGAATGTTTTTGCGATGGCTACGCTGACACATGCATAATATATATATATACATAGATAAAAGGTAAAATTTCAAAAATTTGATAATAAATATCAAATTGAAGTGCATGTATCAACTCTGGTGCTTTTAGTACCTCTAGGCTAAATTTATGCTATTTTATATAGGTTCGTTGTGAAAAACTCCTAAATTATAGTTATATCTCTTGATTATATAGTATAGTTTGTTGTTGTTTTTTTTCATCAGAAAAAAGTTGCTGCATCATTCAACCTGTATTTTAATAATATATTATAATATATGCAACATTTTATAGTTTTAGTTTATAATATATATATATATATGTATATATATATATATATTATGTGCAGAATTGTTGTGTGTAACGTATGATGTCAATGACGTGAGAAGCCAGCAGGCGTCCAACTATACTTGTACAAATGTTATCAGACCTATCAGCTTACAGTTAAAAACAAGGCCTTATATATCGAGCAAATATACCTGTGACGCCTAAAATTTGTAACAACAGCAAAATTTACAAATTCCTCAGCGAGTCTTATCAGTTCACCTCGTCATTTGTCAGCAAATTTCAAACGTCGCTTGAGGAAATCCCGCATCCCATAGAGACGTAAGGTTTCTTAAAGGTAGAGATAACACGGATCAGCTGACCCAATGCTAAAAAAATCCCATTCATAAAAATTATGAAAAAAATTTAAAATGTTCTTCTCTACATCCCCTATCAGTAGGTAAAATATCAGGTTACAAAAACGAGCTAGTTTTCGAGTTATTAATTTTTAAAGTTCTCTAATTTAACATGGATAAATGGAACTTCCATGTTAAATTAGTCAACTTTAAAAAAATTAATAACTCGAAAACTAGCTTGTTTTTGTAGACCTGATATTTTACCTACTGATAATGGATGTAGAGGAGAACATTTTAAATTTTTTTCATAATTTTTATGAATGGGATTTTTTTAGCATTGGGCCAGCTGATCCGTGTTATCTCTACCTTAACGCAACGGAGTAGGTGTAACGCATAATTGTGGTCTAGTTCCGGCCCACGTATGATATGGCATTGCAACGTCCTGTGAAGATTCGATATCAGACGTTATTGCAATAAATACATACATATATATATATATATATATATATATATATATATATATAGGGGTGGGGGGAAATTCTTGTATCTTAATTATTGAAAAGAAGCATTGAAATTGCCAAGATAATAGTATTCATATTATACAATGAGACATTTTAAAGAGACAAGTTTATTAATATAACCAATAATTATTTTATTTATTTATTTCACCCAAAGTACAAATACAAAATATATTACAAAAATTAGGGTGCGGATTGCAACAAAGCACCGATGGCACTATTTCACTAAAAAGTGGTTACAAACTACTGAAAAAAACAATCATTAGCTGTAAGCTTGTGTCAAAATAAATGTGTAATCATAAACTATTTTTACAAATATAGTGTTTCTTTAAAACACAAGGAAACTGTGTTTCCATGCTATTTTATTATCATGCCTGCAGTCAGCCTATAAAGCTATATTTTATTTAGAATAAATTATTAACCTCTTAATTAAATGAACATAATTACATGCCACGAAAAAGTTCAAAATAATAGCTGTATAGCTCTTAAACATTTCAAATCGTTATAATGAATGAATATAGTGATTAATCCTGTCAACTACCATTACCATGTCATAATTAATAGGCCATGCAAATGCAAAACAAGACGACAATTGCACAACAGCTACTTTCCTTTACTCATTTTTATATATTAATATATTATGTTCAAAGTATATAACTAACCTTTATCGCCACTTCTTAATGTACATATTATATTTATATGCATGTGGCTATTAAGGCAGAATGCTTCTTCTCAGGTGTGTAGCGGATCTATTAATCATACAGGTGGATTGTGACTGATTCGATTTCAATGAATGTCATTAATTGATTCCATCAAGTAATGAAGTCATTATTTGAGTCATGTAATGTTTTATCCATATGAAATTGAAACGTGTATGCCATAAGTATTATTAGATCATTAGTGCATTAGGCAACTGAAAATTGAAAATGTCATCGAACTCTCGTCACATTCATCTTTGTAATTTTGTAATTTGGAAAAAAGAACAAAATAAGAAATTCTCAATGTTGTTGTTGTTTTGTTTTTTTTATTAATATTAGCTTGTATGCTATCTCTTTTTTGCTCCTTTTGTGGTTTTTGTGGTAGGTCACAAAGATTTCCAAAGGAAGAAAAAATAAACAAACCAATTGGCACATAAAATAATGTTAAAATTAATATTTCGTTACGACCATCCAAATTTAATTTACATTCATGTTAGCCCAATGAGGTTTGTCCAGTTGGTCAGCTGCCATCAGCTGAGAAGTGTTATGAGTATGACGGTTTCTCTAGGCACGGAGAGAGAACTGCGCTGTATAATATTATTTCCTCTAATGACGATAAAGTTTGGTTGATGATGCATTCAGAAATTAATTTCACGAATAGGTCTGCTTGTAAATTTAATGTACACTTTCTCGCCTCTGAAAAGTTCCCTTCTGCAGCCTTGTTAATCACCATGTCCCGTAAGAATAACATAATTAAGGCACGATGATTAACAAGGCTGCAGAAGGGAACTTTCCAGAGGCGAGGAGTGTACAGTACAACGTCTTCAAGAAATGGTACAAGATGAATCTTCTGTTCTCTGACATCTGTGCATTTACGAACAGACCTCAGGTTAATCAGTGACATACATTTTTTTTTTGCATGAGATCAATACATAATCTCAATGATAACGATGGTCAAAAAATGAATTTTTTGACGTGATCCATGTTGTTGTACGTACAACCAGTTGTTCGAATAAAGAAAATAAAAAAATATATAACAAAAATAATAAGTTTTAAAATATTGAGGGGTGAAAAAACATAAGGACGGAAGGGTACTTTAAACGGTATACCTTGTTTTGATTAAAATTTTGTTTGCGTGACACACACTTGGAAAGAGTGTTCCATGAATTCAGAATTCTCTTTCTGTTTACATTGTTATGTTACTCCACGGCTGGGTGACTGTGGTGGAGCGACTGCGGCGCACGCAAGTAGCGGCAACAGCTCGCGGGTGTTTGCGAGGTCAACTGGGGCATGGGCAGCCAACAGCAGGCAGATCCATTGCAACCCAGATTTGCTAAGCCACCGCGACAACCTAGCTCCGCTAGAGACGACTTGTCAGTTGTCAGAGTTGTCAGCGACTAGCCCAGCACACAGTAGCACACTTGCCTTTGCCTCCCCCACTAATCCTTCAGTCTCTGCAATGGGGTACTGACCATAAAAAAAGTTTCAAGTTTTTGTCAACATTTCAAAAGACACGAGAATTTCATGAAGAACAAGCCCTATTACAGCATTCTACAACAATTTCTTGATTTTATATGAATTTTTGAAACCTCTCAAAAATGACGTCATAGCATTGAATCTTAAATGGGAAAATAGATAAGTTAACATTGCCAAATCTCATACTTAATATTGCAATGTAACCAAACCTTAATTTGCAAGGTTTTTAGGTGCTAGAATCACGATAATGAAGGTTTCAAATTCCTACCTCAATAACTTTTCATTTTAGCAATGTTAACTGATGCATTTTCCCATTTAAGATTCAATGCTATGACGTCATCAAAAAAAGTTTTAAAAATTCATATAAAATCAACAAATTGTCGTAGAATGCTCTAACAGGGCTCATTCTTCATAGAATTCACAGTACTTTTTACTAGTATTGCTAACTCAAATACCGGTCAGTACCCCATTGACCCTCTCCTGGTTGGTGTATATAATATTTTATTTTTATCCAATAAACGGTCAAAATAAATTAGCCATACAAAGCCTACCTCTATCTATTTGACCGCATTTCAGTGTCAAAGGATTTTATGATAAGATTAAACACGTCATCTATCAACCACATCAGCAATATATATTTTTTTTTCTTTGAAGTAGCGATAACATGTACACCTTAATCAATAATAATAGCACTCGTAATAAATAATATAATATTTGATACTTTTCTATCAATTCACTTTTTTTTTTAATCGTTCTTCCGCTATACACTCGCACATTGAACTAAATAAACACACAGGACATGGCGCAATTTGCCCACCCACCAGCAATGACGTAATAATCCCGTTGAAGCCGTATCTATTGTTGTTTGGACTGAATACTTTAGCAAGCTAGCTGCGCTTACTGTTGTAGCTGTGCTAGCTACTGCTTGCCTAATAGTGAGGGGCTTCAGTAAAGACCGCGGCACAACGAGAAGTGCTGATCATATGTACGCCTTTCTCTTGTGGCGTGGAAATTTTCAGCTTCCTTGCTCCACTAAGGTACTCTCACTACTCACTATGCCGGTTGGAACTGCTCCATCAGTCACTCTCACGGCGCTCGACTTGCAGACTCTCTCTCATTCCTCTTATCTGCTTGTTGGGGTTTGTTGAGCTCAGAAAGCAAGACACCACACCGCATACATTGAAGGTTGTTGCAACGTTTTGCGGGTGGCTATAGGGCTGTGCCGTGCAGCATTATTTTTTATTCGAAGCTTTGCCGCCGGGATTACTACAAAGATATATAAGATGCGACTCGGCGACTGATGGGACTCCACCCCCGCTATTTTAAGCCACGCTTGAATTACTGCACGTTTGTGGTTTGGTCTGTCTGGCACATGTGCAAAGCAGACTAGCAGACTAGCAACGGATATTATATACACACATATATTTTATTTTCCACTGTATTCCGCAATCTTGAATTAAATTACATAAAAAATAATTATGCTTTGGCAATGGTAAAAATATATTATATTTATAAATTATAATATTAATTTGTATGGCTATAATTTAATGATAAAACAATAGTAAAATATAGCTACATGACTACATGTATACCTCGAGACAGCATGTCGGACTTGCTATGGCTGCTGTAGCTCGAAGACACAGAAATCATTTGTCGAATGCATAACAAGGGCAGGGGTCGTGGTGTCCCGAGATGAAGTTTCTTTTGTTAAATGGGAATGGACAAATTGACAATTCAAAAAATTGATGATGAATATTGTGAAATTATGTTTCTCTACTACATCAAATTTGAATTACAGAGTCCAACACCTGTCTTGGTCAACCAATGCGCGGCTGACGCCTGCGAAAGGTGTTCAGCCATACACTGCACTGCTGCAATTGCTGCATTACTAGTAAGTCACCATACTGTAATTCAAATTTAGGAGATCATGGAGAAAATTTTAATTTCCCCGAAGGATTTTTTTTTTCTTACTTTGACTTTTGTTTTATTTTTGTAAGTTTTTTCAACGATGGTCTTCAGACATGGCATGACTTTGTTAACTGCAGTAGAACACATAGTAAAATTATGTGCTCTCTTCCCGCGCCTACATGCAGCAATATAATTAGATCTGTTCACAAATGCACGTTATAATCAATTAGTTAAATAAAAAAATATATAAAGTTCACTTAAAAGATATGTAAGAATTTATTTTATATCTATTTCGACTGTGTATTTACGAAAAATACTTAAAATTTGAATGTTCTAACTCACTGCAGGTAAGAGCTACACATATATTTTATTACAGAGCCATGGCATATACAGTATAATATACTTGCGTATCAACATTATTACTATGAGAGGTAGAGAAGCAAGAGCATGGCATAGGGCATATAGAGACTGCAAGGGCAAAAGTTACTCAAAATCCTTGTAGTCTCCAACAACAATGCTCGACTGTATGAAAAACAATTAGTGTAGAAAATTGACTCGCAAGTAAACAAGAATAAGTAAGAGGGAAAAAGTACTCGCTGGGCCGGTGCTCCTGCTCTTTTTTTTTTTCTTTTTTTTTTTAAATGCTCCTAGTGGCGAGCGGGCCGCTATGTCAGTGACCTTATGAACGAGCAAGAGAGCGTAGTGGCCAGCAGCAGCAGGAGTCCCAACCTGGTTGCTGCAAAGTGCAAACAACACAGGAGATGGAGCTACCAGTGGGGGAAGTCGTGTAGCAGAGTAGGTCCTGCCCCGCCACTGTAGTACCTCAGATGGTAACATTCCGGAAAGAAGCCTCGAGTGTTAAAAAAATAATTATACTATCAGGTCTTATAATCACACGCAAAGACGAGGCTACAAACGTAGAATGTAGTTTGAGCTAATAGCCACACGAATATACCGGTAGTCGTCCAATCTTCTTGGAGGTTGCTAAACAGAAAGACCTAAATTCACATGCATTGATTCTGACGATATAATTATGTTATAATATCGTTGAATTATGTGTAGTAGATAAAAAAAAAAGTACAGTTGTGAATTGTTAGTAAAGACATTATCGATTAGAATGCTTTGAAAATTGAAAACTTGGAAAAAGGAATAAACTGTTCATGACAGATTTCTTGATCAGATTATTGAAAAGCTTTATTTCAAATTTTAGCCTATATACGCTCGCCCAATGATAAATTTGTATATCAGTCAAAAATTTTGAGCAGCTATAGCACTTTTACAGGTTCCGCAATTTCGAAATTTCGGGGCTTGCTACGGTTGTAAATTATTAAAACAGGAAAAAAAAAAAAAAAAAAACACTAAAAGTTGTATAGTAAATTTTAGTGTTTTTTTTTCCTGTTATTTGTATATATTATGTATTATCTTTTTTTATATAAACTTTTATGTAGTTGTTTTTATCTTTTTTCAGGATGCAAATCTTGTTTGGGCATTGCCTTTTTTTGCACCCTCTTGGGCAGTATTTCCTATTATACCTGACTGTGACAATGTATGTATCTTGTCTGTTCTGCTCAATAAAAACTATATTATTATTATTATTAACATTGTTTCTGTAAACAGCTCGAGACACCATGAACTTTACCACGGCTCTGTCTGTAGGCGTTATTACCACGCAATCTAGAAAGACGTGCATGGTGAACTTGAACTTTTTAGGATGACTAAATCTAGCCATGCTCTTCTAACCTCCCCAAAATTGCCAATCTGCATCTTGTCTCTTGGAGCTGCAGCGTCAGTTAATGAGGCAGGAGTAAAGTGCATGCTGTCCCAGGGGAAACATTACCAAAATCAAACTTTGAGAAAAATATTCATGGCAGAAATAACATGATTACACAGTATCTAATGAGTTCGGTTATCAATATCTCCATAGCAATATATATTGGATATTGATTTTTTTTTTAGATATTTTAGATCACACTGTATATAATATGACTTGACTGTTGTTGGCTATCGACAAATTCACCCCAAGGCAGCGTACACTTACATTGCATATTTACAAGCAACAGTAATTTTTAATTTCCTAATTTTCTCGTGGACATGACCCAATTGTAAAAAGTTCGACATGTCGGCACACTCGAAAATGATCACTCTACTTTAATTTCAGTTTTGAAAAGAACGGACAAATTTCTACGCTTTTCATGTCTAGTTCAACGACTTCGAACTAGACATGAACTATTTAATTCATTTATTTATTTAATTCTATAGCTTACGTGAAGAGGGCAGACGCGGATCCAGGGTGTGGGCTGGGCAACCTACTGCCCACCCCTTTATTCGAAATAAAATTATTAAATATTGGATATAACATGGGCAATTTAGGCATTTCCTCCACTCATTTTTTTTATATTAATATGCTGAATTATTTATTTACCCCCCCCCCCCCCTTCCGATCCATTTTTTAAGTCTGCGTCTGGACGGCTTACTTTGATGCGAAATAACTCGTAATATCATTAAGAGTATAATATATAGGCCGCCGTAAAGCTTATTAGTAAATTATCGAATGTTCATGCGTGATGGTGGCTTAATTGATGGCGTTTCCGTCACGAACATATGCCACCAAGTCCTCCTTCCTAACTATAATCCTTCCTTTCTATAATATTATATTATTTGTACATTTATTTATATATACATGGGTGGCCGTTGCTCAACAATCCATCCCAGCATTTGCTTATAGCCGTATTGTCACTGCAAGGAAGTGAGAACTGCATGGTGGAAACCTCAGCCAGGATGGATGGTAATGATGAAGCATGCCATCAATTACTTCCCCGATGTACTATTAGCCGACTTAATTAAGTTGCCTCTTGAAATTCATCCATCAATGAAACTCGATGATGATGAATCTGATAATAGTGCTCAGGATCGAACTCGCGAGCTTTTTAATAAGAGTCACATCAAATATGTACGGTATTATCAGAGAGCTTTAATTAAAGCTCTCTGGTATTATGTGCTATAATTCTTAATTTCTCAACTGATTTTTTAAGAAAATTTATAAACAAATCAACTAATCGACATATTATTTGAAATTTGAATTGCAATCTGAGGGGGGGGGGAGAGAGAGAGAGAGAGAGAGAGAGAGAGAGAGAGAGAGAGAGAGAGAGAGAGAGAGAGAGAGAGAGAGAGAGAGAGAGAGAGAGAGTGATTCCCAAGCTGCTGTTTAAAGAAGGTGCATGCAGTACTAACTGTCAGATTGAGTGTACAGTACAAGAAATCTGTTCTTGAAGGCACAGTTAATTTAGAAGGGGGGCTGTGAATATTAAGTTCATTCAATTCTTGATTCTAAAGAATCAAGAATTGAATGAACTTAATATTCACAGACTCCCAGTGTAAAATTCACCTGATTCTTGATTTTGAAATGCTTATGTATTAATATTAGTATGTATATTATAATAATATAATATAATATAATATAATATAATATAATATAATATAATATAATATAATATAATATAATATAATATAATATACAGTTAATATATAGTTAATGAACATACCTAATAGTAGTAATATGTATACTGTATAGACAATACATGTAAATCTCCATTTAGCACAATGCAATGGTTACATCCACGCAGCCAAGTTTCGCAGTCAGACTGCGGACATGCGTGCAACAGCACGGGTGCGTAAGCGACCTAGCTGCCAACATGTAGAGAAGACTGTAGGGGGGCTAGTTTTTTAACGGGACACATGATAATGTTGTTGTCGGCCTGCCAAACACGGACGTGCATAAAGTCATGGCGTTAACCATTATACTTTTTTTCAAGAGTTGAGTTCAAAGATATAGTTATAGCGTCGTCACACGACAACAATTATCATTGTTAACGGAGACACGCTTAGAAATTTCACCTGAGAAATTTCTCTACTCGGGAAACAGATCATACTCTACATTAATACTAAGACCCATTTCACAGGGTAAATTGAATCAATTAAAATGTGATAAATAGAGCTTAATTAACTAAACTTTGCTATAAGAGGAATCAAGCAAAGAAAAATATTAAAATAATATTTTATAAACTTTGCAGAGTATAATACAAAATGCAACACTACTTTATTGTATATATGTATAATGTATAAATATTATATGAAATATAATTTGCATGGACAAAAAAATATACTATATATAATGTATAAATATATATTATTATATGTAATATTATGTAATTACTGAGCAACAATGAAAAAATAATAAATATAATTTAATTTTGTATCATAAATGCATGCAAATTTAGTGTTTACCATTCGACATTTCTTCGTCCCTACAGTTCCTCGACATTAGCTTACGTTACTAATTAAATACCAACTAATTAGTTAATTATATATAATTATTTCAATAATTGGTTAATTACGTATATGCATACTATTTTGTACTCGCGCGGTAAATAAAAAGTTTAATAATGGTTTATGGTTGACATGCAACAACAAAGTGGAATTGATGATAGCTCAGTACAGCAGTGTCTGCAATACAGTCTCTGTTATAAAACTCATAAGATCGTTACCATGCATGCAGGGTCTCGATCACGAGAACACACGTGAACTATAAATACATATTATGATTCGATCTATCAAAACTCTCGCGCACCGACTTTCGACTAAATAATATATTAAAAATTTTGCCTTTCAAAACATTTGAAACAAATTAAAACTCACGGAGTGACGAAGAATATATGAAATTAGCATTGAGGCAATAAATAGACTGTTCGTGCCTTATCGTGCCTGCTAACTTAATAAGGCGTGACTGAGTAGAGTGAACTAGAACAGCTTGGTCAGGACCAGAGTACCTGTATACTTTAGTTAGGACGGATACTGTACCTCTACATTAATTTTAGCGATTTTATGTAAAAAAAAACAGAGGAAACGATGATTGTGTGATATAAAATGCATGGTTCTCTTGTTTGTAAATACTTGCTGTATGCTAACTTCTACAATGAAAAAAAGTTTGCAATTAACATTCTATATAATGTAATATAATTTATGCACTCTTCGGGTGCATTTTCAAAATTGGGTGTGTACTGTATTAAGAAATGTAAAATCTGCTCCCACATTTAAATTAAAATTCGTGATAAAAGTTAAAAATATTTTTATCCGCATGGAAAATATTGTGCTTGCGGCGAAAAGTGAGACAAGAAAGCGAAGTGACATTTGATTTCCTTGAACGCGCGGTGACCATCCAAGTAGTATTATAGTATTCACGCTCGGTGTCATGTGATCCACCGAGAACCCGGCCGGTCAACGCTCGCACTTCAAATTACATTAATTTTAGTTCTCCTTGAAACCAACACGTCTACATTCATAAAGAGACTAAAGGCTTTTAAAGTGTCACTTAAAAAAACTTTATGCGATCTTTTTATGTCAGAGGTCACTATAAAATTTGTCTTTATTTTATTCTTTATTGCAGCTTCGCACTTCGTTAAAATGGCATTACAACTACATATATAGTTACTGACGTTACTGTATTAGTTTTACTAGTTTTAGTATTCTTTATCATATGGTTTTACTGTAAATTTCTGGAAAAAATCTTATACTCGTAATAAAAATTATGAAATGCACACTTTTTCTACCAAAATAATACAAGTATGGAAGCGTGATTAGATACATAGTTATAGATAATTATTACAGTATATTATATATAAAATTGAATATATATTATAATAATTATATCAACAAGTTTGGAAGATTAAAAGTACAGCACACACATAATATATAATGTATGTATGATAGCACTGTATATATATGTAAGTACATATATTATTATAAATATCACTGCAAAAGTAACATACAGCTGTATTAATATTAACGTTTTATAATAAATTTTAGTTTTATATATTATTATAATAATTTATAATAACACAAATTTCAGCAGAAGGAAAACATAATATATCCTAGATATAGTACATTGACTCCTGTTTTTTTGACAACTTATACAGTATGGAGTTCCAATTTTTACAATAAAAAATATTTATTATTCAAGTCCGAAAATCAGTGTTGGTTTTACTGCTACATATTAATTTACATATTTATATACAGTATATGATACAATATTTTTTATTTATTTATTTATTTTTTTATGTATGTATTTATTATTATTATTATTATTTTTTTTTTTTTTTTTTTTTATTATTATTATTATTATTTTTTTTGCTTCAACTGAACCCTAGTATAGGGTACTGACCACAATTAAGTGACTGAATTTTTAACCTCCCGGCTCTTCGTAGACCCTACTTTTGCGAGTCCCTTCCAAACCGGGGCGGCCATGGCCTAAGCAATCCATCCCAGTATTCGCCTGGTTGTAACTGAGGAAACCATGGAAACCTCAGTCAGGATGGTCGGCAATTGATGGAGGATGCCATCAATCACCTCCCGGATGCACGAGTGGGTGTTCTTTAGCAACCGCCACTTGTGAAAAGTTTGGCGGTGCATAGCTGGGATCGAACTCACGGCCATCCGATTACGAATCAGAGGCGTATACCACTGCGTCAAGTGCCCGGATCAATATTTATAACATTTAAACATTATATTGAATTTTTCCAATACTATACACACTGTATATACAGTATTTAAATTACTGTATATAACTATATTATTGTAGAGTATTTACATTGATATAATGTATTTCATTACCTACAGTATATCATAATATATTACAGTATTAAATATTTATTTAATTATTAAATAATTAATTATTAAATAATAATTTATTAATTAATTTATTAATTATTATTTGCTAATTATTAAAGGTCAGATTAGCCCTATATAGAACGGTCTGAAAACATACCCTCCCTCCCTCCCCCTACCTACCCTATATGATGAGCCACAATTCGTGTTGCAGTGTTGTGATCATGCATTTTGCATTGAAGGGTTATTTATTTTGTTGTGGAGCTTTGAGCCTTAAAACTCTGTACCCTAGCTGATAGCCAAGATGTTTCTTTTTATGGTGCTCAAGTTGTTTGTTCAACCTTTCTAGCTGGGGGTCTTAAACAAGGAGGTATGCATGTGTGTATTATTCTTGGTCTTAAATCCAAAAATGATAACTTTCTAATGGTATGTATTTAAATGTATTTAAAAATTTAAATGTTAAATTAGTGATACAGTATGTACAACATTTTTATTTGATGTGCACCTATAATTATTTTTTTGTTTAAGTGTAAATCAACTTTTGGAATCCATTGCTATTTTAAAATCACAACCACAAAAACTCTTTATCAAAATTTCGGCTCAACCACTTCAAATAATCAATTCATCTTCTGTCTGATATTGCCATTTAATCAGTACGTTTTAATTTATTGCACCGTAAGAAAACGCTTTTGAATTTTCCAAATCAGTTCACACCAAGAACTTAAAATTAAGGGATGAGAATTTCTATACCCTCGATTTTAAAATTTTTAACGTGAGCTCTGATTTAAAAAACTTAAGTGGTTTCTAGGGTAAAAAATTAATTCTTGATGGTAATGTCAAAAAGAAGATATAAGTTGAATATTATTTGATGTGGTGGAGCCGATTTTATCATTAAAAGTTGCTATGATTAATTTTGAAATAGTATCAAAGGATCTAGAAATTGATTTGCCCTTATAATTTATTCCATTTTAAGAGCTACATGTATATCAATTTTGGGTTGTGGTTAACCACTAGGGTCATAAAGGCATCTCAGATAACAGGGTATAAAGAACTATAAATTTCAAAGCTTTAGAAACAAAACTCTGCAACGCAAAATCTATGACCGAAAGTAATCCACGAAGTGCATGTGGCTTAATTATTATACTCTAGCTGCTTGTATACAAGTCTCCCCGGGTCCCATGAACGAGTATATATGCATACATTGCGTGACAAAAAGATTAACATTCATTATCATTCATAGTTTACAAAAAAAATATATATATATATATATTAATAATAATAATAAAATAAAAAAGTTAACCTTTCTGTTAAGCACCACAATGTGTACATTGCCGGATTTATTAATTTAATTTTACTGTCTGCTGAAGGAAGGACCTCTTGATGGTCTCTTTCCTCCCAATTAACAGATTGACTGCAAGTACTATATGAATACATAACTGCAAGTAATTTATTGAATTTCCCACAAAATTGACAAACATAGAGCATTTTGTATGTATAGCAAACAGCAAAAGTTATAATAATGCCCAAATAATCTAAGCAATTATTATCACTCATTAACGGTACTCACACAAGTTAATTAAATATTTTCTCCATTATATATTATACATTATAGTATTAAATGCATATATTATACAGTATAACACTGTATGCATACATCTCAAATTAAATATAACTGTATGCATACTGCACTGTAGAAAAAAAAAAGCATATACCAATGCATCTTTGTTGCTGGAGTTTTTTTTAAATTAAATGTATGCATATATAAAAAAAAATAACACTGGTCCAGACTCCAGCAGTCGTTCAACCTTTTGCTCACTCACTTTTGCCTCTTCTCCCCTCCCACTTGCAGCTGGCTATATATATTACCATCATCAAGTTCACAACAAATCACAACACACCCTCGTCGTTCATAATTGCACGTACTGGTACTGTACAACTTTACTCATAATAATATAGCAGAGCTTTTATGTATCATATAATAAAATAAGACTTCAGAAAGTAGCAAGAAATAAGGTCCTTTAATTATCTGCATATTTGACATCAATGATCTTTTTCACACGACATTATAATTATATAATTATATATTTGGCCAACACATGCTAATATGCATATGATACTTAATCTTGAAAACAATTAACGCCTTTATGCCTACAGTATCTATTAAATATATCACATCTTACTGATCTTACCTCATGAACACACGATTATGTCTTTTTCTTTAAGTATATCCACAAAGAGCACAGAAAGTCTTCTTCATTCACAATATTCACATACACTATTGCGAAAACTCTTTACTCGAAACTTTCATGTCAAACGCCCTCTCTCGACAGTCTCGACTGGCTGTGAAGTGTGAATGTTTGTGTGTTGTTGGTTCAGAGTTGCCGCCCCGCTAGACCTGCTCTATTCTCGAACGAAATGACCGATGGCGGCGCTGTCTGCAGAGTGATGACGTCACAAAATGGCGGACGTAATGCGGCTCGAAAGAAATATGGAGTATGAAAAGCAGGTTAATAATTTGATAATGTGCGATTAGAAGCTTAACATACAAACGTAAAATTTGACGCACCAGCTGTCAAATTAAATTCAGGGGCTTTACAATATTATTGGAGCCAATCGCACCCCTTTCAGCCTTTTCAGGGGTGTTTTTTTTCCCCCATAGGAAATACGAAAAGTTTTTCCAATGAATATATGACCGAGATGTAACAATTTGAAAACTTATAAGAATTTTATGGAGAAAATTTCATACAATAGGTAATTAATTTACACCTCTGAAATAATTAATTAATACAGATTCACTACCACACCCCCGTGGCACCACCTCTACCACGCACACCCCTGGATGAAGTGCTACTCGGCCGTACCCCCCGTTATTCAGACCTATTAGTATTTTCCACTTTTTTTAATAAACGAGCTAAAATTATAAAACTTAATTTTCAAGGAGTTATCAACCCTCCTGAACTAAGAAATAATTTTAGATTTTCTCCCCGACGCACCCTTGAGTGTTAGATAACTACCCCTAAAACCCATTTTCCTTAAAAATTGTGCTAAAATTATGAAATTAATTTTCAAGGGGTAATCGACCCTCCTAAACTAGGATATAATTTTAGATTTTCTCCCCAACGCACCCCTGAGGGTGGAGAACTACCCCTAAAATCCACTTTCCTTAAAAATTGTGCTAAAATTATGAAATTAATTTTCAAGAGGTAATTGACCCTGCTGAACTGAGAAATAATTTTAAATTTTCTCCCCGACGCACCCCTGAGGGTGGAGAACTACCCCTAAAATCCACTTTCCTTAAAAATTGTGCTAAAATTATGAAATTTATTTTCAAGGGGTAATCGACCCTACTGAAGTCGGAAATAATTTTAAATTTTCTCCCTGACGCACCCCTGAGGGTGGAGACCTACCCCTAAAATCCACTTTCCTTAAAAATTGTGTTAAAATTATGAAATTAATTTTCAAGAGTTAAGTCACCCTCCTGAACTCGGAAATAATTTTAAATTTTCTCCTCGACGCACCCCTGAGGGTGGAGAACTACCCCTAAAATCCACTTTCCTTAAAAATTGTGCTAAAATTATGAAATTAATTTTCAAGGGGTAATCGACCCTACTGAAGTCGGAAATAATTTTAAATTTTCTCCCTGACGCACCCCTGAGGGTGGAGACCTACCCCTAAAATCCACTTTCCTTAAAAAATATACTAGAATTATGAAATTAATTTTCAAGGAGTAATCGACTCTACTGAAGTCGGAAATAATTTTAGATTTTCTCTCCGACGCAACCCTGAGGGTAAACGGCTACCCACCATATCCTTCTTTCTTAATAATCGAGTTGAAATTGTGAATTAAATTTTTTTCGGGATTTATCGTAATTTTTCATAGAAAAAAAAATATATCAGACTCGCCTCTTTACTTGCAGTATGATGATGGATGTCCACCGTTATAATAATTACATGGCGTGAAGGCTCATGTTTTTGGGTCTGCACAATGAGGCTATGTGTGATTTTAATTAACAACTGAGGTGTTACCATCAATTCCACATAACGTCTATCACTTTCAGCTCGTCAATGGTCTCAAATCTCTTTCTGAAGCAAAAGGTTTACAAGAAGAGATTTGAGAGACCAATTGACGAACAGAAAGTGGAGATAAGACGTTGCATGGAATTGGTCACAACTCAGATGTTAGAGGCCATGCACCTACACACATAGCCTCGTTGAGCGGACCAGCATGTGCCATCACGCCAATTAACGGTGCTGAACACATTGAGTGAAACCATCATCATACTGCAAGTGAAGAAGTGAGTCTGGGATACTTTTTCTCTGAAAAATTTCGATAAATCCAGAATAAAAATTTAATTCACAATTTCAACTCGATTATTAAGAAAGAAGGATATGGTGGGTAGCCGTTGATCCTCAGGGTTTCGTCGGGAAAAAAGTCTAAATTTATTTCCGAGTTTCAGAGGGGTTAACAAATACTTGAAAATTTAATTTTTTTATTTTAACACAATTTTTAAGGAAAATGGATTTTAGGGGTAGGTTTTCACCCTCAGATGTACGTCGGGAAGAAAATCTAAAATTATTTCCGACTTCAGTAGGGTCGATTACCCCTTGAAAATTAATTTCATAATTTTAGCACAATTTTTAAGGAATATTGTTTTTCGGGGTAGTTCTCCACCCTCAGGGGTGCATCGGGGAGAAAATCTTAAATTATTTCCGAGTTCAGTAGGGTCGATTGCCCCTTGAAAATTAATTTCATAATTTTAGCACAATTTGTAAGGAAAATTGTTTTTCGGGGTAGTTCTCCACCCTCAGGGGTGTGTCGGGGAGAAAATCTAAAATTATTTCCGAGTTCAGTAGGGTCGATTGCCCCTTGAAAATTAATTTCATAATTTTAGCACAATTTGTAAGGAAAATTGTTTTTCGGGGTAGATCTCCACCCTCAGGGGTGCGTCGGGGAGAAAATCTAAAAGTATTTCCAAGTTTTTAGGAGGGTCGATTACACCTTGAAAATTAATTTCATAATTTTATCCCAATCAGTAAGAAAAATTAACAATTACTTAATATCATATATATGGATCGACATATACATATTATGCATATATACCACGCGCCGCGCGCAAGACTCTATTTAAAGCAAATGACACGGTGTATGGTCACATTTATCTGTTATTTTATTTATTAAGACTAATATTTAACTTTATTATGATAATTAAAAATTTGCAAGTGGATAATATTATATAATCACGTAAATTAACTTAGGAATGGTATGTTGTTCCTATACTGTTATGAACAGCTAGCCGCATTCTAGTAGTTCACACTTTTGGCCGCTAGAGGGCTGAATTTGGTTGCGTTCGCGAATAGCGCCACACCGTACCTGCACCGTACTATCTGGAGATTCTGGAACCCGGATATGAACACCTTGTTCAAGGATCTAGAAATCACTTTGTTGAGAATTCAAGTTCTAGGAATTTTAAAAATTATTATTTATTTTTGCAACTTTCATTCAAAATATCAAAATGATAAATAATTAAATTTCTTTCACACAGTTTTCCCAGGCTAGCTTGATTATCCTTCTATATAAACGCCCTTTCCTCTTTATATATATATATACTTCATGTGTATTATATTGTATTAATTAATTGTTTTAATAATTAATAAATATATTATAATATTATATATATTATAATATAATAACCCCCACGTACGTCAATCCAGGCGCGGATCCAAGGGGGGGGGGGGCGATGGGGGCGATCGCCCCCCCCCCCCCCCAAAGGTCCCAAAATACATTGAAGGTATTACCAACCCTCACCCATCGCCCCCCCCTCCCACTTCAAAATTTAACATTGCGGTATAGGGCACCGCCCCCCCCCCCCCCAATAAGCCGCGGGCTGGATCCGCCCCTGCGTCAATCCCTGCATGTACGTACCTGTCCTTTAATTTCTCCTGAGCGAGCTTCATTCAAGAAGGAATCGGTGTCAGATATATGCTCTGCATGCTGCGCTGTGCCCCGGATTTTTTTTTTATAATTTTTATTCATAAAAGACAAGATTATGTACACTTTACATAAATTTACACCAACAATTTCAAAAAAAAAAAAAAATGTAATATATTCTAAAAAAAAAAAATTTTTTTTTTTTCTTTATTTATACAGAATTGTTTGATCCTTAAATTCTAAATAAAAAACAAACAATTAAACAATGTTTGACTCATATACAGCTGCTCTATAATACAATAAGTTTACACAGACAAAGAGCCACAGCCCTTCTTGGTGGTGTTGGTGTTGGATTGGTGTTGTTGCAAGGGAGTAAATTAAGGGCGCGCCTGTGCAGGCGGCATGTGGGGTAAGACAAATAACTCTCTGTATAGGTATATAGCATATATATATATATGTTCCATATGTGCCATATATATGTCTCATCTTAATTTGTCCTACTGCGCGCGCAAGCAACCGGTGATTGGGGGAGATGCATGTGCAAGCACTATATAGCGTTTGCTTGGCTTTGTTGTTGTTTACATTCAGCAGTAGGTATACTGAGAGGGAACTGGAATCACTTGATTTATTCCTCCTAATTTAACATATTTTTATTATTTTTTAGTAATAATATATACGTAAGAAATAAATATATATACATAACTTGAACATATACATTTTTTTTTATTTTACCTAGCTTCTTTATCATTATTTTTTGTTGTGCCGTTTCCCCCTCGTATTCAAAAGTCCGCGGGGAAAGCAATGGTCGGTGATTGGCTGATTTTTTTGAAGCATCTTAGGGTCAATATCAGTGCATAAGTGTCCTAAAATGATCATTATTGACGTGAAATTTGGAGTCGATTTACATTTTATTTAATGATTTATTGTATTTTTCACAGATATCATTGGCAAATATTGTATTTTTTTCCATTTACTTGACATTTCAATCTATCACATGAAATAATTGTCAAAAGTACCACGATTGTCATATCGCAGAAAATAAATAGTTTTTGGTATGCTACTACCATGTTAAATAGGTGCTTTTTGCCTACATTCACGTGACGTCATATTTTTGTGACGTATGGTGAAAGACCTCTATAATAATACAGGGGATATGTGCCTTTGTCTGATGAACCTTGCCGCGGTGTGGGGGCTGCTTGTGCCGTCGTATATGACGTACGTGTGTCATATATATGCGGCGGTCCGAGCCTATATATAGCCAGTCCGAGCTCCAATGCAGACGGGCTTCTAAGTCTACCCTATCTCTACGGTCTGGTTGAACCTGGTAAGGTGGCTGGTAGACTCTTACAAGCACTAAACCAGCAGTGCTGGTAAGCCGTACCTGTTCTTACCAGCCATCATGAAATGCTGATAAGCCGAACCAGGGCATACCAGGCAATACCAGCCACTGTCTGGTATTGCCTGGTATGATTTACCAGAAGATCTTGTAACTATATACTAATTTGATATTATTTTTTAAATATTATTAATTTAACATATTAATTATAATATAATAATATTTTATATTATATTTATAATTTATACATAAATTATTTAATTAAATAATTTATTGATATACACTGTAAATATAGATTAATTATATAATTTAATTTTTATACTGTGTGGATCGACTGTTGATGAGAATTTACCAAAATACTAAAAAAAAAAAAAAAACAAAAAAAAAAAAATTTTTTTGCACATTAATTATGGAATGAATTGATTTATTTTAATTAATAATTTATTTAAAAATTAATACAAATTTTCAGTCGTTTTTATTAGTCACTGACACCTGGTGGTGAAAAAGTGAAGCATCATAGCAAAACATATGGAAGTGATTGAAGATGTCAACAACCGTGAAAATTACCTGTTTTACTGTTAAAATTGTGTTATAAAGTGACTTTGGAGGTAAAAAAACATCTTAACAGTAATAAATAAATCATACTGCTTAGGTGTAGGCATTAATGATTTACTTTTGTGCTCACAGAAACCCATAATCAAGGAAAAACCATAAGTCAACTGCAGATCATTGCAGACACAATGCCAGCAGTTTGTTCTTCTTGCTCTTCATTATTTTCCTTGCATGGTAAGTACATATTTTTATTTTGAATATTTTATGTTTCTCATCATTCAAATTAAAATCAAATATTTAATAAAAGCATACCTTCATGTTTTTTTTATTTATTTCAAAGATCGAATTGAATGATCAGAATCAAGATTATGCCACAACATTTTGAATCAAAGTTTTAATGTTTAATGTACTGTGCCCTGCAGGAATTGGCATACTGTGAGCCACTGAAAGATCCCAGACTACAGTATTATGGATGGAAGAGATGCAAGAAGAGTCCCTTTAAAAAGTTTCCTTCCATTCCTTAAATTTATTTCTAAATATGATTTCTGTGGCCGCCATTTTACCCGCATATCCCCACCCCGTCCCCACCTCTCAGATGTCAGCACTGCATAAGTCAAAACAAGTTTTGAGTGTATCATTTAAGTACCAAATAAAAATTTTAAATTTATTTTTTCTGTACTTTTTCGTATATAGAAAATTAAAAAATGATTTTTGATACTAAAAAAAACTAGCAAACAGCATATTTTAAGGCAGGAGGAGGGGGAGGGAAATTTTGATCTAAGCTTGCCAGGTAAGACCTGGTATCCCATACCAGCACACCAGGTAAAATCTTACCAGCCAGGCTATGCAGAGTGACCATTTCTTACCAGCCAGGCTGGTACGGATATAATGTTAAATTGTACCAGCAGATGGCCAAGTTTGTTACCAGGCACCTTACCAGGTTCAACCAGACCGTAGAGATAGGGTAGCTGGGAGGGATTTTGCGATCCTTATTCTCGATCAGCAATCTCAGCCCATACTCAGGCACTGCCGCCACTGCCTGGTATGAGAAGAGTGGACGCTTGTGCCTGTCCCGGTTTCCACTTACTTAGACATCAGGCAAATCCTGGCAATGCTGAGGACTAGATAGCTATCAGGGGATTCCATCTGCCCCTGGGAGCTGTAGGATATAATGGAACGGTCCCTATCGCAATTGTCGGAGGTTGCGTGAAGGGCACGGCGGAGTCCCCGGATGGCCGGTGTGATCAGTTTGCCGGCTGCACCTAGTGGCGGGGAGGTCCGCGGGATCGGCCACTTTACCATCAGGGTGGTTTTGGAGGGAGGGGACACGTATATGCACTCATTGGGGGGATGGTCATCGGTGCATCTGATCCCCGTCGGGTGGTGGCGGTGGGCCGACGGAACGGTGGCTTATTACTTGACGTAAGTTCAGGAGTTGGGTGTCGGTAGGGGACTGGCCGGGTTCATATGGGTGGGGGGTGGGCATGAGAGCGCTATGTGGCGTATTCACTGTGGGTGGGGGATTTTTCAGTCTCCTGTCTGTCTCTCGAGTTGGTCGCTGTTTCATGGGTACTGGTGTCCGTGATTCAGCGGTCCGTCGAGAGAGCTTAATTACCGAACGGGTGGGTAAAGCACGTACTAATGGCTGACCTCACAGTGAACGGCGCTCGCGGACGGGTCATGGGGAGCTAACACTGCTAACAGGTATGATAGTATAATTTAAATTTGCTGCAATTATATATTATATTATATTATATTATATTATATTATATTATATTATATTATATTATATTATATTATATTATATTATATTATATTATATTATATTATATTATATTATATTATATTATATATATGTTGGCACCAAAGCCCGAAAAAAATGCGCACACCTATATTTCGGGCTTTGCTCATTTAAATTTGGTCATTTCTAGAAGTGCTCAAATCGAAAAACGCAAACCCCGACGAGAAGTTTTATTTCGGTCTCTGCTCATTTAAGTTTGATCAATTCTAGAAGTGCTCAAATCGGAAAAAGCAAACCCCGGCGAGCAGTTTTATTTCGGGGTTTGCTAATTTAAATTTGATCATTTCTAGAAGTGCCCAACTCGAAAAAAGCAAACCCCGACGAGAAGTTTTATTTCGGGCTTCGCTCACTGTTTTGATCATTTCTAGAAGTGCTCAAAGCAAAATGAAAAATAATATAATTGGAAATTATGCCGCCGTATTATAGCAATAAATAATAAAACAACAAAATATTGTAAATTTAATAACATTTAAATATATCACTTTTTTAATTGATTGATAAAAATACAAATTTAACATGTATACTACAGTGATAGTATTTTTTTTTTTATTTAAACATTAAATTTATTTCTATATTATTCAAGTCATATTGAAAAATACGATTTTGTCACACTAAGAGACACTTTTAATTTTTTTATTATTATCATTTTTTTATTATTATCATTTTTTTATTATTATCATTTTTTTATAATTAAAGGGTATGATTACAATTATACTCTAGCAATGAATTCCAGGTTGCAGATGAACAATTTCTAAGTTCAGACGACGTACCACACATGACAAAGAAAAGAGTCTCTCAGATCAGCATGATTATATTTCTCATGAGGGAAATATAATAAATCAGCAGCATCATTAGCAAATTCAAAGCAAGGTTTTGTATTTTGCAACTGCAAGAAAGGTTGTCAATCTAAAACATGTTGTGCAAAGAAAAAAATTAGATGAATTTGGAAATGCCATGATATTAGTAATTTTTTTAAATTTTCTATATATATATTTTTTTTAATTGGTAGGTTTGGTACTATTTTGAGGAGCTCTTTGCTTCTTAGCAAGTTCTATAAATTAAGTTAAAATGATTTTATAATATATATATCAGCTGTAAAAAAATTATTTAAATTAACTAACGTACAATATAAATATAAAAAATATGACAAAATGGTATTTTATGGTATTTCATCATAATAAAAATCTTTTATATTATAATATTCTTTTTTGATTAATATAGTTTTTAATTTATTTTTAAATACATTATCACTAATTTCATCCCTCAATGACTCGGGTAAAAAATCATAGATTTTATGAGTTTGGTAATATGGATTATTTTTGTAAAAAACAGATTGGTGCTTTTTTATTACAACTTTGGATTTGTTTCTGGTATCATAAGGAGAGATGTCGGAAACTTGAGCGTATGACTCTGGGTGTAATCTTTTATACATTGCACAATTCAAGATGTATATATACTGGGTAGAGTTAACACTTTCAAATCATAAAAATATGTTCTACAGGAATCCATCTTTTTAAAACCTTTTATTGTTTTCACAGATCTTTTTTGTAATATAAATAAACGATTTAGCACAGCATTATCACTTCCCCAAATTGTGATAGAGTAGCTTAAATGGGAATATACATTTGCGTAGTAAACTGAGAGCAGAGTGTATTGTCTGAGACTAATCCTCTCAATGAATTATAGAGTAAAAAGTTTCCACGATTAATTTGTTTTGAAAGTTCATGAAGATGAACATCCCAGTTTAATGTATTACTAATATTAAGCCCTAAGAATTTTGTGTCAGTGGCTTCTTTAATTGACTTGCCATCTAATTTAATATTAATATTTACATTTTCTTTATTAGTAGGCAAATGGAATCTGAGAAAAGTAGTTTTATCAATATTTAATAATAAACGATTGTCATTACACCAATTTTCTAGTTGTTGTAAAGTATTATTTGCTTTTCTCTCTAATTCGACCACTGACTTTGCTGATATCCTGGCATTGGTATCGTCAGCATATTGCTCTACACTATCAGCATCTTTTAGATGAGATGCCAGATCATTAGTCGTAAAATTGTATATTCGGGGGCCTGTCTTACTGCCTTGAGGAACTTCTATGGTAACGGGTTTAAGAGCTGATTTGTAGACATGATTTAGGTCTCCATTTAATTCAGATCTTATTTCGACATACTGGTATCTGTCGGTAAGATATGAATTAAAAAGTTTTATACTGTTCTCTTCGCAACCCATTGAGCGCGAAGTTTGGAGATGAATATATCGGGGGGGAGGCAGTCAAATTATTATAATATATTAATTTTATAGATCATTCTTAAAAATATTTTTTTGGTATATATTTGTTTAAATTAATTAAAATTATAAAAACTAATTTCAATAAGAATTAAAAATGTTACATTTTTATGCATTAATTAAATGACGTGATCCATGCTGTACAGCCTATAATATATATGATCGAAATAAAAATCAGGGCCGTTGCTAGGCTTTTTGGGGGCCCTATGCGAGATTGGAAAGAAAAAAATGAGGCCCCCACACCACTGGGGGGGTCTGGGGGGCGAAGCCCTCCAGAACAGCTCGCCGCAGGCGCGATTTTTTTTCAGGCCACGCCCCCTTTTTGAGCATTTTTTACTAAAAAATTTCATGTTTGAGAAACTCGATGAAAGTGCATGAAAAGTTGCATAGGAGTAAACTTTTTTTTTTTTTTTTTTTTTTACTGGTTATAGTTTTACTCTCTTAATTGATCTATAGTCATGGTGCATTATATATGAACGTGCATGATGGTATGTTTTAAAATTTCTGCATTTATTATTATTTGAAAAAATTAAGAAAGAAAAGAATCAAGTAGACTATATTTATAGTGTCTGATAGTATCCCTTATAAAAAAGCTTCATCATAAATGATCATTATAGAGCCATTTTCACAATTATCCATCCTACAATTAATTATCATAAAATTGATGCTAAAATGATGAAATATTACTCATAAAATTATAATAATTCCTAATTTTATAGGCAGTTTTATGGCCATTTCATTGTAATTTTAGGGAGGATAAAAACATGGAATATTCACATAAAATTGCAATATAATGGAAATATTCCATCATTGAATTTTACTATTTTATTACCATGGTGCCTCAATTATTTCATTATTTAATTCATAATTTTATAGTAATTTTTTGTAATTTAATTACAATTTTAATAATTTTTATTTCAATGATTTAATTCCTGCCAAAAATTACTGCAATTTGTAACTGATGTATTTTATAATCATTAAATGCCATTATTAACTTATCAAACCTGGTCAAAACATGTCAGCAGTCGCCAGCACTTAAAATATTATCATATTGTTCATGTATAATAATTTACTTAAACTAAAAATTTATAATTTGCATTCTGCTTACTATATATATAAGAATATTTAATGAGTTTATTTATATAACGAAAGTATTAATTAATAAACACTGACATATATAACATTCTTTGATTGGACTTATGGTAAAATTAAAAATTTGTAATTATTAAATGCATTTTTGCAGCCTGAAAGTTTTCTGAATTTAATTATGTTAAAAATGTATAATATATAAAAAAATATAACTTGTTTTTTAATAATGTGTATTGTTAGTGCAAAAGCTATAGTAAATGATAATAAAGAAAAGAATCTCATTCCAATTTGACTAAATAAAAAAATTTCCATTATATTATATATTATGCTTTTCCGTACATTATTTAACATAAGTTCAAAGAAATCGCGCTATTTTGTGAAATCAAGATGGCGCCGACCGCATCCCGGTAGAAGAATGCAAAAATACAGTGGAAGTGAACTGCAATGAAATTGCGTGTTTTGAACGTTCGTGTTATCAGATAAGTCATAAATCTTTTTGTAGATGCTTTCTTAATACTCTATTAAAGGAAGATCAAATGCTTTGTGTGATTATTTTCGTTCCAGGTGGCCTTAAAGCTTAAAGCTATTAAACTGGCTTGGCTCTCTGGACCCTTAAAAAAAACGGTCAAAATCATCTCAAACGTCAAACTGAGGCCTAATACTTGGATGTACCTGCAGTTTACCTGGTAACTAGAACTTCATCAAAGGTAAGGTACTTAAATATTATGTATATTTGAAGTTTCAATATGATAAATAACGATAAAATTGAAGGTATGCATATCATATATAATCTGCATGTTCGGCTATAGAAGGCAGAGATAATCTCTTAATTTGGAACCAATAGGAGTATTAATTGGTTGTATTTTCATGCATTCGGAGGGAAGGGGGGTTCATGTTTCCACGAAGAAGGGTCTGCATTTCACTAGCGAGCTGGGACACCGAGCGGGGTCTATTGTTCATGCAGTCCATTATGACGGAATATGTGGCATATTGTACTTGTTGGAAAAACTATGCATACTCTGTTCCTGGCTGCTCATTGTAAAAATATATGTAACCTTTTGGTTATATTATTACTCATACCTCATACTGTATGTCTACTCTGCATTATTTTGTGATTCGATCTGCACACAGCTCGAACAGTCAACGTGACTCGAGGCTGTCGACCTGCCCGTGCTGACTTTTTTGTGAAATTTTTTTGTAATTATATGCACATTTGTGGAACTATATATTTATTTTTTGATTGACAGGCAATCTGGTGCCTAGCTGGGTTTAATTTGATACTCCGCAATACCTTCGGATGCTGTGACTGTTGAATGTGGTGAAGTTCTTATCTCCTTTTATAACGAGATGGGGCCGGACGATTTTGCTGCTGTTTGACGTAGGGAACACACTAAAATGTACGGTAACAAAATTTTATTTTTTAAGCATGGCAGTTGTGCATGATTGGTATGCATACTGTTTAGTGTGTTAACAGCAGCTGGATAAAAGCGCTCATTATTGGGCAGAAGCGGATGCATCTTGCATTCTGTTTGTACAATTATGCATTTGGAGTGGAAGGGGGAGGGGGAGGGGAAGCCTGACCATGACATGGGCCTTCTTTTCCAGCTAGGACACAGGGTTCTCCACGTACACCTTCATTACAGTTCCGCTGGATTGTCAGTTGTTGATTACCATCTTGATTGTCCGAAAAAATTCTAAGCTTACGGGTACCGGTATGCATTATAATTTTGTATTTTGATATTTTTAATGCACAGTAAACAATGTGTCATGCAGATCAAAGCTATATATCTGCGCTAGTGATTTGCTGAAATATAAATCGAAAAAAAAGTTTTTTATTTTACGTAACAAGTTTAAAATTTTAAACTTAAAATTTTTTTGATGGACAAAATGGCAAAATAGGCCAATAAGTGGGTACTAAAATCCGGGACAAGAGGAGGCCGAGGTGGAAACGATGAAAGGTACGGTGATTTATTTATGTTTTTTATAAGCATAAAAATGATGCGTATTTATGAATTTATGTGTGCATACTATTCACAGTGTGTAACAGCTCTTCGAAAAGCTGTTTCAACTGGACACACCTGCTTGATTTTAGCCTGTTTGGTTTGCGCTTGGCACCAAGTTTGAATTATTTTACTTGGTTCTCAGAGGAACTATGGAGATTTAGAGACCTCCGTGACGTTTGGGTACGGATTTGACAGACCTCGATTTTGTGATAAGTGATTGGTAAGCTTAATTGAACGACGTCATTGATGACTAAACCATGGTGATTGGTTGACATTTGCAAGGTCTCTTGTATTTCTTGCTAAAATCATGCAAGGTCTGCCAAATCCCTACCGGTACGTCATGTGTAGGTCTCAATAGTGTGAGTGTTAACCTACAGTAAGATGATCCTTGTCACCAGCCATTTAGAGAACTCTTCCGGTGTGCAAAGAATCAGCTGAGCGGCAAGCTCGCGGCTCTATCTTTTTAGTGCACTTATTAGTTATTTGTATAATTATGTATTATTATAAGATTTTAAAGTCGGGGGGACGGGGAGAAGCTCAACATGAACCATGCAGCTTACACTGTTCACTTTTATTTTTACGCCCTCTCTCACCCCTCTTCTTTGTAAGTAGCGGCTTTTTAAAATTTTACTCGCCATGCAGCCACAACATTGGATCATCTAGCCCTCGGTTCGTCCACTGCACACTCTATATTGTCTGAAAACTTTGCCAGCCTTATCAATAGTTTTCAATATAATATATCTCTATAAACTTTTGTTTATTGAATAAATATTTATTGATTAATTAAACTGTGTGTATAATATATGTTATTTAAAGTGCATTGTGTGAAGTATATAAATTGTTAGCGAGGGCATGACATAAACCTGGGTTGCAATTAAATATAATAATTGTATATTTCAGATCCATATATTGTTGCCTCATAATGCAAGTCAGATAACTATCGGAATTGCATTCTGAGGGAACTATCGAGGTAGTATATATATTTATGAAGCAACCCTGAACGGCAATTAAATTATATAATATTATCATAAAATCATCATTAATCGTAGTAGAATCTTGAAATATGATGATTCTTATGATAATAAGGCATGGTATTATTGCAATTTTAGGGACCATAAAAGTGTGACACAATTAAACCATCATAAAATGATGATTAAATGGTCATTTAAATGATGATTTTTTATCATTTTATGCTTACAATTAATGGTCATTTAGTACATTGAAATTGAAGTTTAGGTTCCAAATATTTGGCGCTTAAATGGTAATTAATTGTGAATGTAAAATTGTAATTTTTTATGCTAAAATGATGGATTTTTTCATAAGGGTATACCCTCAATATTCCAATATATTATAATGATGTATCAATATAATAACTTAATAAGTTACTCAATTAAAAGACTATTAAAAAATAAACTATAAAAATTAATTGGGGAAAAATTAATATTCTAAAGTAGAGTGAGCGATTACATTTTTTTTTAAATATTTTATTTTCTAAAAATAGTTTAACCTGCCCCTCTATAGAAATGAAAACCAAAAATTTACATCTCAAATTCTCAAATAGCTTCATCAAAAAAAATCCCAAATTTGGGTGTTTCGGAGGCCTTTAACATGCAGCCTTAATGGTATACAGAAAACACCATTTTACTCAAACTCTGTGTGAAGTATGGTACCAATAAAAAATACCTACTGTCGGATTCAGAAGTCGAGTCACTTCAACTTTGTGAATTTATAGCTCAGTGAAAAAAAATCCTAAAATTAAGAAATAAAATATTTCTGTGAGCATAATACGTCTGTTATATAAAAAAAAATACTAAAAGCTTATAACTGCAAAAATGAATGAACTGGAACGATATGCGATTAACTGTACCTACCTGAAAATTCGTTACTTTCGACTGTCACTCATGTTCTGAAGACTGCCAAAAGAAAGCCACTGACTTTGTACTAACAGTTATTTTATTTTTATTTTGTGTATATTTCAGGATATGTTTCCGCTTTTTCAAATTTAATTTCAATAATTATCTTAATTAATACGAGCCTATACTAAGAAAATAGAACTCCACTCTCAAATTTCAATGCATAAATTTCAAATAGGTATTGTTGCATTTAGAAAAAAAAATAAAAATTTTTGTTGGTCTTCATTTTTTTTATAAACTTTAAGCATAATTAATAAAAAATAAATAAGTTTCAAGCCTATGCGGCGTTGCCGTTGCCTCTCGACCGCGCGCGACAAGTTTGAATTTCTTTTAAGATGCACGCGCGGACATGCACGGAGATGCGCGTTGCGAGCATTATTTATTCGCAAACTTGATATGTTCAATTTGTGCATACGACCGGCCTTTCAGTGGGTTATTCTCTCAACGCGACCGCCACCTCATGTCCATGCATCTTAAAGAAATTCAAACTTGTCGCGCGCGGTCGAGAGGCAACGGCAACGCCGCATAGGCTTGAAACTTATTTATTCTTTATTAAAGTAGAGTGAGCGAAAAATTGACCGATGGTAAAGCTCATTCTCTTGCATGTAAAAAGTTACTTTGGAGCACCATAAATAAGCATCTGAAATCAGTTGAGACCGTCCTTCGTAAAAATTCTGAGCATTTGGGTCTAAAAGTCGATGACTTCGTCCATCTACTCCATGCATGCTAACGCTCGAAAAACGTGGCTTCTTTTTTATTCGAACTTTAATTTCTTTCGCAATCTCCCGTAAAATGTGTTTAAAAAATATTCTAAGATAGAACATATTATGGTGAATCAGAAAGTGTCATAACCTTTATTAGCCCTTCATAAAAATTTTGAGAAAATTCTGATACAATACCAAAATCCGAGACAAATTTTCATTTCAAATGTTGCGGTCTACGGGTTAACAGCTGACTGGATCAACGGGATCAACAACACTATATAACTTCAGCAGATGCTCGTATTGCGCAACTTGCATAAATTTCTACTGCGCAGCTTTTGAGGAGCCGACGTAACTTTTTCGTATGCACATATATAGTGCGTGACGTCATTCCCGTCATGCACTCCGCGCACTCAACTCGCTGACTCCTCTTTAATTATACTTAAAGTTTATAAAAAAAATGAAGACAAACAAAAATTTCTATTTTTTTTTCTGAATGCAACAATACCTATTTGAAATTTATGCATTGAAATTTGACAGAGGAGTTCTATTTTCTTAGTATAGGCTCGTATTAATTAAGATAATTATTGAAATTAAATTTGAAAAAGCGGAAACATATATCCTGAAATATACACAAAATAAAAATAAAATAACTGTCAGTACAAAGTCAGTGGCTTTTTTTTGGCAGTCTTCAGAACATGAGTGACAGTCGAAAGTAACGAATTTTCAGGTAGGTACAGTTAATCATATCGTTCCAGTTAATTCATTTTTGCAGTTATAAGCTTTTAGTATTTTTTTTTATATAACAGACATATTATGCTCACAGAAATATTTTATTTCTTAATTTTAGGATTTTTTTTCACTGAGCTATAAATTCACAAAGTTGAAGTGACTCGACTTCTGAATCCGACAGTACGTAATCGATGATAAATTTTCTAATGGATTTTCAAGTAAAATAATTTTTTTGCGGATCCGTTTTTCCGGGGAAAAAATCTTGAAAAAAATTTTTTTTCATAATTTTCATGTGTGGGATTACTTTAATTAACATTGGGTCAGCTGATCCTTGTTACCTTACCCTTAAGGTTATGTTAAAATAATCGATCTTTGCTGGACATAATCATTAAAAAAAAAATTAACCCACAAAAACTTAAGTTTTTTTTTCATTATTTTATTTGAAAATCCATTAAAGAATTCATCATAGATTACGTAGGTGTTTTCTATTGGCACCACACTTCAGGCGGAAGTTTGAGTAAAAAGCTGTTTTCCGAACTATATTTTTATAAGGCCTATCCGAAACACCAACTTTTTTTTTTTTTTTTTTTATAGTGATCGAAGCTGTTTGAGAGTGAATTTTTTGTTTTCATTTCTCAATAGAGGGCAAGTTAAACTATTTTTAAAAAATAAAATATTGAAAAAAAATTAAAATTGTAATCGCGCGCCCAATTCTTTTAAAAAAAAGTTCATCCTTTCTTTGGTGTATTTATTATTTTTAATAATGTCTCATAAAAACATAAAAATTTGAGCTTGAAATTTAAAAAAAGTGATATTTTATGCACCAGTCATTAAGGGTAAGGTGACACGGATCAGCTGACCCAATGCTAAAAAAATCCCACACATGAAAATTATGAAAAAAAAATTAAAATGTTCTCCTCTACATTCCCTATCAGTGGCTAAAATATCAGGTATAAAAATTCGAGCTAGTTTTTGAGTTATGAATTTTTAAAGTTGACTACTTTAACATGAAAAAACTCAAACTTTCATGTTAAATTAGTCAACTTTAAGAATAAATAACTCGAAAACTAGTTCTTTTTTGTATACCTGATATTTTAGTCACTGATAGGGGACGTAGAGGAGAGCATTTTATTTTTTTTTCATAATTTTCATGTGTGGGATTACTTTAATTAACATTGGGTCAGCTGATCCTTGTTACCTTACCCTTAAGGTTATGTTAAAATAATCGATCTTTGCTGGACATAATCATTAAAAAAAAATGTGTCCATCTTTAATTATAATTGTTTTATAAATGCGCAATTGCGGCTTCGCGCAATGGGGGCCCCCCAGGACCGGGGGACCCTGTGCGGTTGAACCGGCCTGCACTACCCTAGCGAAGGCCCTGATAAAAATTTGAATATATGGCCCGGCCGCGAGGTCCGCATGTCCGCATGCACCGATCACGGCTGGGATCCGGAACGCATTATTTCATGGTATTTTATATTTATATGTATAATATATTATATAATGTATTTATGAAAGATTTTTGTAGTCGAAATAAAATCAGTATATATAGACACCCATTTTTTTTTTCAATCTATTTTTATATTTTTTTAAGGTAGTTGGTTGGTTGGTATTTTGGGGCGACACATTTTGGTCATGTATGCCCCCTTTTTTTAAGGTAGAACAGCTGTTCGACGTACTCCCCTTTGATTAACATGTAAACCTTAGCAAACACAAAAATTTTGAATTTTTTTTTGTAAAAAGCCATAGAAATTTTTTTAAAATAATTTAACGAGTCGATTTTTTTAAATTAAATTCTTAGTTTGTCTTCTCCATGGGAAAAAACCCTATGCTGAAAATTAAAAAAATTAATTAAAAAAAATCGTCTCGTTTAATTGTTTTAAAAATTTTTATATGGCTTTTAGGCAATAATTTCTGTCTCTCAAAAAAATTTCAGAATTTTTGTGAATTTGCTAAGGTCATGTTAATCAAAGGGGGGAGAGCGTCGAACAGCAGTCAAGTAAAATTCGATTAAAAGCTGTTTTTTGAGGGTTATAAGTTAAAACGCCTAATGTTAAACAAATTTCCATGACAAATGAAAATCATGAACACTTATTAAAATGTTCTCCCCTATATACATCTATCAGTAGCTGAAATATCAAGTACACAAATTCGATCTAGTTTTCGATCGAGTTATGAATTTTTAAAGTTGATTATAGTAAAAGTATACTTTTTATACTTTATAACATGGAGAAATGGAACTTCCATGTTAAAAAAGCCAGCTTAAAAAATTAATTACTGATAAACTATATCGAATTTTGTCCCTGATATTTTAGCTACAAATATATAGGGGGTATAGACAAGAACATTAACTTTTAAGATAATTATATAATTATAGGTTTCACAATTTTCATGTGTGGGATTTTTTTTTTTTTTTTTGTTTTTTTTTTTAACATTGCTTGTTACCTTATATACCACTAACACCCCTCAATTTTGGTGTCAAAGCCTTAATATTTTAACGAATTTAAATTAACACAAAATACTTAATTGTTCGAAAAAATTCCTGTATATGTACAAACGTGTTACGTACTTTAAAAATATGAAAATGAATCAATGCAGCAAATTTTGACTCTTTCACTTATGACGATTTCATGCGTTTTTTTTTTTTTTTTTTTTTTAAGTGTTCATCGCAAACCGAAAAAAAAAAAAAAAATCCATCCCACATAAGTCCATTGCATATATGGCTTGCGAGAAAAAAAATCCAAAGTCAGTGTTAACTTTGGTTGTGATATAAGACTGATAAGAAAATAAATGAGTAATGTTCAATGACCCGGCCAAGCTTTAACCAAAAACCATAGTTCAGTGCCAAAAACCTATTAAAAAAATTGCTCAAATCCATTTTCTCGTAAAAAAAAAAAAAAAAAAATCAAGAAAATCAAGTATGTTAATTCTCATAAGAATTTTCCTTGTTATTTTTTACGGAAAAATCGATGTGAAGTTTTTTTTTTTTTTTAAATTGGGTCATGAAACATCGCTGTATTTCTTTCATATCACCTAACGTTGCATTTTTTTAAGATATTTGAGGGTCTTTGTCAGGTATAATATATAAGGCCCCACATTCGCTCTGACTTCGGATTATTTTCTCACAAAAATAAAACCTATGCATAGATAGAGGACCACTTGAACTATTTTTAGAAAATTTAATACTAACTTCACTTTTTTTTCTGGGTATATATCCCTCTACTTTCAGGGTAAGATAACATGAAACATCAATTGTTGTAGTCCCATATTTGATTAACATGCAAACCTTAGCAACCTCATAATAATTCTGATTTTTTTTTTGAGAGACAAGAGTTCTTAGCACCAAAAAAATGTAGAAAAAATTTCAAAACAATCGCTTGATCCGATTTTTTAAAATTAATTTATTAATTTAGGTCTCCATGGGAAAGCCCTCTGTACTGGAAATTTAAAAAATTAATTTAAAAAAATCGGATGAAGCGATTGTTTTGAATTTTTTTTCCTACATTTTTTTGGTGCTAATTAAGAACTGTCTCTAAAAAAAAATTCAGATTTATTATGAGGTTGCTAAGGTTTACATGTTAATCAAATGGGACTACAACAATCAATGTTTCATACGTGTTATATATCTTACCCTTAAGTCGACAATCCATTATTTATTAATATAATGCATAGCATATTTGCAAAACTGCATAAATTTTGGATGATGTTCTTGGTTAACCATTTCACATGAAGTAGAAATTAATATTAAAATATTATATATGTATATATAGTATACACTGAAACAAATAGTATCATACGTACTATATATATTATATCATCCCTCGCCCGAAATAATTAAGCTATAATCTGCCTTCCATGATTTTTTGTTGCAATAATGAGCTAGCTGCTACTTTGTAAGGTGAGCGCAATTCGAGTTGTAAATAGGTAAAACATAAAGTTCATTGTTGCGCTCACTTGAAATAGCAGATGCATAGATGCAGATGCACGTGTGTGCGGTTCCCCAGGATTTGGACATCACTTTGGTTCATTGATGAAAAGTAGAGGTGTCCGTCCTGACTGAGGTTTTCCACGGTTTCCCTCAGTAGTAAATGCATTAAGCAAATTAAGACATCCCAATTAAATTATAAGTTTGACCCAATATCTTTGCCAATATTGTGAAATAACAATATTCTGAGGCTGGGAGGTAGGAATGTTTGGATATAAAATATAAACTCAAATTTGAGGAAATTGCGTTTAATAATGTAGCTGCAATATGGAACACTACAGCATACCTTTATATCAGTTGAGATGCAGAAATAGAAAATTAAGAATCCAAAGTTATGAGCATTAATGCAAGTCACATAGCAGTAGATTATCCATAAGCTTTTACTGATGTGGTTTACCTTAGCAATATATAATATATATCACCACACTGTATCACAAATATATTACACATCAAAGTGGTGAGAGTCCTTTGTGAAGTTGCCTAAAATTTGTTCATTTACACCTGAGCATGGTCCCTTAGAACATTGTTTCTCAACTTATTTAGTGGTCCGCGGAACAGGTGAAATAATTTTATCACCCAAGAAAGCAAGATTATTCAAAGTGTTGAACAAAAAAGGTATAGTATTATGGAAGTTGGTCCGCGAACAATGTATGGTTGAGAACCATTGCCTTATAATAGGGTACAAGTTTAAATATAACTATGATGATTGTTACTTTTTTAAGACACATACATAAACAAAAGCACTAACTATTATTTCTGCAAGATGTAATGAAGATGGACAATTATTATCTGCATCATATATTCCAACGATTGCAACATACAACATATATAATCTTTTACATGACTAACAAAGTTTACAGATGAATACGTAAATTAATGTTTTGCAAAGTATATATATTTCAATATCCATTCAGATTTCTGTTTGAATGTTGCAGTTTTTAATTGTGATAAGAAATTTTATCAAAGGCTGCAATTTTTTTAATACATTTTTATAATTTAACACTAGAACTAGAACAATATATAATAATTAATTATATTTTATATTCTTCTGCACTTCCACTCACAAAAGTTGGATTGATTGTATTTTAGCAATGGGAACCATTAGAAAAGAAATACTGAAACTACAATTATCAAACAAGATGTACACTCTCAGACAACACGCAAACTTTACCCCTACAAGATTTGTTAGAGCTGCAGCTCCAAGAGATAAAGATATCATCCTTAAAATTAGTTCGAAATTATGAGCTATCTGCCTATCACGATGTCTTGTGCAATTATGAGCTACCTGCTTCATAAGGTGATTGACTGCAATTAAAAGCTGTAAATAGCTATAAAATAAAGCCCATTGTTGTTGCGCTTACCTGAAATAGCATATAGCTAATTCATTATTGCACACAAGATCGTGGTAGCAGATAGCTCATTATTCCGGATGAGGGACAATATATTTATACAGATTTTGCAATTTTGGGGGGAGTCTCTTCCATCTCAAAATCATTTCATACAGAGTTTATCACACCTCTATAGGCTTATTGTAACAACGCCTACAAACGGAGCAAGAGTAAAATTTGCGCTGTCCGCGTGGGGTAAATAATTATATTTTATGCTTTATTTGCTTTTAATATTGAAACAAAATAAGTAAGCACTCAATTATGTATTCATATAATATAATTATGTGCTTATTGATTTTATTTTGATTTTTTCCTCATTTTTACAGTATAGTCAAATTTAATTTGATCAGCATTGCTCCAAAGTTCAAATGCAGAGAAACATAATATTATAGGTAATAATATAATGGTATCCATATATAGAACATAATTATTAAGCAAGAAATAGATTACAATCAATATTTAAATTGTACACTCTGCGCATTTCTCTGATAATTGACTCCAAAAATGTTGAGTTAAATGATCTGCAGGATATAATTTATTTTTACAATAATTTTACTAATTAAAAAAAAAAAAGTATTAACATGAAATATCAGGAATGCTTGAGACGGAAGAAATGAGCTGTCACACTTAATAGCTGTTGTGGTGGCTCGAGCTTAAGTTTTGAGCCTATATTTTCTCAATAATTATATTTTTATAAGATTATAAGATCTTAATTCTTTCAAGGACAAATTTGCAAAATTCAGATGCAGATTCAAATTTTTTCAGGGAAGCGAGCATGACAGGGAAGTATAGCATAAATAACAACAACAACAATAATAATAAAATATAAGAATTGTCTTGAATAAATTCATTTTAAGCTCACTTTATGCATACTAAATTTGTGCTAGCAACTAACTTAGCTAGATTCCGGCCAACTAAAAGGCATTCAACTGGCTTCAATCATGCAGTCCCACTAAACAACTCTGTCGGTCTGGTGTTGATCCAGTATGCTAAGACTGTTGGGCCAGTATTGTGCCAACACTCTAAAGTGCCGGTTCAACACATTTTTGACACCGTGTTTACTGAGGAGTGGGTCTAAAAATAAATGTGACATGACAAATTATCATGATGCATCTCATCATTGTTAATATTTTAGTAGTTCTTGTGAGACAGCCTTTTAAAACGTTCAACAAAAAAATAATTTATGTATAATATATAATATATTACACAATACAATTATATATATACAAATTATAATTTTGAAGTCTATATTATACTAAACAATGTATACATTTGAGGGCCTTGTGATAAAACGAGTTTATAATTTATAAGCCATTGCAGGTAAAGGTTGGTTTCTTATAATCTCGTTTCACAGATATACATAATGCCCTATAGTGAACATTTTCTTGTTGGGCTCTCATTTAATAATATGGCAAAATATGAAATATTTTGTAAACTTCGATCTGTTACTGAAGCAGTACGATCGAGTGCTTTACAGAATTTTTTTTAGTAATCTGTGTCAAAGTAACAACACCACACAATTAAAATACAGAGAGTTACATATGCTTTTTGTTGTAATAAATAATTATACTGTATGTATAATTGCTTGATTAATCTACTGCAACAACATTGGAAAAAAAAAAAAAAAAAAGCTTGCTTTTGAGTTTGATCATTCTTGCCGGCAAAGATTTTAACATTCTATGTATTGATGTTGTCATGCAATAACAGCCAAAATATGTAATCAATTAAAGCTATGGCTGGTTAAAAAAGTAATTTGTCAAGTTAAGCTCCACCTATATATTTGATTGGACAGGTTTGATGGGCGGCCACAAAAAACAGTAAAAAAAGTGTAATTAACACTACAATATATATAGCTTGTCCTCTATTATAAGCTTTTTTCTTTCTAATTTTGGTGGTAAACAGATTTAATGTCCCATTTAAAAAGTAGGATACAACTGAAAAGTCTGCAAGGGAAAACATTTAAGGAGCAGGACACAGGCTGAAATCAAACTGCAGGATACAGATCAACTGGAAAATATCCTAGCAGAGCAGCTGATCTGACAATGAGCTCATTGAAACAAAAATACAGTTAAATTACTTAAATATATTATGCTAGAGATTGTATGGTGTCTAGTATAAAAAATTTAAATACATGTATACCCAGTATAGCTGTTTGCTTAATTGATTCTGTTTATTTTATAATTGTTAAGATGTTAAGAAAAGGGCCTTAAATACTTAACTTTTAATAAATAAATCCCCCCATCCCTCCTTCATCCGAGCAATTGTGAATACTAAAAATATTCATAGAAGAATTTACAATACATGCATTTCAATTTCTCACAGGTATTCTAAATTATAATTTTAAACTTTCCAAAAACCCCTTTTTGACAAAATTCATCATGTATGCATAATTTGCATATGATGTACGTTTTTATGAAAATAAAAAGAATTTTGCATTAAACCCAGCCTAACACCAAACAAACACAATTATATTTTTAAACTTAAATTCTTCTCATAAAAAAGAACAAATATTAATTAGGTCCAACCGAAACTTCCTTTAATATAGAGTATCGTCCTCAATTATTTTTTATTGCAGGAATGGATAGAGGGTGCGAAGTTATGCTATCCTGATTTTTTTCAGATTTTTTAGAGCCTGGGAAGTATTTTTAAAAAAAATTATTGAAAGTTCTTTTTGTGACATCACGAGACGCCGCTCCTTAAGAAAAAGATAGGACTTAACGCCGCGTGACGTCACAAAAAGGACTTTCAATAATTTTTTAAAAATACTTCTCGGGCTCTAAAAAATCTGAAAAAAAATCAGGGTAGCATAACTTTTTACCCTCTATCCATTTCTGCAATAAAAAAAAATTGAGATCAATACTCCATTATTAATAAAAAAAATGTATAAGTGAAGAACTAGCACAAAAATGGCAATATATATATTTGTATATAATATTATATATCATGTATATTATACATATATATTTATTACGCAAATAATTAAAAGAAGCACATAATATTTATTATCTAACCGGCAGTTTCTACACAATAATAAAGAGATAAGAAAAATTAAATGCTGATCTGGCTTAATAAAAGAAATTATAACATTCCTGTACTCACATACATATTTCTCTACAAGTAGTGCTACAAAGTTTCTCTCTCACTTGTCAATGCTACTTCGTTTATAGCATATTTCTATATTTATCCATCAATCAGGCACTGACTTTCTCTCTCCCCCCCCCCTTTATATTTTATAGATATTATTTTTCCATTTACTATTTTTTACTTTTGAGACCATGCATAAATAAAAAATAAAATATGTAATTATTTGGACTTTGGAGAATCTATCTACCAGTATCTATTTTAATTGTAGCCCTACAATGTAAAACATGCAAGTAAAAAAGAAAGAAAAAAATCTAATTAAACATTATTAAACATACAACATTATCTCAACAGGCCCAAGTTCCATGCTTTCTTTTTCTTGGCTTGTGTGTTTTACATTATTTTGTCCATAAAATATGTTAGGAAGAGGAAAAGTGGGGTGGGTGAGAAAGGGGGAGGAGGGGTCGTAATGTATTGGTTTTCAACATTAATATAAGCTTTACTTCCAGGGTTAGTCTTTCCTCTCTAAGAAGTTTCCAGATTTTTAGATCCACACCTATAGTCACATCAGTAGTTTAAGAATTAAAATTTTTATTTGGTTGTACTGTGATACATACAAAATTATGGAGTGTTTATATATCTCCTTACCAAAAATTTAAAGCAATTATTCAGGGGTATAAAAAATAATTAAAGTAGAGTATGTTCTACAAGAAATTACAAAAGCTGATGACTGCTTACTAGTTGCCAACTTAAAAAAAAAAAAAAAAAGTAATAACCATGCATGTTAAATCTGAAAAATAGGGTGTACATTTATTTATTTTTTATTATTATTTTTTTTTAATTGCTCATTTCATAAAACACATGCAGCAATTGTTCAAATATGACAAAACGCAAAATGTTCAAGATATTCAAGGCTGTTTTTGCCAAAAGTTTAATGTTGAATAACCAAGCTACTGGCTTTTTTTTTTCTCTGCATAGTTAATCAGCAAGAAGCATTTATTTTTCTTGACTTGAATGGGAACCACTCGCACTATATATATTAAAAAAAAAAAAATAAATAAATAAATAAAAAAAAAAAAATAGTAAGTAAGCAATTATCTGCTTTGTTCACTTTTTATTGCAGCTAAGACTTAAAAATAATGTTCATCAACTGTTATAATAGGAAACTAAAACGAGAATTAATCTCTCACAACAAAGGGAATTGGCACAATTCATTAAAAGTTTAATTTGTTGCCATAATTGTATTTTACCTTTTGCTTAAAATGACATTAAATCACTTCAATTTATACAACCATCCAACCAGCCATTTGAAAATAAATTATTATTATTACACGTAATGCTAATTATAGCTAAGGGAGAAGGAGGGAGGGTCTTATAGTTCCAGCTTGAATGAATTAAATAGACTCAAGTATATAAGAATAGCCTCCAGCCTTTTCTTTCAGTTGGTTCAAACAAACAAGTCTTTGAAAAATTTTAGCTCTGCCACTAAAGAGGCCTAAAAAAGCCTTGATATTCATAGTTATTTCATTGAGATTCAATGTTAAGCCTAGCTTACTAGGTTGCAAGTTAGTAAATAATATAATTATATAATGCTAGGGAAATTGAGAAGTTTATAGAAATATAGGCTTACTTTAATACTAGATAATGCATTTTTTTTTTAAAGAATATTTTCATGAGGTATTTATAATTATTAATATTATATTTTAACATTATTTTTAAATATATAAATAAACTAAACACCCTTTGGGTGTCAAAAGTGTGACCTAATACATTAGCATTTAGAACACAATAATCCTTAAAATCATTTTTGGAAAATGACCATATTATATAAAATGGAACAATAAGCTAAAGCTTCTTTAAATTAAGAAATAAATAACTTTTAGGGAATGACTTGTAGCCCTGTAGTATTAATTGGCAGGAAACATTATACATATTCTCCAAGCAAACAAAACTAAAGTTAGGTAAATCGAGTTTGATTGAAGCTTGGAAGGGATTGGAATGTGATTTTTAGGCTACTGCAAGCAGAAGACCCATGTATACACGGCCTGCAAAATTCCAAAGAGGATAAACACTAGGACCCACTGTCTGGGGGAAAGGGCGTCTTCTGATGGCGCAGAGGCACGAACAAGGCGCCGCAGATGAATTTGTATGTGCTCCAGCTGCTGGGTGTGAATGTTCAGCAGTTGCTCCATTGGCTGCAGAGCTGCTTGAAGTCTGCAATTACAAAGCATCATTATATTTACTAAATTATATACAATGTCTACCTTTTTAAAGCATATAATGGGGAGAAAGAATGTCTTAATTTAGGTCAATTAGTTCTGCAGGAAAGTAATTATGTGACCTCCCCAGATCCTCAAATATATTATTTACTTTCACTTTTTTTATGCAAGAGAAAAACAATAAATACACTTAAGAAAATTTTAAAATTACTTGGTTTATGGACTCGAATATTTATTTGAAGAATGGCAATTTTTATTTCATTTAATTTTCTTCAAAGCTACTCTTCAAGTAATCAGAGATTTCCATATTTCGCCTGTTTTTCATATTAATACTTCTAGGCTACGACTTTGCAAAAAGGTCCTCGTAAGTTTTACATTGAAAATGCTTACAGTATATAAGCACTTTTAAGAAAATCCTTTAATTTGTTGAGCTATGAGTTAAGCTAAGTATGTGTGTGTTTTTGTGTTTTTTTAAAATAAAAAATAACAATTTATTATTATTTAATATGAAAAATTGTCTATGCAATATTTATTTTAAAGAAAGAAGGGACAGAACAGACCCATGAAAACACAAATTATCGAAAGATGATAAATGCTATATTCAGAGTGGCCACTCTGAATATAGCATTTATCATCCTTTGATAATTTGTGTTTTCATGGGTCTGTTCTGTCCCTTTCTTCCATTAAAATAAATTTATTATTACTGATCAATAAATAATATCATTGTTATTTTAATATAAAAAAAAAAAAAAAAAAATGAGTCTGCAATATTATATCTACAGGTTTGGAATAATATATGTTTCATTTATTGCCATTTCAATAAAATTTCCTAATCTATTGCTATTGCTTTTCTATTGCTTGCAAGTAAAATTTATTATTAATAATAAAACTTGTTAAGGACCGACCACAAAAATGGAAAAATGAAAAGGACTGGGAGGCCCTGTGCAAGATAGGAATCAACAACAAAAGAAGACCTCCATACTATTTCTTCAGAAATACTCATAATACTCTTTTGCCTTCTACACTTACTAAATTATTTAATTAGAGTTAAATTAATGCAAACTCAATAACCCTAAACCAAAATTTTGAAGTAAGTACAGCATTTTCTAAAAACAACAACTACTAGTGCTTTTTCATATGGAACATAAATCCAAAAAGAAAAAAAAAAAAAAAAAAAAAACTATCAATACGTTCTCCAGAGAAAATTTCTAAGTCAGACAGAAAACTTCCCTTCTTTTAGCATGGGGCTGTCGTAAAACTCCTTGATTTACTTATTGAAAGATTGTGGATAGATTGTACTAAGAAAATGTTGTGACTCAAGCTTTTTTTTTAAAAAAAAAAAAAAAAAAAAAAAAAAAAAAAAAAAAAAAAGTTTGAAATAATTTTATTACAAAGTCAGTTTTCTGGGAGAAAATCATGAAAAACTCTCATAAGATTTAACATTGAAAATTATTCTAGATTTTTTCTAAGGACACCGGTTTCGAAAAGAAAATTATTTTAAACATTTTTGGGTTGAAGCTTAATTAAATTAAAGAACATTACTATATTTTTTTCATACCACTTATCCCTGAGCTTTCTTTGAGTAAATCGAGGGGTTTTGTCAGGTAAGGCCAAATGTTAAATGACTTGTCCAGTCTGACTTTGGAATTTTTTTACTGGCGAACTTATGGGAGATAGAATTTTTTGGATTTTGGTTCTATAGAAGAGCACTACAACTATTTTTTTAAATAAAAATACCAACTCCAAAATTTTGGGGTCAGCGAGCTAGCGTTAGTTCCACTTTAAAAAACTTAATGTGTAAAACTTTTTACTGTCTGTCTCCTGTTGTTGTGTTTTACTGGCGCTTTGCACGCAGGCAGAGAGCTTTAATTTGAAGAGAGGTAGAATGACCGTGCTAACTGTATTCCCCTGAATTTTCAAGTTTAACTGGTGGAGTGCTCAGAAAAGTATAAAAATTTTGATACCCGAGAGTTTCTCCTGGCGACATTGCGAGGGCGCTGACTGTACTTTGTCGGAGTTAACTAAGGGATGATCAGCGCCACCAAGTACTCGCCAGTTGAATTAGTCCCTATATCTACCAAAATGCACTTTTTTTGTATACGTTTTCTACTTCGCATTCTTGTGTATAGAATCCTATTAGAGGACAAAACATCCCCATAAGCGTTCGATCTCTCTTTAATTAAAGCTCTCTGACGCAGGGCTCTCTGGACAGGGGACCCTGTTTGGTGGAGCTGGTGGAATTAACTTACTGACGGCCCTGAGATAGAGGAAGAGCAAAACACCGCAAAGGTGACAATAGCCACTTCTATTGTTTGCTAGCTTGCAATCATTCCTGGATTCCCTAACATTCTTACCCCCCACCCCGACAATTAATAATATCTCTAAAAGGTCTTTCCTGTGTTGCAAGGGACATTTTGCTTCCCCTTCTCTCTGCTGCTATCCTGATCACGACTGGCAAGACCTTGACCATCCCATGTCCTAAAATAAAATCCCACGGCAAAAGGTGCCCCTAAGCTTGAGCCTTCTAGGACCTGTTTATATTTTTTGATTAACAAAAAATGTTCTAAAACCAAATTAATTATTAAAAGAAAAGGATAGGAATAACCAGCAAGGCCTTACCGATCGAAAAAGTCATAGCAGGAGAAAATCTTGTGGTCACAGGTTAACACTAAATTATTTACATTTTTTCAAGGCATCGTCTAGATGCTTCATCAGTTGGAGGTAGAGATTGACTGATTCAAACTGAGTTGTTGGCTTGCTGATTGAAGGGAGGGGAGGGGTTGGAGGAAAGGGAGGGGAGGGGTTGAAGGGAGGGAAGAGGCTGGAGGGGTAGTATTTGATTGTGAAATTTTTGAATATTTACAGCTGAAAATTTATGATTGAGGTTGAGGGATTGGGTTATCTGAGAATATCCTGATATATCTGAGGATATCCCAGAATATCCTTAAGTCCAGGCAAATAGAAGAGAAGCCTGGGCTAAATCTCAGATAACCCAATCCCTCAACCTCAATTGTAAATATTCAGCTGTAAATATTCAAATATTTCCCACTCAAATTCTATCTCTCCAGCCTCTTCCCTCCCTTCAATCCCTCCCCTCTCCTCCCTTCAAATAGCAAGCCAACAACTCAGTTTGTCAATTTGAATCAGTCATCTCCAAATGATGAAACGTCTTGAAAAAATGTAAATAATTTAGTGCTAACCTGTGACCACAATATTTTCTCCTGCTGTGACTTTTTCGATCGGTAAGGCCTTGCTGGTTATTCCTATCCTTTTCTTTCAATAATTTATAACAATCTTGATGGTTTATTTTCCTTAAATTAAACTAAAACCAAATTAAAAAACTGATAAAAAAAAAGATAATGATTGCATTTAATAAAAATATAATAAAACATATAAAAAATATGTATGTAAAAATTACCTCAGGTAACTGCCATGTCCGCTGTCTGATTGGCTTGATTCACTATGTCCCAAATCTTCTCCGTCAGGTGTGGAGCTACCGCTGTCTTGGTGCCTTCTTTTCACACCAACTTTCAGTTCACGACCCTCAGCAGCCAAGAGAGGAAGCTAGAAAGTAGGGAAGAAAGAATTAATTTGAAGTCAAGATAAAATGCTTTGACTCGAGATTCAGTACTTACAGTTTGAGGATCCACACTGACAATACTGGAGGTTCGAATCATTGGGGTCTTGTGTCTTGTCTTGGTTTGGATGACATAATCACACTCATACTGGAATTGGTCATTGCGAGTGTCCCACGGACGAAGGTCAGAATGTTTGTAGACCCACTGTCCGGTAATGAGATCTTGCTCAAAATACTTTGGTAGCCAATCAATGCACTTAGCCTTTCTTTCTTTCACAGCTGCTCGTTGTGCCTCTTCCAGAACAGTTTTCTCTTCAGTTGCTGCCACCTGAAATGTATACAAAATCATGAAATAAGATTATTATTGTATTTTTGTTGAACTATTGATCTAATTATTCATAAATCAAGACTCCACCTACACTTATATGTTTCAAGACCATCATGCTGCCATGATATGAAGAAACCTTTGGCAACAAGATCTCATTCGACGGTCACCTATATTAAATACTGTGGTCTTTAAATATATGGGTGTGGGTGTAATATTTGAATGGAACTACCATGAGTAAAAAGATTGTACAGATTTTTAGAGATCAAAGATTTGTAAAAAAAGGACAATGCACAGGAATATTTTAACAATAGGATTAAAAAACTAAATCTCTAGGTATTTTTTATTTTCAACAGACACACATTATCACCATAGATTTTGCAAAGAACATTCATGTTTTAACTTACCTCACTCAGTAACAAGTAAGTTTATGTTGTTGAAAAAAAAAAATAAATAAAAAAATGTTAAGTAGTGTTAAGGGCCTCAAGAGTATTTAATACAGTAACTAAAATTTAAAATATACATATTGATGGCTTCATGTTATAAAGCTACCAGCAATGGCATTTCACACATTTGCATAAAAACTGTTGCAGTACTTGTATTTAATTCATATGTTAAGGCTTGTAAGCATCGTCCCATTTCCTTGACATAATAAACTTTTTTTTTTATGTTCAAGTAATTATTTTTAAGAACAAAAGTTGTGAGCATACCTGATCATCTCGGGCAATGGCAGCTGAGACGTGCTGCCACAGTCGCTCTGACTCAAACTCCCCCTGGTGGTGCAGAGGCACAGTGCAGCGTTTCAGTCTGTTGGCACGCACTTCCGGGGTAGGGCACCACAGCAGCTGTTCCTCCTAATTGCAAACATAAATTTGTAACAGGAAATTCACTAAAAAGACATTTTAATGAACTTACTCCTGTACGCCTGTCTCGAATTGAGATGTTTCCATCCCAGTAGCCATCAATGGTAGCAAGAGTTTCTTTTCCTAATTTAAGACGACCAGAAATTGCATTTGTGTGCTCTGCACCTCCCAAGAATGGCTAAAGATGGTGGAATAAGAAAGAACAAAAGCAGAATTAAATAAACTCTAGAATAAATGACAAAATGTATGTGATGTAAAATGCACACCTTCAATTTGAATTCAATTTCAGTTTTGTAGCCAGTCTTCTCACATTCAATCGATACTTTTCCACCTAGCTCCATGGTAAGAGTTCCCATGAGGATTCCCTTGCAGTGAGCGTAAGGAATGGTAAGAGTGTAATCCTCTCCTCTAGGCAGCAAAGTCAACACTGCAATGCCATCCAGAATGGCTGAGGTTGAGTTGCCTGCAAAAATTGTTTAGGACATTGTTTTCAGTTTGTTTGGTTTTCAATGTCATCTTATTTTTTTTAGCAAGTCTCAATGAATCCCTTACCATAAAATTTGGATTTAGCGAGTATTGAAGCACTGATGCAGAAACCATCTTGTCTATTGGTCACGTAGAAGGCAGAAACTGGAGGGTGGTGGGACACCTAATAAACAATTGGTACAATTTCAATGATCAAACAAGAACTTGGCTCTATTTTAAAACTCTAAATTAATTTAAAGAGTATGTGCTCCAAGTTATTGTATCCCGGCAAGGACTAGTTACAGTGTAATAGTGACAGCTGCTATTCAACACTTCTTTTGTTTGCAGAGTTATGCAACTCATTCTACATACAGTGACAAGGGATGAAATAAGCAACTTGTGATGTTCACTTTTATAACACAAGTAAATGAGGAACACGAGAAATGCACTGCTAAGGTCACCGCCTTTCTAAAGCTTCTATTCACCCAAGCTTTAAAGGAGAACATTTGAGGTTCCTTACTTTGCCGCTCACCACTGAATGCATACTTTACAACATACTTCTAATAATACTGTATGGCTCAAGACACCACAAACTTTACCCTTGCTTTATTTGTGGGTGCTGCCACACCTAGAGAGCCTTAATCAACTTGTAATTTTTGAAATGGCTATACTGGGTGCTTATCTTTTTTCAAAAATTGTAAATCTGCATCTCTTTGTTTCTTGGAGCTGCAGCACCAGCAAATGAGCTTGTGCTGTCACAAGATGTACATGCATTGTGTGTTTTGAGACCATCAGCCTCAAAATGGAATATTTACACTATCTGATAAGAGCTGATATGAGCTATATTTAAAAGGTAGCCTTTTTTTCAAGTGTCAATAATCAAGTTTTAAAGCTGAAAGACTTGTATCCAAGTGTAAGCCATTATACTGATTTATACAGACAATTACTTCACTATGTGTAAAATTGAATTACTAATTCCAAATTAGCACAGCAAGTTGAATAAACTAACATACTTGTTCAGCGAGATAGAATGTTTTAGAGCCATTGTCATGTTTCCAATAGCAGCGGAAACTTTCTCCTAGGACTGGGTTATATGGTTTTTTGAGTCCCTTTGGCTTCTTGTAGAGTCCTGACAGGTACCAGCGAACAATGGTTTTCATGCGAGTGAATGCATCTTCTTCAAGAACAGCTCTGTAGGAAAGATTAGAGCAATGAGCAATGACATAGTTGATTAAAAAAAAAAAAATAAATAAAATGCTGCACAAACATGCTAATTTTTTCAGCAAAAATATTTTAATCCGACCCAGGAATTTCAATACTACATATATTTATTATGATTTGAAAAAAGAAAAGCAATATCCATATATAAAATATCCAAACTGCAATGGTTCTTTTCCTTAATATACTACGTTTGTCATACAATTTAAAATACTGTGTTGATGACCAGCAGGCGACAAGGCATACAGATTGCCTTTATCATTGTTATCACAGTACTCAACAAAACTCATACTATACAGCTATAGAGCTACACAATAACAATAATAAACATGAGATATGACTTGTTCGCTGCTGACCATTGATCTTTCAAATTCTTCTTCAAAAATTGTTATTTCAAAAGGTACTTACTGTGATAAAATATCAACATGGTAGTAGGAATCACTCAGCTTATCCAAAAATGACCTGGGTTCCAAGATGAATGTAGGCAATACTACTTTGGAGAGATCCATTCCAGGCCTGACTTGCTTCACTAGATACCATATCAAAGACTTGTTTTCTTCTGCGAGTTCCTCAACTTGCTCGCCAGCCTTAAAGAATAAAATAAATACAGTCAGATTTCAAGTATCAATATTTCAGAAAATGTTGAATCGGTAAATTTCTCATTAGAAGCTTGAATTAACACTCCTGAGGCTAAAATGAGGGAAGTAAATGATCTATTATTATTGTAATGTAATACTTAAATTATTATTAACATGTTAGTAATAATAACTACATATTTGAAACTCACCTGCAGAAGTTAATTAAATGAAGGGACCAGTTACAAAGTATTCTTTACTAGTTTATACGTGGGTGATTCACAAAAGAGTTATCCAGAAAGTTATCCACATTTCTCACTAACCGTGGTAAGCAACAGCCTAATTCAATGACACTAAACGTGGTTAGCAAGAAACCTGGACAACTCCCTTCGTGAATAACACCCATAAATGCTATGTACAACATTTTTGTGTGACTTCTTGCTTTGAGTAACTTTTTATCTAGAGATTTACTTCCATGAAACACAAAAGGAATACTTGAAGCCTTTTTTGAATCATACATTATTAGAGAACATTTCCAAAGCAAGATGCATTGTGTTACTTTACTCTCAATGAAGACCCTCAAAAAGCTTGACATAAACCTGGTTCTTATAATTGCATTGTCAGGTCTATTATGAAAACAATTTCATACAGTTATTCAAATTCTATACTATTCAGAAATCCCGAATATATTTTAGTTGTTTCCTCCAACTCATAAAAAATAATAGTTGCTCGTTAATAGAAACATCAGAGAAAATTAAAACCCAAGTACATCACAATAATCTCCCTAGAAATTAAAAAAAAAAAAAAAACTCCCTCTTTTAACTTGCTATCTTAATAACACTTTACATTATTTACGATAGATTAAGTTGATGCCTACACTTACACTGCCAAACTCCTCCTCCTCGTTTTCTACATACTGGGTCTGATCAGGCTCGTCGTCCAGCTCGTCTGGCGGAAGGTCATCCTGCTTGCCCCCATCCGAGATTTCAGACTCGGTGTCGGAGGCAGAGTTGAGGTGATGGTGGTGGTGATGATGCTGGGCTGAGTCAGGGTGCTCAGGGCTTGCAGCGACACCATTTCGCTCCTCTGCCATATCTGCTTTAACAAATTCTAGCGTTTCTACTTCTGAAGGTGCAGCAAGCGTCATATTAACATCTAGCGATTTCCTTCCAAAGAATATAGAGGAAATGGCTGATCTTTGAGGATGGCCCATATCAGCACTGAAGCTGCGTCCACGTTTTTGTGGAGGAATTGACATATCTTTCTCAAGACATGACACTGCAGCATAAAGCTGATGGAAAAAAGGTGTTGGTGATGGAACAGGAGTTAATTCAGAAGTAAGACCTAAAGTCATTGGGGATGGAGTATTAAATCGACTGCTGGGACGTTTCAGCTGAGCAAGGCTACGAGGGGTGTTAGGTGTTGCAGGTAGGAAGGCATGAAGGAGGGGACCTAGCATGCAGTTTTCCTCAGCTGATTCTACAGAACAGGAGCAAGAAGATGGGGGAATACAGACAAAAATATTAAAAATGTGATGATGAATGTCACTTGAAATGGGAACAATTTTATGAGAGCAAAACTTACCCTGGTCCGTGAAGTGCTGTTCGTATTCCCATGACTGTTCTGGAACTGGCTGACCAGAATCTCTGCCTGAAGAAGAGCGTACAAGCAAAGAAGAGCACCGCAGACCCAACTCCAGGGCATCTAGCCAGCATTTGCCTGCTGCCTGGGACGATGCTCGGAAGATGAGGTAGGCAGTGGGAAGAGGCATCACTACTGCTCCTGTATCAGAATAAATTCATGTAATTTACATATGTTGCAAATACACAGTAAACACACACACTAGCTCAAAATATTGACTTCAATTTTGAGTCAACCTTCTATCTTACCCAATGTTTCTTTTTCTGGACCTCGAGGAGCCCAGATGGATTGTTCAAGTGGATGAAACAGTTTGAAACAAAATCCATCTTTCTTGGATGGTCTTTCAATAACTTGGCAGGTGTTGAGGAGAACCGTACCAACCCAGTGGTTACTCTAATAAGAATCATAGAATACAAAGCATAAATACAACCAGTTGTTGTTTTTTTCAGAGAAAATGCAAGCAATTATGATAAAATACTTTGTGTAAAACTATATATCAATGGTGTTCCGTCAAAATCGACTAACTCATTTTATCGCGTGTTCTCAAAAACGACCAAAGGCGGATTCACATGGCGATTTCCAGCCTGCGACACGCAACGAATAATGCATACTTGCTGTAACATCCATTGGCAGCCATATTTGGCGGTTAAAAAAAAGAGCATCATAATTTAACGCGATATTCGCCGCCGCAATGGCGAATTCGCTTCCACATAGGATTTCACAGCTTGTGTGACAAAATCGCGTCACATCGCCGTTGTCGCCATCTGAATCCACCTTAATTCGTTTTATCGCGAGCTGAGATGGTTGCTTTTGCAATATGGGTTTCCAGGTATAAAAAAAATGTATACCTGGAAACCCATAGTGCAAAAGTGACTATCTCGGCTTGCGATAAATCGAGTTAGTCGTTTTTGAAAACGCGATAAAATGAGTTAGTCTATTTTGACGGAACAGCATTAATATATGCAATTTAAAATCTTGATAAAATAAATCTTCTTAAAACAAATATCTTTAAATTGTACTCAATTGAGAACAACTCATTTGAGTACTGACTCAACTTGTATTTGCAAAAATAAGTAATCAGATTGGCAGTCAATACCATTTGAATGTTTGTGTTGCGGGAACCCAATCTATCAATGAATATACCAAGGGAGATGTTGTTCAACTCCTAAGATGTAATACAATAACTGTATACAGTAAATGTTACATGTATCTTTTTAGTTGCATTTGTATTCGTTAAGTACTTAATTGTGCTTTATTTTCTATGTTCTATATCTTTATGTTTCTGACCTGTGTCTATGTTATCTATATTTTAAATTTAAAGTACTATATTTATGTCTAATTGTATCTGTACACTATTTGTGTAAAAAAAAAAAAAATGTACCGGTAATATCTATTGACCTATTGATTATAAGACTTAAATGCATACTGAATATACTGATGTTGCAATAACTTATAAATAATTTAAATAAAGCACTTCCAAATTAAATACAGTACCTTGGTTTTTGGAGACTTATAGAGCAAAAGTAGGCCTGGTTTCAACACACACCAAAGCTTTGTCCAGCTTTTGAGAGTTCCTCGCACTTTCAACCAGTCTGCTAGGATGATGACTGATGGATCTTTCAGTGAACTGAGCAGCTCATTAGCCACACGCTTCTTCTCACGACGATAGTTTTTTCTCTGAGCTTTGTAAGATTCTTTGCGAGTCAGTTTACATGAGTCAGGTAAGCCTCCCTAAAATTTTTAGGTAAATCAAATTAATATGGAAAGAAATCGCCATATTTCGACTTTACTTTTGCATTTGAAATTAAAACGCAGACGGCACTCCTGAAAACTTTCCTCGTCAAGAGCTGTCAATAGCAACATTGTATTGTTCCAACAATAATCAAAGTTTTCAGGGGCAGTGTACATTTTAACCTCCCAAGCATTTGAAAATTTGAAACTACACTGAAACACAGGAATGTGGCCATTTCTGATTATTGATATGCCTATCAACCCTCAATCAAAGACAATAGGAACTGTTTATGGTATAACATGGCTCTTTAAATGCCAGACTACTGGATAAACCTATAGGACTCATGTGAATTTACAGAAGCAAATTTTTTAAAGAGGCATAGGGAAAGTACACACACTTGTTGTGAATTAGATTTGATATGAAAAATATTTTTTATTAAAACAAGGTTTTTGCTAAAGTGAATTTTTTTAATTATGGACCATAGAATTTAGTAACAAGTGAGTCACATTATTCGCCACTTTTGTAAATTCACCTTAGTACTGATACACTTAATTCCAAATAAACAGCATTGTAGCAACGCTGCTAAGTGTGCAAGCGCGATTACATGAGCCCCACTTCTAGGCACCTTTTTTTTAACATCACCCATCAGGGCTTCCTGGAACTCTAAGAAGGCAAGAGGGTGGCATTTTTGTAATAATACGTTTGACATTATGACAAATTGATCCAAATATTAACGTTGCCCTTCCCCTCCATTAAAGCCATCAACAACTTAACTCAACTTGAGACACAATCTTATGCCACATTTTACAACCCACAATACGGCAGTCAGATAAAAAAAAAGAGTTACTAACTTTAGATTAGAACACCAACAGTACTGAAATTTAATTTTAATCAATAAATAATTTCTGCTACTTTCTCAGTAGAAGTGAAATCTAGCTTCTTTATTGTTATCCATAATATACAGTTCTGTTGTCTGCTGTCATAAGTTCCAGCTTACCTTGTCTGGAGAAGGCATTTCTTGACTCTTGCCCGATACATCCAGCCAGCTTTGAGATCCTACAACAAACACATTCATTAACTTTATGTAAAAGTCATAAATATAATTAAAGTATTGTCAAAAAATTATTAGAATGTTCAATTTCTTCCCTTTTGCCACCCTTGATAATTGATAATTAACATGCGGAGAATGTATAATCATTACATTTATATATTTTTATTTATTTATTTCACCTAAGATACACACATGTCAAATATACATACACAAGGAATGCAGGGTGGGGGACAAGGCTCTAGCAGTGGCGTGCGGTCCATGTAATCGCAATAACCGCCGGTTGCCCTGGGTTTTTGACGAAAAAGTTTTTTATTGCATTTCTAGAGAAACTGTGTCTTTTGATACACTCGACATCAAGATGCAGTAAATTCTTTTCAAACGTTTCTTATAAGTTCGCGCGTTTCCTGTATACCCCCATTCTACCGCATCACGACCAAGCTGCGGTGCAACCATACGGCGCTATTGCAGGGAACACAAAGAGCGAGAGGGGTAGTAGGGGAAGTGGCCTATCCCGATAACACAGGATTCTGCATCGCAGCTTGTAGCGATTCTCGGACCTGCTCGGATTGCCGAAGATTTCCGATCGTCGGCTCAAAAGATAATAATAAACTCGCGTGCAGATTTTGAAGTTAATTTGTTATAATTACGTATGCATACATTCTATAATTTTGATTTTTAAATTAATTTTCACGTAAATTTGCTCCCTACTTAATTGTTTTAAACAAAAAAAAAGAAAAAGTTTTAAGTGATCTGAATTATAAAATTCATACTCGACTTTCTGGTTTTAATAACAGGGTTAGACAATTTTAATTATTTTATGGTTTCAAATTTCAAATATACGAAAAATATTTGTTATATATATATATATATATATATATATATATATATATATATATATATATATATATATATATATATATATATATATATATATATATATTTATAATTATCAAAATTACGTACAGAACGGACGAGATTTTTACAGAATCCATTTTTACTTTATATCCTGTATGTACATTTTGTATGCTAATTATTTAAGGGCCTTGATTGCTGTCCCAGAATAAAATACTAATTTTTAATTTGTGAATACTAGCTAGCTATCGATCCAAACGCATCATTAAATTTATAAACATAAGTTGTAATTTATTTTAAGAGTTTCATCTTCAATTCCACGACTCAATGTATGCTGATATTATTATGTTTATTTTGATATAATATATATATTGTAAATACGTACAATTAAAAGTGCAATTAAATTTTTTAAAAAGGGGCGTTGCATCCAAAAATTTCGCGCCTGCGGCGCGCTAGGAGTGGGTGCTCACGCGCCGTCCGTGTGGGGCTGGTCTTTTTTCTTTTGCGATTACCCTAAGTAAAAAGCCACCGCACGCCACTGGGCTCTAGGTACCCACATCACAATGTCATCTCCAGATTTTTAAGGGGGTAACAGGTATGTTCTATGTATTGAAGTTTTATAATAGGAAAGAGGTACACCTCTCTTCCCCCTCTTCCTTCGCCCCCGCCCCAATCTTTTTAAACCTATCACTAATTATTCTTATTTATTATTTATTGCACTTTCCTAATCCTAAAACAATCAAATCAATGATTTATTTTACTTGTAGACCAAAGAGTAGCTGAATGTAAAAGACAAATTCAAGATCATCAAGATAACAATATTGAAATAGTCCTACAGTGGACACCAGCGTATTGTACTATTCATGGCAACGAACAAGCAAACTACCTAGCCAAGATGGGCAGCAATATGACAGCCAGCAACAAACATATCCATCCATTCAATTCAAGCTCATATAATAGTGCAGTGAAACAAAAAGTTAGCCTGGAAAGAGCAAGCAAGTACTAAACCATGGGGAGACAGTATATTAAAATCAGCTAAAACTCATATTAACAATAGACTCACTGACACCGCTAAATTTAGATTAGACACAAGCCATGACTATCTTGGATGCTATCAGAAGAACTTTAAAATCCAGGATAGTGATATTTGTAAATTATGTAACAATGAACCCCAAGACAGAGGGAATTTATTCAGATGCTCTGCAATATCAACTGAACTTGACTCTTTGCCTAGAAGAGAGAAGAGAAAGAATCCTATCGCTATTGGCCTATTAGAAGTAAAATGGTTTCAAAGCCAAAAACAAGGGCATAAGAAAAGAAGAAGATTTTACTTGTATGCCTAATTGTTAATTACTAGCAGCCATTTTTAGTGTCTGATAAAATAGTCTTTAGGATGTACGTACTAATAATAAATAACTTTTATGCAACTAAGAAATATTTTTGTTTATTCATATATCATATTGCAATTTGAACGAAAAATGGACAGAACAAAAACAAATAGAAATTCCTAGCATAAAACCACATTCATACACGGAAGTTTTACTTTACTAGGACTTCATACAGTCTTACATCATAATAACTATATATTATCTATAATATATTTATAAAAGGATAAAAAGGTCAAGATTTTATAATCATATATATATATATATATATAAAATATAGAAATGTACGTGTAATGAGATTTTTTTTTTCAATTAGGTCTGCTGTAAGAGGAAAATAAAATTACGTTTATGGAAACTTTTTGTTGTACTGCACTATTAATTAAGGCATACTGTGAATATATTAGTTACATTAGAGTGTAAATACAGTAAGAGCTTTTGTTTGGCGCCCAATTCACAAGTTGCAATCATAAGTCCTAACTTTATAGTAAGTGGGGATGGTATCGGCCCAACTGACTGGTCGATCAAAGCGTCATATACATGGCATAAGCCGAAACTGAAAAGCTTGTACTAATACGAGTCTTTCACCATACGTCACAAAAATATGACGTCACGTGAATGTAGGCAAAAAGCACCTATTTAACATGGTAGTAGCATACCAAAAACTATTTATTTTCTGCGATATGACAATCGTGGTACATTTGACAATTATTTTATTTGATAGATTGAGATGTCAAGTAAATGGAAAAAAATACAATATTTGCCAATGATATCTGTGAAAAATACAATAAATCATTAAATAAAATGTAAATCGACTCCAAATTTCACGTCAATAATGACCATTTTACGACACTTATGCACTGATATTGACCCTAATATTCTTAAAAAAATTCAGCCAATCACCGGCCATTGCTTTCCCCGCGGACTTTTGAAAACGAGGGGGAAACGGAACAACAAAAAGTAATGAAAAAGAAACTAGGTAAAATAAAAAAAATGTATATGTTCAAGTTATGTATATTTATTTCTTACGTATAAATATTATTGTTAAAAAAAATTAAAATATGTTAAATTAGGAGGAATAAGTTAAGTGATTCCAGTTCCCTCTCTCAGTACCTACTGCTGAATGTAAACAACAACAAAGCCAAGCAAACGCTATATACTCTTACAGACTGTCACTGTTGAACTTGGGATGGCTTTCATACTAACCGGGGGAGACTGGAGTGCCATAATTCAGTGACTCCGAGGAGCCAGAGCCCGCAGGCGTTTTTGTCAGCAACACTTGCAAGCTTGTCCTGCGTGACTTCCTCTCATCACCTATGCAAATAAGACTCAATCAGATCTCAGCCATACACAGCACAGTATGTAATTGGAGTGCCTGACAATTTAATTTTAATATGCATAGAATGCATATGGTACATGCACTTTCTGCTAAAGGTCATTTTCTTATCTCCTTATACCTGAATAGCTTATGCATACTGCATGTATAATAATATTATTTATTTATTTACATTAAATATATTAATTAATGGTATCTTTTTAATTACATTTATATTACTCAAGCACTGAATTATGTTTTATTTTCTATGTCTATTTCTATTCTATTTGCGTTTCTGATTTATGTCTTTCTCATCTATAACTAATTATCTATGTACATGTATGTCTAATTGTAACTGTACACTATTTGTGTTTAATAAAAGAATTGCATTAATTATCAATTAATTTGCAAAAAAAATCAAAATAAAAAATATTATTTGTTTAAGAAGTGGATAGAAACACATAGGATAGAAAATTTTTTGTTGGGAAAAGGGAGATAATTCGAGTTTTTAGCTGTCATTGACCCAGCTATCTCTACGCCAAAAAAATATTTGTCTATCCTCTTTTTAAACAAGTATTATGCATAATATATATGTTTTTGAATGCCAAGACTACATCATTCTGTCTGTACATATTGGGCATGATTCACGAAGGAGTTATCTAGCTTTCTTCCCGCGTTTAACGTCTATGATTTAGGCTGGAGCTGAATGTGTTTAGTGAGAAAGCTGCATAATTCCCGTCGTGAATTGCGCTCATTATTGAACAGTAATTTAACACACTTAAAATATTTTAAGTGAGACTTACCCTTACTTCCACTGTCGCTTGAAAGTGATTGGGAAAGAGGCTCATGAATTGATGTTCTTTCTCCGTCCCTGCTGCTGCCAGGTACAGCCATTGGTGTAGAAGACATGGCTGCTAAAATGTCACAAGCAAATTTGATTTAATTATATGTATAATATAGTATTACAGACCTTAGTCTATCCAACAGTACGATCCAATGCAATGCTTTTATTTGTTTAGCATAATATACAGACAAACAAACAGTATCATAATATACAGTATATGTACTGTATTTATAAGAATCAATGAAGCGTCAACCTGATTAACATAATACTGTAATTATATTATCTATTCTGTAAAATTCATACACAGTATACATACTGTGTATACAACATCTGCTCAGTACTGTGTTAAAGGGATACAAGCCTACTGAATAGTCACCAAGTGATTCGCATAATTTTTCTCCACGGGCGGTGCAAGCGTGCAAAGTTGCAGAGCAAAGTAAGAAATTTAGTCCTTGTCTACATCACAAAGTCCTTGCTGATGTCACAATTCAACGCTAATCGGGGCTGGCTGTAAGCTGTGACGTCAGCAAGGTCCTTTTTTGCAGTGCACCTTTGCACGGTCAACCCGCACGCAGATAAAAATACTGCGAATGTTGACTATAAACTCGAGCAACATTTGGTGTCTGTCTAATTTGCAATTTGAGTCCAGTAACCCTTTAAAATGCACCAGTGTGCATACATAAATTGAATTTTCAGCTTGCTTTTGTAAAAGAGCTTTCAGATAAAGGTGCTTTCACACTGTCCGAAATTGCTGCAGAATCATGCCACAACTTGCCGTAGCAAATGTTGTTGATCACTCCACAGCTCGCCGCTAAATCTCTCGATTTCCTGTGGAGTGTTCTGCAGCATAGTCTGTATAAATATGTAAATAAAATATCTTCATTTTTCTACAGCATTTACATGATTTTTTGCATGCGCCGCATATGAATAAAACCTTGCTTGATTTTTCTACAGCAAGCCAGAGCAATTTTTTAGATTTATGTTAAAGCTCCTAAATATCTATGCATATACTCTGTATTATATTATACATGCAGTACAATACATACTGTACACATTATGTCTGTATGTATACAGATATGATACATACTAAAGTGATTTTCTGAAGGTCCTTTCACATACAGTACAGTATAACAGATCTTAGTTTATGTGTATAGATTTAACTGTGCCAGTTGCTATAATATCTTGTAGATTTAACCCATCAGACGACATGACGAGCGACTAATTCCCAAGAATAATCCTTGTTCAATTTCCCTGCATTTAAATAAACTTTTCTCCTGCAAGGCTGCCAAGCAGTGCCGTAGTGCAGTGGCTAGCGCGTTTGCTTCCCACGCCGATGGCCCGGGATTGATCCCAGCAGTGGGAACTTTTTACAATGCATGATGCAGTATTTAAATTTCATTCTTTAATATTTAGGTTGAGGTTTCTTTCGGGTTTGGCTTTCCCGGTTTCTTCCGATTAAAAAGCCCTTCTCGTGAGTGCGTTCAGGTTTGAATACAGAATGCTCAAAATTTTGGACTTTTTACAGTACTGGTAAAAAATAATTGAAGATTATTCTTGGGAACTAGCCTCTCGTCAGGATCTCGACAGTCTGCCAAGACAGGCGCCGTAGAGTCTATGAGTAAATTAAGATATGTTATATTGTAATCCGATTTTGTTCCAGTATCACACCAAAACAAAATCAAACTATGTGAAGGAACCTTAATGCGTTAGACATATATTATGCTTATGACATACGTACGTATAATGTGATGTATGCATAATGTATAGTATGCATACAAAATATATGGGGTACACGGTACACAAGCACAAAAGAAATTCATGAAAAGCCTTTCTTAAGGAGCTATCACATACGTAAATGAAATTATAGCTGTGGCACTCTGCAATACATTAAATCATGCTCGTCTTGATTTTCTTCAGAGCTACAGTATTCATATCTAATTATATTTTCTGCTGCGTGTTGTGGTGTGAATTCAGTAGCAAATTTCTATTATGTATGTGAAAGCATAGACAAACAGACAAAGGGCACCCCGCGGGATTTTTAGGTCCGTTTCTTCCCCTCACAGTAAATACAGTATATATGCATACAGGTATTCATTTGTACGCATACTGCATTATTATTGTCCAGTATCATACACCAGCCCGCCCAGAAGGCAGCACTGGTTTTCCCTATCTCTTCTCATATCCTCTTCACCAATACAGTATGCATACGAACCTCCCTCTCGGCAGAATGCATACTAGACTAACTAAACGTAAACAAGACTTCTAGCTAAGCGGGCCTAAAAATCCCACATGGTGCTTCATCTGTAGTGAAAGCTCCTTTAAATTATGACCACAATGTGAACGTGAAACCATGTAGTCTAACCAAACCATGCATGCATATATTTTTATCATAATTATGCATAAACGACGCATAATATTATGCAGAAGATGTTAGTCAAATGTATGCATATCATCCATATATTATTCTAATACAGTAGCATACTGTATTTTAACGCAATTAATTAACAATAATAACATGCACTGTTTTTGAATGCCTTCATACATTTCAAGAATTACAAAAATGTAGAGAATAGTGCTTGCTGATTTTAAACACCTTTAAAGATAATTCATTCTTCAAGATTTAGATTTTCCTTCTTCAGTAAGAATGATTTATGTAGTTACAATAACTTATAATTATTAAATTGAACTTGTTCTACTTTTTCCGCAGCACCTAAAATCGCAACATCGCAAAAAAAGTCTCTAACTGCAGTGTTTCCCCGTAACAGCTGATGCGAACGAAAATGAACTTAATGAACAAATGATGCACGTCTTCCGTATTACTATTATTACTATATTATCGCCAACTCCTTGATCCTTGATTATCGCCAAGGAGAATACTCAGAATACATAATATCCTCCTTGATTATCGCTGAATCGCTGCATTGCATATCGCATATTATGTGCAAAACAGCGAACAGGGGTATGCATTTCTAAAAGACAATTCATTTAAAATTTAAAAGACAACTGTTTACATTATTTCGAGGGCATATAACTTTCGCACGTGAACTTGAAGCTGAATGTGAAGACAGGAATAAAGTAATCAAAATCTCAAAGGTACACATAACTTTTTTTTTTTTTGTAGACCGTCTTTATGCATATGCATACTGCATGTTTTTGTGGATATATAATAGTAAATATAATAGTAAGTAAGTAAAGATTGGTTTATACTGCGGCAGTTGTGGCTACACCACTATGGCTCACAGTTTGTGTCTTGCTTGAGGTCACCAGCTCCCTGAACTTCTCAATCCTGTCCACGCCCACCTCCGCAGACCCCATGCAGTAGGCATACTAGGCATACATAGATTCCATTCTCTCGCCGTCCTCCTGATAAAAGAATACTTTCCCACATCATTGTTGCTTTCCTGATACTCGAGCTTCCATTCATGGTCCCTTCTCCCCAAATATCTCCCCCTGTCCATTTTTCCACTCATCTCCTCCCAACCCTTGATGTTCCTTGTAATTTTGTACATTGTTGTCAATCTGATTTGCCTCCTCCTTTCCTCCAGCGAGCTCCATCCCAGTTCTCCAATCATTTGTGTGACACTCTCCCTTTCCTCACGAATTTCCTTTCCGATAATCCATACAGTACAGTATTTATTAGCCTGTGACATACATGTATGTTTAGAAAAAGTCAAAATACACAACACAATTACATAAAAAAATGTAATACAAATACCTGCAAAAACAATACAGTGCAAAATCTACCGGTTAATAATTCTTATCATTTAAAAATACTACAGTGCACAGCAAGGTTGGCTTTATACAGGTTAAGGTAGAGATAACGTCGGTCAGCTGTTTTTTTTTAGCTCCAATTGATTAACATGTAAACCTTAGCAAATTCACAAAAATTCTGATTTTTTTTTTTTTAGAGGCAGATATTAGTGCCTAAAAGTCATAGAAAAAGTTTCAAAACAATTTAACAAGCCGATTTTGTTAAATTAATTTTTTAGTTTGTCTCTCCATGGGAAAGCCCTATGCTGAAAATTAAATAAATTAATTTAAAAAAATCGGCTCGTTAAATTGTTTTGAAATTTTTTCTATGGCTTTTAGGCACTAATATCTGCCTCTCAAAAAAATTTCAGAATTGTTGTCAATTTGCTAAGGTTTACATGTTAATCAAATGTACTGTATAGCTCATACACTCATATGACTGGTGTTTATATGCATACTTAATACTCTGCATAATGTAAATATGTAACCGTTGTCATGTGTCACCTGCATGTTAAATGATGTATGTAAGGATACACCACACTTTGCATTTTGCACATGTAAACATTTACTGTAAACATACTTAACAGATATGTACATACAAACACATCAGTTATAGTTTTACAAATTGAATGCACGCAAAAAAAAAAAAAAAAACGCCAGCTTTCAAAATTTGTCTAATTTGATTGCATGCTTTTTAGGAACCATGAGACCAGTCGACACTGCCACAAAACTGAGATTTCCTATTCTATTTGGCGGCATTCTTGGATTGTTCTTCATAGGATTTAAATACAGGTGAATAAAATTATGTATATAATATATGTTGCCAACAAAAACCGAATTCGGGCAAAAGCCGAAAAAATTTATCAAAACTAGTTTTCAGCATCAAGTTAAGCTCAAAACCCGAACTAATCGATTCTTTCGGGTTCTGAGCTTAACTTGATGCTCAAAACTAGTTTTGCTCAAGTCGAAATGAACAAAACCAGATGAAGACTTTTACATCGGCTTTTGTTCATTACCATTTGAACAAAACTAGTTTTGTGTATCAAGTTATGCATGATCAAATCCCGAAGTAAGATTTTATTTCTGCTTTTGAGCAAAACTAGTTTTGTTCATTTTTCAAAGACAGTTTATTTTTTATTTTGTGACAGCTGTTCTTTATTTTTTATTTATTACTTTCTTCGGAATAATATATTTATTTTTACTTTTTTCTTTGCTGTAGTTATTCAAAAGATCATTTAAAGATTTATTTAAATATTAAGTTATTTATTGTTGCATTTATTTATTTGTTGCTATTTGTTCGATTGAATAAATGTTTTAATTTCTCTCTTAAAGGAGGGGAACCGTTTCAATTTGTATATTTTTTTAATTTTGTAATTGTACCAAAAAAAATTTCATCACAATCCGCCTTCTATTTATTCCAGCCAGTTCGACGGTTGACGTTCAAAAAGGGCCGCCCTTTTTGAACGTCAACCGTCAGTGGGATTAGTGACGTCACACGGCGCATGTGCAGAACGGGTGCAGAACGCTAAAATCCGCTCTCCGCGCGAGTAGTTTAATCGCTGCTTTGTGCATGAAAAACTGCGCGCTCGGTCTCTCTCTCTCGTAAGCGAATACGCGATATAATAAAACTAGTGCGATCGTTATTGTAAGGCATAAAATTAAGTTATCAGTAATTTTCTTTTAAAAATGATGCACTAATGGTTTAATTTACGCAACTATACACTTCTTTATTGATAAATTTATGAAAGAATATACCAATTCAGTTTTGTCGTAGTTATATCGTTCCGCGCTTCAGAAAGGTTTTGTCATATATTAAGGCGGATTTTCATGGACGATTTCCAGCCTGCGACGCGACGCGAATAAAGCGGATTCTTTCCCTTAGCCAAGAAGGATGAGATGAAAAAACGTGTGATCTGGACAGAACCGGCAACACTATAAGCTTTCCGGTTTCTTCTGATTAAAAAGTCCCCCTCCCGAATTTTGCTTTCCGGTTTCTTCTGAATAAAAAATCAATCAAGTCCCCCTCCCGATTTTCGCTCTCCGGTTTCTTCTGATTAAAAGCCCCCCTTACGTTTCGCTTTCCGGTTTCTTCTGATTAAAATCTTCTATCTAGGGGTCAGATATAAACTTGGCAATGTTTTTACGTTTTTTCACTCTCATTATTCTGGGCTGTAAGTATTGGGCGATTAAAAGAAAAAGAGCATCGTAATTAACGCGATTACCGGCGAATTCGCCGCCGCATAGGATTTCGCAGCTTTTACGTCATATCGCGCCGCATCGCCGTTGTCGCTAATGAAAATCCACCTTTATACAGCAGGCCACTCGATCGGCTTCTCAAGTTTGTTTATAATACTGCAAGCTAGCTGCTGCATTGCCAACGGTCAGCTTGCTGCGACGACAAAGCTGCGCCTCTGCCACCTTCTCCTAGTTCTCCTAGCTGCCTGCCCGTCTACAAATTTTATTACCCAAAAAAATAAAGTCTTTTGCGCGCTGCATACCAGAAGTAAAAATACATAAAAATTATAAAAAATTATAAAAAAATATAAAGTTATAAAAAATTATAACATAATTTCCAAAATATTGCACGCAGCTCAAATTGCACCACTCTCCCACATAATATAAATTTTATATATTATAATGATATCATGTTTGCTTATAAAAACATGATAATAATCCGTACAAATCGTACAATTATGTCATTTTTAAATAGGTTTTAGGAAGCTGTAACAATAATAAAATATTATACCTTTCATGTTTGAGTTACATATTTATTTTTAATATTTAATAGTGAGTGACTGCATTAAATGTGTATATATTACAAGATTTTTTTTTCTTTAAAAATATATATTTAAAAAAATGATTTTATTTATGTACAATATATTTATTACATATATTTAATGTTCAATATATCTATTTACATGTATGCAAAAATTACTATATTAATTATAATACAAATATAAATCATGTTAATACTACTATTGATTTAAATTATTTATTTAAATTAATTTTCATTCTACTAGTTTATATCATGTTTATTTTACATATTTTTAATTCTCTTAATTTTATTTATAATTCTATTAATTTATGCACATTTACTATAATGTAATAAATATATTTTAAATAAATAAAATCAATTTTAAATATATATTTTTAAAGAAAAAAACTTGTTATATACACGTAATGCAGTCACACTATTAAATATTAAATAAATATATAACTCAAACATGAAAGGTATAATATTTTATTATTGTTACACTCATATACAGCTTCCCAAAACCTATTTAAAAATATGACATAATTGTACGGATTTTTTGTTATCATGTTTTTATAAGCAAACATGATATCAATATAATATATTATATTATGTGGGAGAGTAGTGCAATATGAGCTGCGTGCAATATGAGCTGCGTGCAATATGAGCTGCGTGCAATATTTTATAAATTATGTTATAATTAATATTTTTATGTATTTTTACTTCTGGTATGCAGCGCGCAAAAGACTTTATTTTTTTGGGTACTAAAATTTGTAGACGGGCAGGCAGCTAGGAGAACTAAGAAGGTGGCAGAGGTGCGGCTTTGCCGTCGCAGCAAGCTGACCATTGTCAATGCAGCAGCTAGCTTGCAGTATTATAAACAAACTTGAAAAGCCGATCGAGTGGCCCACAGACAAAAAATTTTTTTTGTCTGTGAGTGGCCTGCTGTATAATATGATAAAATCTTTCTGAAGCGCGGAACGATATAACTACGACAAAACTGAATTGGTATATTCTTTAATAAATTTATCAATTAAGAAGTGTATACGAGGGTCGTATGATAAGTTCCTTATGTCGTATAGAAAAAATCCGGCTAGATAAAATTAACAACTGTACCAGGTTAAGTAATATTTCAGTAGGTCAGATACAAATTTTTACCCCGATATCACTTATATTAATTTCTGGGGGTCAGTTTTCTTGAAGCACGGTCGGGAAATAAAAATTTGACCAAAAATTAGTACTTTTTACCAGTTTGCAGAAAAAAGTTGATGCATGGGAAATTCATGAAAATCTTGTGAAAACATCAGAAAACCTTACTCTATCAGGCTCTAGTGCTGTTTATTTGTTACCTAAATTTTTAATAGGATATATGCCTCACTGAAGTGTACCCTTCACTGTTTGGCCAAAATCATCTGTCATTTAAGATTTCATTAAAAAAATACACAAAATTTTGAATACAGACAGTCTTATGTAACATCAGCAAATAGCAGAGATTATGGGCTTTCTAATGATATAATTATATTACATCTCCAATGAAAAATTACGACGAAAAAACTTGCTGCGTTAGGGGTGCCGCAAATGAGCTTTTTAAGGCCCAAAAAAAGGGTGGTGACGGTCCATGAAATTTCATAATTGCTTGTTTTTAAAGTAAAAATCAAACTATTTGCGGTGTCTGGTGGCACAGAATAGATCATTGGATCACGGCGCAATACCAAAGATAAAAAAACATCCCTGGAATATCACAGCAGTGGGTGTTATACCGGTTCAAAGTTCAAATTTAGTCAATTTTGAGGGAGCTTCACGAAAACTGACCCCCAGAAATTAATATAAGTGATATCGGGGTAAAAATTTGTATCTGACCTATTGAAATATCACTTAAGTCGGTACAGTTGTTAATTTTATCTCGCTGGATTTTTTTCTATACGACTTAAGGAACTTATCATACGACCCTCGTAGTTGCGTAAATTAAACCATAAGTGCATTATTTTTAAAAGAAAATGACTGATAGCTTAATTTTATGCCTTACAATAACGATCGCAATAGTTTTATTATATTGCGTGTTCGCTTACAATCGAGAGAGAGAGAGACCGAGCGCGCAGTTTGTCATGCACAAAGCAGCGTTTAAACTACTCGCGCGGAGAGCGGATTTTAGCGTTCTGCACATGCGCCGTGTGACGTCACTAATCTCACTTCCGGTGCCGCTATTTTTGAATGTCAACCGTCGAACTGGCTGGAATAAAGAGAAGGCGCGGATTGTGATGAAATATTTTTTGGCACAATTATTTTTGTTATATTATTTATAAAATTAAAAAAATATAAAAGTTGAAGCGGTTACATACCCTCCTTTAAAGGGGTACCAAAGTGAATAATTTTTTTAGATATTCTGGTAGTTGTGAATTATTTTGTTATCCCTGTGGCTCAATATTTTCGTACGTCGGTTTTTGCTCATTTTTTTCGGCTTTTGCCCGAATTCGGTTTTTGGAGGTGGTAACATATATATATATATATATATATATATATATATATATATATATATATATATATATATATATATATATATATATATATATATATATATACTGTATATACATTGCATGTGCATAATAATTAAACCTTCAAATAACCCTTTTTTTATATTTTTAAGGCAAAGCTTCATGTCTGATTTGGAAGAAAAGAGAACAGTATTAAATAGGGAAGACTTAGAAAGCAAGCGACTAATCGAGTCTAAAATCCATGAAGCCAGGAAGACCATGTTTGAAAAGATGAAAACATAAAAAAAGGTATATTATTAGTTTATAAAACTAATTATTGACCCACCAGCAAGAATATATTATATTTTTATATATATTTTGCTAGGAAATATACAGGGTGTCCACAGGAATTTGCACGAATTGGCTGCAGTCAAATTAAGTATGAAGCACGATGATAACATTGGCAACATGAACATATAATACATGAAATTAAAGCTCAACAATCAACATTTTCAAAATTGTAAGCAAAAAAGCATTGTGTGGACTTGTTTTCTTTTGAGACGAAAAAGGAACAAATAATATGGCCGTTTCTGAGCTTAAAACTCCGCAGAATCTGCTGTCATCTCAATGAGATAGTCCTTATTTAATCTTTCGTTTGAATAAAAATTTACTCACACAATTTATCACAAGGCTTCTCTGCTTAAGCACCGTTGGTACCCCGTCACACATCCGGATGGGACTCCAGTTCTCACCACACGTTGCCAGAATAGCCGGCGTGGTTAATTTGGTTGGTGCGGTGATGCGCTGCTTGAGTCTTGGATGTCTTGCAAAGGTGTCTTGAAGACTGTGTCTTTCACGTTGCTCTACAGAAAAAAGTCAGGTGGGGTGATGGAACATGTTGGAGCATATGAGTATGACATCCCTCAGCTACTCCAAGCGAAAGAGGAGTGGAGCTTCAACATCATATTCCTGCAAGATGGTGTGCTTTCTCACTGTGGGCACTTGCAGTTTGTGATCGTCTGAGTCAGGTATTCCTAGGTCGCTGGGTCGGTCGTGATGTACCCACTTTGTGGGCCCTTAGGTCTCCAGACCTGGTGCTACCCGACTTTTTTCTGTAGAGCAATGTGAAAAACACAGTGTAAAAAAAGACATCTTTGAGAGATGTCCGAGACTCAAGCAGCGCATTATCGCAGCAATCGAGTCAATCACGCCGGCAATTCTGCCGATTCTGCGCAGCGTATGATGAGAACTGGAGGCCTGTCTGGACGTGTGCTGGGGTACCAACGGTGCTCGTATGGAGAAGCCTTGTGATAAATTGCGTGGGTAAATTTTTATTCAAGCGAAAGAATAAATAAGGATAATCTCTTTGAAATGGCAGCTGATTCTGCGGAGTTTGGAGCTCAGAAACGGCCATTTTTTTTTTTTATTTCGTCTCAAAAGAAAACAAGTCCACACAATGCTTTTTTGCCTCAAATTTGAAAATGTTGATTGTTGAGCTTTAATTTGATGTATTATATGTTCATGTTACCAGCGTGCTTCATGTTTTTAATTTGAATGCCAATTCATGCAAATTCCTGTGGACACCCTGTATCTTTTTTCTAAGCCTTATGACCAAATAAGCATGGAAACAAAAAAAAGGCCTCAGCATGATCGAACGAGTTTTTAGCCATCTTCACTACAGGTGAAATGGAATTGAATGATCATTGAAATGGGATAACAAACTAACTTTTATTTGCAATACACCTGTACGTTTGAGATCGCCAAGCTCTTGCTTGAAATTTTTAAAATTTAAAGAGGGGAACAACTTCAACTTTTATATTTTTATGTATATATTTTTTTTTTTTTTAATTTATCAATCTAAAAAAAGTCACCACCAGAGTTCCAGCATAATAATAATAATAACCAAGCAGTGTGGCACAATAATTATGTGTCAGACTTGTAATTGTTTCTGAAGCTTGAGTTCGTCCTTTGCTGCCTGAATGCAGTTTGTGGAGTGTTGTTTGTGCTTGCTGCCCGGTGGCCGCAGCATGATGAGTGAAACACTGTATATAAGTGCGAAATTCACTTTGGTGCTGGCTGCCTTGACCATGGTTTTCTGTTGTTTCCAATGAGCAATTAGAAACGAAAAATTTTATTGGCTTAATCGAAAGAAGGGGTAAAAATATGACGTTGTGAATTGTTTCAGATTTTTTTGTGACCTATAACTAATTTTAATTAATTAATTAAGTTGCATTATTTTGAGAGTGCCGCCTCTCGTGACGCCTCTGACGTCACACCATTCTTGTACTTTTGCACTATAGATGAGATTAGGTGAGAACATGCAGGTATGAAAATCAAAATGGCTGGCGCCACGTTTGAAATTCCCCGCCTCAAATTTTTGAAGTTTTAATGTGGGTTACGTTTGATCAATTTTAGCTTTATTTTGTTCGCATACCACTGGAAAATATGGTTGAAATATGATTTAAAACTTCTATCGTGCTCTAATATTGTTTAATACGTAAAAAGTAGAAAATTATGAGAGACTAACATCTTACATCAAATTAGTTTGCTTTCTTCCTTTAAATAAAATAATTTACTGATACCTGGTGTGCTAGTGGGTTAGCTCAGTGGTAAACGCATCAGACTTCAAATTTCGTGGTTGCGGGTTCGATTCTTTCTTCCGGCGAGTTTTTATAAATACATTTTTTTTCTTTAATTTTAATATATTTATAATATGAATTCTAAATTTATAAAATGTGGTTAAAATATGGTTTACAGCTACTATCAATCGTAATTGATAACTTTTTAATAGTAAAGAGAGGGAACAATATTAATTAAAAATTACTTCACTTTTTCGCGTTCCAATAAAACATTTCTCTTACCGAGGCTCAAAGCTTAATTAGTGTGGCACAGTGGCGGAGAAATTTTCTTTAATTAAATTAAACTAAATTAAAGAAAAGAAAAGTGTCGAGTTTAAAAAATTCTTCGACGTGGAGAATCAAACTCTCCAGTCCACCACAAGAGTACGAGCTCTAGCTGCGTCTTCGCCACTGTGCCACACCAAGCTTTGGGACACAGTGTGAAAAATGTTTTATTTGAACGTATAAAAGTGAAGTAATTTTTTATTAATATTGTTCCCTCTCTTTACTATTAAAAAGTTATCAATTACGACTGTAAACCATATTTTAACCACATTTTATAAATTTAGAATTCATAAATATATTAAAATTAAAGAAAAAAAATGTATTTATAAAAACTCGCCGGGAGAAAGAATCGAACCCGCAACCACGAAATTTGATGTCTGATGCGTTTACCACTGAGCTAACCCACTAGCACACCTGGTATCAGTAAATTATTTTATTTAAAGGAAGAAAGCAAACTAATTTGATGTAAGAAGTTAGTCTCTCATAATTTTCTACTTTTTACGTATTAAACAATATTAGAGCACGATAGAAGTTTTAAATCATATTTCAACCATATTTTTCAGTGGTATGCGAACAAAATAAAGCTAAAATTGATCAAACGTAACCCACATTAAAACTTCAAAAATTTGAAGCGGGGAATTTCAAACGTGGCGCCAGCCATTTTGATTTTCATACCTGCATGTTCTCACCTAATCTCATCTATAGTGCAAAAGTACAAGAATGGTGTGACGTCAGAGGCGTCACGAGAGGCGGCACTCTCAAAATAATGCAACTTAATTAATTAATTAAAATTAGTTATAGGTCACAAAAAAATCTGAAACAATTCACAACGTCATATTTTTACCCCTTCTTTCGATTAAGCCAATAAAATTTTTCGTTTCTAATTGCTCATTATCAATACCAGGGAAATATTAGGGCAGTTATCTAATACAAGGCCACAGTCGCCTCCTTTCATATCCTAAAAGTAACCTCGTCATCCACAGTCAAGTTACTCCTCTTATCCTAAGGGTTGTTGGGCACACAAGGGTGTTACAAATATAAAACTCTGGGTTGGCTTTTTTGTTTCTGTCATTGAGAAATTCAATATACTGTATTGATTTTTAGCTACATGCTAATTCAAACATTATTTTTAATCACGTAAATAAAGAAATTGGGATGCATCCATGTAAGCTCGTTTAGTTGAACTTGTGAGAAGTAAAGTAGAAAAACATTGCTTATTTTCTTCATGCTTTGTCAATCATACTTTGAGTTTCATGCCATGTGTTATTCTGGTTTGGCTAAATTGAGGGTTTTCTTAAAGGGGTACAAAAGTGAATACTTTTTTTACATGTTCGGGCAGCTACGAATTATTCTGATATCCCTGTGGCTCAATATTTTTGTACAATGCCTAGTTATTTTACAATTAATTATTTAGTTTGAAAAGTGAGTTTGATAACCGTTGGTTGATTCAAGTCGGTGCGCTCCAGCAGCAGCCGCTGATACGACGAGAATCTCCCGCGAATCGGGGGAACCTCCTCCCGCCCCCTTCTTGTCGTATCACCGGCCGCTGCGGCCGCGGGCATGCTTGAATCAACCAACGGTTTTCAAACTCACTTTTCAAACTAAATAATTAATTGTAAAATAACTAGGCATCGTACGTAAATATTGAGCCACAGGGATATTAGAATAATTCGTAGCTGCCCGAATATGTAAAAAAAGTATTCACTTTGGTACCCCTTTAAGAAACAGTAATACTGATGTGTTTAGTAAATTGTTATCTGATAATTCTATTGGTCGACATGGTTATTATTTTATATATATTATTTACTTTACAGATGCTGATTCAGAATTGATGGTGTGGGATTGCATGGAAAACCTCATGAAAAGTTATAAATAAAAATTGAGGTCATCTGGTTGCTGTGCTAACTTTTTATAATCATAAGGAAAGGAGATATCTCAAGAACTCCTAGTATATCATCCTTTCTTACCATGGTAAAATCAGCAGTGAAAATCTATCACATGATTATGTAGTAATAATTTAGATCTCAAATCTATTGTGTTGTGATAGAGAGGTTTATATATATATATATATATATATATATATATATATATATATATATATATATATATATATATATATATATATATATATATATGTGTGTGTGTGTGTGTGTGTGTGTTCTGTATCGGATCCTCTTAAAAATATGTGCAATATATTATTTATATTATATCCAACAGTGTAATAAGTGTGTTGATATACCTACCAATTTAATAAGAATTTTAACTTGTGCTATAAGCACACAGCTAAATGTATTACAGCTAGGAATTAGCAGAGAGCGTTAAGTAAAGAGAGATCGAACCCTTATGGGGATGTTTTGTCCTCTAATAGGATTCTATACACGAGATTGCGAAGTAGAAAACGTATAACAAAAAAGTGCATTTTGGTAGATATAGGGGCTAATTCAACTGGCGAGTACTTGGTGGCGCTGATCATCCCTTAGTTAACTCCGACAAAGTACAGTCAGCGCCCTCGCAATGTCGTCAGGAGAAGTTCTCGGGTATCAAAATTTTTATACTTTCCTGAGCACTCCACAAGTTAAACTTGAAAATTCTGGGGAATATAGTTAGCACGGTCATTCTATCTCTCTTCAAATTTAAGCTCTCTGGAATTAGGTTCCCGCATGTACTTTTTTTAGTAGCTGAATCAAAAGAAGGTGTTGAATAATACACATGTGAATTTTATGTGATTTTTCTTAGTACTGCATCATTCCTAAAATAGAGATTAAAAGAGGTCACATGACCTGAAGGCTTCGTCCACAACGCTGGTGACGTCATTACATTCTTTGGTTCGAAATTGGTAAACAATCACGTTGCTATGGAAACAAATAATAATTTTTAATAAACAATTAAGCAACAATGCAATAATTTATATTGTTATATAGTTGAAATAAAGAATGTAATGACATCATAGGCGTTGCGGAAGGTGCCTTCAGGTTAAGGACTGTCGCTACGTAGCCGGCCACCAGAGGCGCAACGTTTGCGTTTCGAAAAATACTGATTGGAAGAATTTTGTTCCAACATTTTTACAAAACTTTAAAGGATATTTAATTTTTAATTGTATAATATTAATTATATATATATTCTCTGATGAACAAGTTAATATGGATACTGTACAGCAATGTTTTAAGGACTTTACAAGTAAGAAAATTACACACTATATTTCCCCACTTTGTCACAAGCCCTCTTGCTGAATTTTTTTCTCCTCGTATGTACTGTGCATTGTCCCATTGTTCGGGACTGCACCTAGCTTGCTCGCCAGCAAGCAGCGAGGCAAGTGAGGATGGTCAGCTTGAGCTTTACCAGCAGCAGGGAGGGCGCCGAGACGGCTTAGGTTCTGCGGGCTCGCGCACGGATCTGCACGGGCGGGCCCGTGGGCCGTGCAGACCTATGGGCCGTGCTCATGCAGCTCAGCATTGGTAGTCTGCACACGGAAATTGATGGCTCCTACAAGGCCTAGCTAGCTCTAGCTATTAAATTCCTCCAATAAAAAAAAAAATACATAATATATATATATATATATATATATATATATATATATATATATATATCGATTTTTTTTATTGAGAGAAAAATTATAATATTTATTATAACATTTATAATATATTATAGTTATAATATTATATAACTATATATATATATATATATATATATATATATATATAACTATATATATATATATATATATAGTATTATATGTATAGTTATATGTATTTATATAATACATATCTACAAAAATATAAAATATATATAAATATAAATAAATAAATATTTATATTTATTATTATTTTTTTAATAATAATATTATTGGCGCAGTGCATTGACCGGTTCTCGTTAGATCACCGAAGTCAAGCTACATCGAGCGTGGTTAGTACTTGGATGGGTGACCGTTTCAAGTAAAAAATACGCTGCTCCCTCCCTGGGGTAAATTCGTCTCGCTTTCCACCCAGTGCAGTGATGCACTTGTGTGTGGTTCCCCAGGCTTTGGACATCGCTTTGGTCCATTGAGAAAAAGTAAAGGTGTCCGTCCTGGTAAGCGGAAAAAAAACCCTCGGAAAAAAAACCCTTGTATTAAAAAACCCTTGAAAAAAAACCCTAGGAAAAAAAACCCTCGGGGATAAAAAACCCACGGAAAAAAAACCCTTCGCTGAAGGAGCAGCCCCAAGGAGCATTCGTGGCGTAGTAGCGCGGTAGCGAGGTTTCACGTTTTTTTTTTTCCTATTTTGACAGATTATCATTATAATGTTCCAATAATATATATTACATAAGATATCATATATCTGATTAGTCTCATTAGTCATGTTAATAATAATTATTGAATCACTTAACCTATAAGATATTATAATTTTCAAATGTTCATTTTATGTCTATATGTTATATAATAATAATACGAGTAGGACGACGACTTTTTTTGTTTTATTAATTTTTTATTTTAATTATTTTATATCCAATATATATAATATTCGAAGTTAGAAAAAATATGTTTTTAAAATAATTTTTAACTAAAAACACAGTTGGAATTACTATACAGATAATAGTTAACTTCCACAACATCGCCGCGTAGACTTCTACATTTTGATGAGCTCCCCACACCGTGAAACCTCGCTACCGCGCTACGAATGCTCCTTGGGGCTGCTCCTTTAGCGAAGGGTTTTTTTTCCGTGGGTTTTTTATCCCTGAGGGTTTTTTTTCCTAGGGTTTTTTTTCAAGGGTTTTTTAATACAAGGGTTTTTTTTCCGAGGGTTTTTTTTCCGCGATTCGTCCGTCCTGACTGAGGTTTTCCACGGTTCCCTCAGTCTCACCTCAGCGAATGCTGGGACGCGTAAGCATGCAGGCCGTGGCCACTATCCGTTCCCTACCTTATATCCCTACCCAGTACCCCGCCGCGAGCTGTAAGCTCTAAGGGGTGTATCCTTGTAAAAAAAAAAAATTATTAATATATACATATAAATATAATCAGGCGCGGATCCAGAAACAAATTATTATCAAATTATTTTTATTTCAAGCATATGATTAGATATGATGAGCCACATAAAGCGAAACAGCATTATGAATGATAGTAAATTTTAATATATAAAATTACGTAATTATTAGGATTATTACTTAGATTCGAGTTAGATTCATTATATATAACAAAAGGAATTAAAAAATACAATAATATATTTTATTTTTTTATCGAAAAAAAAAAAAAGTTTCGATGCTTACTATCCTAAAAATCATAATATTAATTCTTTCAAAATAATACATATTTGTTTATTTACCGTTACTCTCCCTTCTATTCAATTTAAAATACAATGGAATGTTGAGGCGCACTCGCAACGGTAGAGAAGGAGCATTCATCACGGCACGGCTGCCCTTCATATTTCTTTCTTTGCCTTGAGCTTTTGCTCTCTGAGTTATAAGGGCATTTTTTTAACTGCAATAACTTAACATATAATTATTGTATTCACAAATTAATCAGACTAGGAAATAGATAAACATAATTATAATGACTGTTGCTCATTTAAAAACGGTTAATCTTATTATTTCCTTTGAAATGTTGGAATTAAAATCACCCAATCTCGGACATCATTTACTAAAGACTGGTAGTGACATCTCTTTTCATTCCACTTGCATATTTTCATAGCGACAGACCTTAAGTGACCTCTTTCAATTGCTATTTTAGGTAATGTATGATGCAGTACTAAAAAAAAAAAAAAAAATCATAAAATTCACAGGTGTATTTTTCAGCCCCTTCTTTTGATTGAGCTATTAAAAAAATGACATGCAGGAACCTAATTATAACCAGACTATTAATTAATAATCGCTGCATGTGGTGGTACTCTGTTACCACTTGACAATATCTCTGAAGTTTATTTTACCATTGTGCATGACTATTATACATTACTTAAAAAATCAGATTTAGATGCAAGTAAAATAAAAGAAACACACATCATTAAAACATAATTATAATATATAAATATATATACTACAGGTATAAATTAAACAAATTACAATAAAATATTTGAATTTATACAAATAAGTATTGACACATATGTATTCATTATTACCCTCCTTATTAAGTAGAATGAAAAGTACTTTTGATAAGGTAATTGAACAATTGTTTCTTAAAAATAGACACACTTTAAATTTATATCTTTATATCTTAAATGTATTATTATTTATAAATACTTTTTGATTATCCCCCCCCCCCCTAAATATAATTATATATATTTATATATGAGTCGCCGCGGATCAAATAGGGTTATATCCAAGCCAAACTGGGATTGACTTTTTGAGCCTCCATTACATGAACAATGATTTATTCAGATATATATATAAAAAGTTAATAATAAAAAGTTAATATCCTTGACGCTATTTTACACTTTCGGGTGTGGCCAGGTATTTAACCTTAATTGTGTGTAAGAGTTAAATCTTGCGAACATGCTGGGGCTTACCAGGCTCTCAGAACCCTTTCCTGCACTCTTCTGGGCACCTACTACCAGATCTGTGCAGCCTGCAGTGGTAGTGCAATACTGCAGGGCAGCGGAGTATAGACATCCATAAGCTGCCTTCCTCCTACCAACTCCATAATCTAGTGATCAGTCACACCCAACTCGGTCACGAAAAGTCTGCCAGGTTCGGGAATTGAACCAGGGACCTCACGGACCAAAGTCAAGTGCTCTAACCACTACACTACAGGGGACATATATATATATATATATAATATATATATATATATATATATTTATATATGTGTGTGTATATATAGCAATGCTAGTGAAAAAAAAAATTTGGCGACCAAAACTGTTATGAGAAAAGAGGTGTAGTGAGTTAACACGCACAGCATAGGATTTTAGGGTTTTCTGCCTACATCCCGAAGCTCTTCGGGTGGCTTCGGGCATCTCCGTGCTACCCAAAATGTAAACATGAAATTCCCATATTCTTTCTATTAAGGATTCAGGGGTGCCAACCTAACTTATAGAACTTTCAATAGTTATTTCAAAAATATTTCCTATGGTCTCAAAAAAAAAAATCGCAAAAATTTATTCAAAGCAGCATAATTTGGTGTCCTCTATTCATTTCTGCAATAAAAAATTTCCATGCAGGTTGAATTCATTTTCACGCGAGGGATTTTTTTTAACATTAGGCGTGTTACTTTAGTAACCTTATCCTTAAAATAAAAAACAGAGAGGAGCTAATAAAATTTCAATGAACACATATGACAGTTTCATTTGAAGTAGAGTGAGCGAGTTCATTTTTTTTAATATTTTATTTTTTAAATATAGTTTAAGCTGCCCTCTATTGAGAAATAAAAACCAAAAAATTCCATCTCAAATAGTTTCACCACAAAAAATTCCCAAAGTTGGTGTTTCGGAGGCCTTTAACGTGCAGCCTTATAGAACATAAAACCGCGTTTTACTCCAACTTTTTCTGAACTATGGTACCATTTAAAAAATACTTATGTAATCTATGATGAATTCTTTAATGAATTTTCAAATAAAAAAAAAAATTTACGGGGTTGTTTTCTTGGAAAAAAATCATGAAAATCCTTATGGGAATTAACCCGCAAAAACTTAAAGATTTTTTTCCGAAAAAACGGCTCTGTATTTTTTTTTTTATTTATTTAAAAATCCATTAAAGAATTCATCATAGATTACGTAGGTATTTTTTAAATGGTAGCATAGTTCAGAAAATGTTGGAGTAAAACGCGGTTTTATGTTCCATAAGGCTGCACGTCAAAGGCCTCCGAAACACCAACTTTGGGAATTTTTTGTGGTGAAACTATTTCAGATGGAATTTTTTGGTTTTCATTTCTCAATAGAGGGCAGCTTAAGGGTAAGGTAACGCCACCAATGTTAAAAAAAATCCCTCTCACAAAAATTCTGAAAAAAATTTAAAATGTTCTCCTCTATACCCCCTATCAGTACCTAAAATATCAGGTATACAAATACGATCTAGTTTTTGAGTTATAAATTTTTAAAGTTGACTACTTTAACATGGAGAAATGAAACTCCCATGTTAAATTGGTCAACTTTAAAAATTCATAACTCAAAAACTAGATCGTATTTGTATACCTGATATTTTAGCTACTGATAGGGGGTGTAGAGGAGAACATTTTAAATTTTTTTCAGAATTTTTGTGAGAGGGATTTTTTTTAACATTGGTGGCGTTACCTTACCCTTAAACTATTTTTAGAAAATAAAATATTAAAAAAAATGCAATCGCTCACTCTACTTTAAAATCATCTTCCTGAAGGGTACAAAATTGGAATTATGCAATTGAGTTTTACAGAGGAATTAAATTTTTCTTTTCAAATTGATCAGTCAAACTCTCAAACTAGCGATTTTTAGTCCAGTTTCATACTAATCATAATATATATTATAGTCAATCGATCAGTTTAGGATGATATAATAATATGTCCTAGCAGCTAGTATATAGAAGACTAAAATGGCAAATGTATTATTATTTGCTTGCATGAGTGCATGTACGTGCAGGCGCGGATCCAGGGGGGAGGGGGGGGGTTCAGCTCCCCCCCCCCGAAATTTTGGATTTAACATGGGGAATATAGGCATTTCCCCCACTCAATTTTTTTCTTTAACATTGGCCTTATGGAGGCGACCCCCCCCCCCATTTTTTGCCTGTGTAGTTGGGCAGTTTCTACTTTACAACTCTTTTTCTCATTTATATCCATATTTTCCTGCAGCAAGCTGTACTTGATTTTAAGCAATGAGATACAAAAATGTTAAAATTTTAGTGGCTTATTCGAAAGAAGGAGTAAAAATATGGTACTGTGAATTTTTTTAGATTTTTCTGAGACTGGAAACTATTTTAAAAAAATTATTGAAAGTCTATTTTGATGACGTCACGGGCAGCACTCCTTAAGAAAAAGGATAGGGCAGTGTCGCCCGTGACGTCATAAAATAGACTTTCAATAATTTTTAAAAATAGTTCTCGGTCTCAAAAAAATCTGAAAAAATTCACAGCACCATCTTCTTTCAATTAAGCCACTAAATTTTTCACATTCTAATATCTCATTTAAAAAATTAAAAACAGAAAATATTGGACAAATAAAGGTCTAAGTGGCTATATATATATATATATATATATATATATATATATATATATATATATATATATATATATATATATATATATATATATGTCTTAAGCAGACACCTATAGAGATGTGAGTATTTATTAAATTTTTTAATTTATTATATAATTATTATATACATTGAGCTACAGATTAAAATAAGACATGGTAGTTAAAAAAAATGAACAATTACTTATTAACAACTCGATCATATCCAAAATTATTTGAAGCTGTTACCAGTTTACAAACAATATCAATCATGTTGTGGTTCATTAATAAAATTGCATAATAAAAGAGTAAATGTACGTGGTACATGTTTAATTGTAAAGTGAGCCGTACTTTTCAGCACATATATAATGATAAAAAAATTTAAATAAAAGTACTTGAACATAGTATTATAATATGTGTATATATATTATTATATCAATACGTAATACTACAATTACCTTGAAATGGGCTATATCCTTGCTGAAATATAACGCTGCACACGATGCACACAATTAAAATAATAACATGAAATATTTTTCACACACGTAGTGTGTGTTTACATGTGATGATGGTGACTGGTTAAGCGCCGAAAAATATTTCATATTATTATTTTAATTGCAATTAAAATAATAACTGTGTGTGTTTTAAGTGCATCGTGTGCAGCGTTATATTTCAGCGAGTTATAGCTAGCCCATTTCAAGGTAATTGTAGTATTACACATTCAAATGTTACCTCGCTTGCAACTTACTATATATATATATATAATATATATATATATTATATATATGCTTAATTAGTGTAAGTGCATTATAAGACTTTTATACACAATTACCAATAATAACACTTCATTCAATAAAACAAAAATAAGTAGATCTATACTTGAAAAAAAAAAGTAAATTTAATTTAAGAAATAAATAAATTTAAATTATGTAATAGTCTTAATGATTTGGTTATTAACAGCCATGTTGTGAGGTCATATAAAAAAAATATAAAAAAATAATTAAAAATAATGAGTAATTAAGTATTTGAAACTAAAGCTGCAATGTTGCAGTGATTCAGTAACTTAATTAGGGTGTGTATGGGTATCCAGATGGCCAATGTTGAAGCATTGGTGCAGTTGAGCCAGGGGCTGCAGCAATGAAGATTGGAGGGTAAGGCTGGAATTCTGTCGGCTGAGCAACCCATGATGTACCTTCAAGGGCAGTAGAACCTACAAGATTTACAGACATTTTATAATGATATACAGGAAAATTTTATTTTTTGTAGTTAAAAAAGGAACTCGAACTTCGTTGAATGTACTTAAAATCGAGGATCTCGACAAAAATGTCACATTGCAATTTCAGTGGTAATGAAAATAGAAAATAAAATATGAAGAGCTTGATTGAGGTAAAAAGATTGCGATTTACTAGATTTATAAATTTGGCTTATCTTATTGAAGTCCTGTGGTAATTTTCGGGTCAATATATATAGATTTATATATATATATGTATATATCTATATATATTATATGTATGAGAGGCACCGCAGATCAAATGGGTTTAAATCCAGGACCAACTGGAATTAAATTTTTAAGCCTCATCTCAGTAACACAACCAAAAAAAAAAAAAAAAAAAAAAAAATTCAGACCATTTTTGAAACTGGATTTGGAAACACAATAAAGTGTAGTTAACTTTCCAAATCCAAGTTCAAAAGTGGTCTGAAAATATTTTTTGTTGGTGTAACTGAGGCATAAAATTTAATTCCAGTTGGGCTTGGATTCAATTTTTAAGCCTCAGATACACCAAAAGAAAAATTTTTCAGACCACTTTTGAACTTGGAAAGTTAAGGGTGCAAGGCCACCAAAGGTCACAGTGTTGACAGCGCCATCTCTTGCAAATTGGTTTTAAATTTCTTACAGGCAGAGTTTTTTGAGTATCAACTTGAAACTAAATCAAGGTACGGACATTAATACTTTTGATACACAGAAAAAATTTCATTGTCGTACATGAAACCATGATTTTTAAATTCAAATCCAAAACTGGTTTGGTTCCCGATATATATATATGTATATATATATATATATATATGTGTATATATATATATATATATATATATCAAAGCCTCCTGCTCGTTGTTAGTAATAACAAAGTATTGTTGTTAATGTCTGTCGCGTGAAAGGAAAAACATGGGACAGTTGTTGATTTACATGTTAACTTATGGAAAATGACCGTTAATTTTGAAGTTGGAAGTGTCTACTAGCGCCAAAAATGTGTCTACTAGCGCCAACAATGCCATTACGTTCCCTGCTCTGGTGGCAAAATCAGGCACTACGTCGTCCCATGTTTAACATTGAAAAAGGCTTCATGCGACAGACATCATAAACAATGGTTAATTGTTACAACCATTGCGAGTAGAAGACTTTGACATATATATATATATATATATATATATATATGTGTGTGTATATATATATGTGTGTATATATATATATATAGCAATGAAGCAATAAGTTTTTTTATTCTATCTATTTTCTATGTCATATTTTGTTTTATATATGTGATTATATATATGATATATTATTATTATGATGTAACAGGCTGTTAGCTAGTATCATCTGTTATTTTATTTTATATTGTTTTATTATCATTTTCTATTGTTCTATTATTCTGTAACTATTATATATGTTTTGTATGTATGTTTTATGTGTTCTATTGTAATGTTTTTCTATAATGTATGTTTCTAGTGCTGTTAATATGTACACTTTCTGTGTTTAATAAAAGACTAATAATATATATATATATATATATTTAATTATACTATATTGGGTACTTCTGTACTTCTATTTACTAATTAATTACATACTACTTGAAACCCCGAACCTTAATTCCGAAACCCTAACTTGAGCGTTTCGCGGGCTCTTCTGGAACGGGGGCGGCCACGGCCTTTCAAATCCATCCCGACATTTGCCTGCGGCTGAGAGAAACGTGGAAACCTCAGCCAGGATGGACGCTACAGCTTTTGTCAATGAACCGAAAGTGCAATGGTCCAAAGCCAGGGGAACCACATAGTGGAAAAGAGCAACGTTTTACCCCTGGGTGGGAAACATGGTTTTTGTTGAAAATGGTCACCCATCCAACTACTAACCACGCGCGGCGTTGCTTGACTTCGGTGATCTGACGAGACCCGGTCAAGCGCACTGCGCCACAACTCCCACGTGTGGGAGGTGTTCCTATATATATATATATATATATATAAATAAGGATAATATTTATTTTACTCTGGCTTTTATTGACGTCATAAAGACAAGTATCCCACGAGAAAATAAGAGTGAAAGCTCACAACAAATTCACTCGCACATATTGACTCCAATTAACCTAAATTTCGCCCCTTTTTGGAGTCAATATGCGCGAGCGAATTAACGTGTATTGATGCACTTTGGCGTTGTTTGGTACTTTATATTGACGCATTTTCACGTATATTGATGAATATTGACGAGTATTGACGTGAATGCCTGCCGAAATACTTCGCTCGACTTCACGCACTTTCAGGTATATTGACTCGCGCATATTGACTCCAATTCACCTAAATTTCGCCCCTTTTTAGAGTCAATATGCGCAAGTGAATTAACGTGTATTGATGCACTTTGGCGATGTTTGGTACTTTATATTGACGCATTTTCACGTATTTTGATTAATATTGACGAGTATTGACGTAAATGCCTGCCGAAATACTTCGCTCGACTTGACGCACTTTCAGGTATATTGGCTCGCGCATATGGACTCCAATTCACCTAAATTTCGCCCCTTTTCTGAGTCAATATGCGCGAGTGAATTTGATATCATATATTGGCACATTTTCATGTAATTTGATTAATATTAACAAATATTGACGTAAATGCCCGCCACCAAAATACTTCGCTCGAATTCACACACTTTCAGGTATACTGGCTCGCACATTTTGACGCCTTTTCGTGAACTTTCACACTTTCATTGATTAATTTTTTTCCTAAAGTCCATTCATTCAAATTCACTTATTTTGACGCTTTTTCAGGAACTTTCACGCTTTTATCAACCATAATTTTTTTACAAAGTCCATTCATTCAAATTCACTCATTTTGACGCTTTTTCACGAACTTTCACGCTTTTATCAACCATAATTTTTTACAATGTCCAGTCATTCAAATTCACTCATTTTGACGCTTTTTCACGAACTTTCACACTTTTATCAATCATTATTTTTTACAAAGTTCAGTCCTTCAAATTCACTCATTTTGACGCTTTTTCATGAACTTTCACGCTTTTATCAACCATATTATTTTACAAAGTCCAGTCATTCAAATTTAATATTTTTCAAACCTTTTCACGAAATTTCATACATTTAACAAGTAATTTTTTCACAAAGTCTATACATGCAAAATTCATTCATTCCCACGAATTTTCACACCATCATTTACCAAATTTTTACACATGGTCTCATGCATTTTTCGTCGCAGGCTAGCTCACCAAACCATTGGAAGTGAATGCAGTCCCATGGCTTCAGTCCATGGATACCTGAAATGTACGAAAAATCCACAAAGAAACGCGCGCAAATTTTTACGTACAGTAATAAAGATTGTTCTAATTTGTCAAACATCGAAAGCAAAATAAAAACAATAATTTTTACAAACAGAAATATAGGCCGGTATACAGATATACATCAGCTAGTAAAATGAGAGGCTTATAAAAAAAAACTTACTAGGCTGACTATAATAGCAGTATAAGGTTTTCACTACTTTTTAATGATTCCTTTGAATAATTTAACTATTAAAGGAATTATTTTTATACTTCGCCATAATTAAATAAATTAAGAACTGTTTTTACTTATCTGATAGAACTTCTCGTCGTGGCTTATTAATCTTCGACATTTTATGCGACTCCAAATCTGACATTTTGAAAACTCGACCGGCAAAAATGCAAAATTGAATTTTCTCTTTTTACATCATAAAAAGTGCGAAAAAATGGCAAATATTAACACTGGACAAACGAATGGTAACCTAACTTCATTGTAATTAACTATTTAATGTTCAGGAATAGGTAAAACTTCACTTAAACACCTCATAAATCACCATACACACACGTGGAGCTTTCTATAACCTCTCGGCGTCAGCCATCTTGTGTTACTACCAACCGCCAAGTCACATGACTTCCGGTCATGTGACCAGATTTGTAGAACATTTTTTTCATGAAGTCCCCTCATGCATATTCACGCATTTTCACACTTTTCCACGCACTTTCACCCATTTGTCGACCAACATTTTTCATTAAGTCCCTTCATGCATATCCACGCATTTTCACACTTTTTCACGCATTTTCACCCATTTGTTGACCTTTTTTTTTAATAAAGACCACTAATGTATTTTCACGCATTTTCACACATTTTTACGCACTTCGACCATTTGTCGACTAATTTTTTTCCTAAGTCCCCTCACATGAATAACATTTTTTCACGCCTTGTTCCATGACGTCACTTGCTGGTCATGGGACGTCAAATTTCCTACTGAGAGATGCTGAAAACATGTTAAAATACATTAATATACACTAAAGGATGTTGTTAAAAAAAATTGTCGAACAAATAGTTCAAAGTGCGTGAAAATGTGTGAAAATGCGTGAAAAAACATTAGGGGTCTTTACTAAAAAAAATGGTCAACAAATGGGTGAAAGTGTGTGAAAATATGTCAAAATGTGTCAATTTGCATGAAGGGGACTTTATAAAAAAAAAAGGTCAGCAAATTGATGAAAATACGTCAAAATATGTCAATTTGCATGAGGGGACTTTATGAAAAAAAAAGTCCAACAAATTGGTGAAAATGCGTCAAAATGTGTCAAAATGTGTCAATTTGCATGAGGGAACTTTATGAAAAAAAAAGGGTCAACTAATTGGTGAAAATGCGTCAAAATATGTCAAAATGTGCCAATTTGCATGAGGGGACTTTATGAAAAAAAATGGTCAGCAAATTGGTGAAAATGCGTCAAAATATGTCAATTTGCATGAGGGGACTTTATGAAAAAAATTGGTTGACAAACAGGTGAATGTGCATGAAAAAGTTTCAAACTGAGTGAACGTACTTTGCATCAAACTGGCTGAAAGTGCGTCAGTATACATGAACTGACTTTATAAAAAATGTTGGATCATAATTGGATGAAACTGCGTGAAAATTCATGAAAATGGGCGAGTGGAATCAACTCAATTTGCATCAATAGAGGTGAAGTTGATACTAAATTAAAAATACGTCAGTTTATGTGAAAATGCGTGGAGTTGCTCTTGTCAACTATGTGAATATTAATCAGTATATGTCAATATGGATGGGTGAAATTGCTTGAAATACACTTATTTTGTTAAATTATTAAAAATTTGTTAAAATGCGTGAATGACGCATCAATCTGCATGAGAGAGTCGTCAATCGGCTTCAACATGTGGGAAAATGTGTGAATTTTTCACTCGTATTCACAATTTATTCGCATTTATTTTCTCGTGGGATGGACATCTGGTGGATTTTACCTGAGTGATTCTAAAAGTGTCATTGTTTTGATATCTGAGCTTTGCTACTGGCTAAAGTACACGTGTAGTTGAGTCATACTGATTCTACAGAGGCTGTTTTCAATGCCACCTCTTGGTACTTTATGAGGTCAATAGCATCTTTGTAACATATGTGTTCTTAAAATCAAATTCCATGCAAACTCTTTTGGTGTATAAGCCAGAGTAAAATATTATCCTTATTCAATTGCCATCTTCTCCCTTCTTTACCTTTACCGTTTTCCTAATATATATATATATATATATGTGTGTGTGTGTGTGTGTGTGTGTGTGTGTGTTTAAATTAAGTAGAGTGAGCGATTTCATTTTTTTGAATATTTTATTTTCTAAAAATAGTATAACTCGCCCTCTATTGAGAAATGAAAATCAAAAAATTCCATCTCAAATGGCTTCACCACAAAAAATTCACAAAGTTGGTGTTTTTGAGGCCTTTAACATGCATCCTTATAGCTAGAACAGAAAACAGCTTTTTACTCCAACTTCGTCTGAACTATGGTACCAATTAAAAAATACGTATGTAATCTATGATGAATTCTTTAATGGATTTTCAAATAAAAAAAGTTAACGGAGCCGTTTTTCCGGAATTTAATTTTGAAAATCCTCATAGGAATTAACCCGCAAAAATTTCAATATTTTTTTTTCGGAAGAATCCGTAAAAAAAATTTTTATTTGAAAATCCATTAAAGAATTCATCATAGATTACGTATGTATTTTTTAATTGGTACCATAGTTCAGAAAAAGTTGGAGTAAAACGCTGTTTTCGGTTCCATAAGGATGCATATTAAAGGCCTCCGAAACACTAATTTTGGGAATTTTTTGTGGTGAAGCTATTTGAGATGGAATTTTTTGGTTTTCATTTCTCAATAGAAGGAAGTCAAACTATTTTTAGAAAATAAATTATTTCAAAAAATGAAATCGCTCACTCTACTTTAATTACCCCATTATTTAAATTTTGTTTATCAATTAAGACTTAATTTTAAATTAATTGTCTCAAATGAAAGGTTATTAATTAATTAAAAAATCAGTTAAATTTCAAATATTAAAGTTAAAATTAGGTCTCATGCAGCATAGGTTAATAAATATTTTAAATTTAAAGCATCACAAAAATTAACCACAATGTAATTGTAACTGATAATTAATGAATGTCTTAAAAAGTGCTGTTCTTCCTCCCCCCCCCCCCCTCCCCCCCAACAGGCACACACAACAAAGCTCTTTACAGGGCTGTATTCTTACCATTTGGAGGAAGTGATAAGGCAACACCTTCTTGTATGTAAGGTTGCATTGGTATTGTATCTCCATTGTAAATGTGAGTGGGGCATATGACAGCTTCAGTGGGAGTTCCTGGAGCTGGTAGTGGCACAGCAGTAGCAGGCATTTGCACAACCATTGAGCCCATAATTTCCTCAAATGACGGAGCTATTCCTCCAACTGAGAGATGCACTGATCGCATATACTTGAAACAAAATTATAAAAAATATTAAATGCACATAAATTATTTCACCCCATCTCTCTCTCTATTGTGTTATAATTTTATACATTTTACAATACCTGTACTCCTTGATTGAAGAAGTAGCGAAGTGTAGCAATATCATTGTGTGGCAGGTCACTTCCATCTAATGCTAGAGACGGATTAACTGCAATATTTACTGGATGAATGTAATAAGGATAGAACCCTGAACACGCTCCTGCATCAATGTAGAAGTTATTGTCCACTTCTTCTTGCTTATTGCAATCATCTTGATTTTCATCTCCATCTGAGTCTCCTCCACTGGCAGTCTGTGACACATTATATATAACATAATATACAAGCTCAATACCACCAATTATTTTGTATTGTTTGTCAATTTCTATATATTCTATAACTGCATGCTGTCGTCTATTGTCTATTTTATAATTGTATTGTGTGTGCTTTCTGTGTTTTTTTATATATCGTCCCTCGTCCGCAATAATGAGCTATCTGCTCCACGATCTCGTTGCAATAATGAGCTGTCTGCTATTTCAGATGATTGCAATATTGAGCTATAAATTGGTATATAATAAGGCTCAAAATTGCGCTCACCTGAGAGAGCAGACAGCTCATTATTGCAATGAGATCGTGGAGCAGAGAGCTCATTATTGCGGAAGAGGGACGATATGTATTTACATTCCCTAATATATATATATATATATATATATATATATATATATATATATATATATATATATATAGGTGAAAATAGAATTAGTGTGGGTACGATAATGTTATGGTTGCTGTTGTATGTGGATGATATGCATTGGTGTTAGCCAGGCACGGACTGGCCTATCAAACTTTCGGTCGCGGACCGATGGGCCGCGGCAAAAATGGGCCGCCAGGGCAAAAGTGGGCCGCGGGCCGAGAATAAAAAAAAAAAAAAAAAAAAAAAGAGAAAAAGAGAAAAAAAGGCAAGAAAGAAAAAAATAAGACAAAGAAGAAGAAGAGAAACAACAAAGACTTATACAGACTGGGCCAGAAATGGTGTTCCGATCGTACGCTAAATTTTCGGCGTGAGGACTTTCAGCTAGAAAGTTGAAATTTGGCATACATAAAGCCAAGGGTTGTAAGTTTTTTTGACATGTGTTAGAATTTTTTTAAAATCACTCTTTCATGACTTTTTAGGGGTGGATTCATAATTTGCAGTACTTCCTTATGGGATTTCCATGTTAAATTAAGTTGATAGAAAAATTTTGTCTGATCAGCACCAAATTTTTTTTCTGGAGGGTTCAAAACACGCTGAATCTAATGGTGTAATTTAAAATGTAATATAAACAACCCCTAACGACATATTGACCCTTCCTAAGTTAAAAAATTATTGTATCCAAATTTTGACATTACCATTGAAACAAGCTCATTTAAAGGTGTTTTCTGGGGTAAAAAAACCCAGAAAACACCTTTAAATTTTTTAAATCTGAGTTAGTTAAGGATTTAATTTTTAGGGGTTGGTATTTTTACCCCTAATGATGAAATCCTTAAATGTCTCCGATTTAAAAGATTTAAAAAAATCAAAGATGTTTTCTGGAGTAAAAAAATGAGCTAATTTCAATGGTAGTGTCAAAATTAGGATACAATCATTTTTTAACGTAGTAAGGGTCAATATCTTGCTAGGGGTTGTTTTTATCACATTTTAAATTACACCATTAGATTCAGCGTGTTTTGAACCCCCGAAAAAAAAATTTGGTGCGGATCAGACAAAATTTTTCTATCAACTTAATTTAACATGGAAATCCCATAAGGAAGTAATGCAAATCATGAATCCATACCCCTAAAAAGTCATGAAATGGTGATTTAAAAAAAAAATCTAACACATGACATGTCAAAAAAACTTACAACCCTTGGCTTTATGTATGTCAAATTTCAACTTTCTAGCTGAAAGTCCTACCGCCGAAAATTTAGCGTACGGTCGGAACACCATTTCTGGCCCAGTCTGTATAATATACGCGTATATACAGTATAATAAGCAATTGCTGTAGAAAAAGGGCCGCTCTTTTGGTGGAATAATTATTATGTAGTTGTTTTCTTCAAATATAGTAAAAATTTTGAGGCGGCCCGTTTGGTTTCCCATTGCAGGGGTGCTCAACAAAACTCGCAAGTCAATATACTTATTAATATACTAAAATTATAAATAAATAAAATAATACACAATTTAATAAATAAGTCTTACTCTTTGCATGGTTGAATATTTCACAGTATAACAATTAATTATCATAACTTTCGAAACAGCGTGAAAAAAACACTGAAAACTATGAGTAATTCTGAAAAAAATAAAAAAACTGCGATCCGGCCCATTTAGCGTGAGCAACTGTTGACACTGTGACACCTACCATTATGCACCCTCAGATTTCTCTACGAAAAATGAGGTCTGCTTCAAAAGGTCTGAACGACCACACGTTTTTTTTTTGATTCATTAGAAAATAAAATCTCAAGCCAGAGTGATGAACATAGGCCCTTAATACCTGACAAAGACCCTCGGTTTACTCGAATTACTCGAGGAAAATATTGCATACGGCGGCCTGAAAAAAATATATATCAATCTATTTTATGCATGACTCGATCGAGCTTTAACCAAAACTTTTTTATGTTAATTTTTTATGGGAATAGTTAATTTTCCTTTAAAAAAAAAAAAACAAAAAAAAACAAAACAAGAAAAACCAACTAATGAGAATCAACTAGAAGATTTTGTTGCCTTTTTTTTTATAGAATTTAACACTGGTCAGGTCGAAAATTATTAAAAATAATATTTTTATTACATATATGAGCGCAAACACAGAAAATTATTCCAAAATCATGGTCAGAGTAAACGCGTCGATTTAATTAATCGTTTAACATGCAAAATTCTGTATTCGATAAGTGGTATGAAAAAAATCAAAATATAAAAAATTGCGTATTGATATATGTTATAAAAAAAAAAATAAAACAAAATATGTTTGAAATAAATTTCTTCCGAATCCAATTTTTCGTAAGAAAAGCATTAAAAACTCAGTTATTCTTTTGAAATTTTAGTATTAAAAAATTAGAAAACCACGCCCTTTTTTCCAAAAAAATCGACCCTGCGGCGGGCAACTGGGGGGCTCCGCCCCCCAGACCCCCCGAATGGGTGTTAGCCTCCGCCTTTGTGGGCCGTCTTTCTTTCTCTACCGATGGGCTGTTAATACGGCCCAGTCCGTACCTGGTGTTAGCGAAGATGAAGCGAAGATGACTTGCAAAGAAGGTTAAACCGTTTGGAAGTGAGTACTAGTCGTATGGATTTGAAAATCAATGTGAGCGAGACAAAAGTAATGGTGTTTAGTAGTACAGATAGCAACGAGGCAAAAGGAATTGACCTAAAATTAAGGAGAACAGCTGGAACGTGTGAAAGAATTTGTATATTTGGGAAGATTATTTCGGGAGGACGGAAGTGTAGATGGAGAGAGATTGATAGGAGAGTAAGTGCCGCTGGCAGGAGGATTGTGGGTAGTATGGCAGGGTTGTGTCGCACTGAGCTGATGTTGTCTAATACAGCTAAGCTAGCTGTGTACAACTATGTCCTAATACCAACTTTGATGTATGGAGCTGAAGTATGGGTGTGTCAAACAAAGCATAGAAGTAATTAAGTTGAATGCTGTTGGTATGAGTTTTTTAAGGAATATGTGTGGTAAAACTAGGATGGATAGAGTGAGAAACACATGGGTGATGAATGAGTGTGGAGTGAAAGAAAGCGTAATTGACAAGTATGAACGAAGTACACTACGTTGGTTTTGACATGTTGAGAGAATGGGTGATGAACGAATTGCAAAACAGGTGTTTTTAAAGGAAGTGTACAAGGCATAAAAGGATTAGGTGTAGACCTAAAAAGGTTTGGTTGGATGTGATTGCAGAATGTTTGAAGAACAGAAGTGTTAAAAGTACACAGTGTAATAGAGAGTGCAGAAGGCAAAAGAGTGTTATGAGTATTTCTGAAGCAAGTGGAGTATGCAAGAATCGAGTGCTTTGGAGGGCAATTTGTAGACGGCCGAGGTAATAATGCTGCTGGCTTACCCCGTAAAGGGATATGGCGTCATGTTATGTATGAATGTATGTATATATATATATATATATATATATATATATATATATATATATACATATATAACATTAACAGCATACATGTGGGTATGAAAATATATGGATATAGCACATTCATCACAGTAAGATCTGCAGCAACAAAGATATACATGTATTACATTTTAAAGCCTCGATGTTTCGAAATCATATGAAACGCTATTTTTTAAAAGAGCTTTATTTTTAAAACTTCCTACCAAAAGAATGCATAACTTAAATTTAAAGGTTTATAAAAGGTAAGGATCTTGTGAAAAGGACAAAGAGTTTGCAAGTTCAATAAAAAATTTCCAATTTTCACATATATATACCCTATCTCTACGGTCTGGTTGAACCTGGTAAGGTGGCTGGTAGACTCTTACAAGCACTAAACCAGCAGTGCTGGTAAGCCGTACCTGTTCTTACCAGCCATCATGAAATGCTGATAAGCCGAACCAGGGCATACCAGGCAATACCAGCCACTGTCTGGTATTGCCTGGTATGATTTACCAGAAGATCTTGTAACTATATACTAATTTGTATTATTTTTTAAATATTATTAATTTAACATATTAATTATAATAATTATAATAATATTTTATATTATATTTATAATTTATACATCAATTATTTAAATAATTTATTGATATACACTGTAAATATAGATTAATTATACAATTTAATTTTTATACTGTGTGGATCGACTGTTGATGAGAATTTACCAAAATACTAAAAAAAAAAAACAAAAAAAAAAAATTTTTTTGCACATTAATTATGGAATGAATTGATTTATTTTAATTAATAATTTATTTAAAAATTAATACAAATTTTCAGTCGTTTTTATTAGTCACTGACACCTGGTGGTGAAAAAGTGAAGCATCATAGCAAAACATATGGAAGTGATTGAAGATGTCAACAACCGAGAAAATGACCTGTTTTACTGTTAAAATTGTGTTATAAAGTGACTTTGGAGGTAAAAAAACATCTTAACAGTAATAAATAAATCATACTGCTTAGGTGTAGGCATTAATGATTTACTTTTGTGCTCACAGAAACCCATAATCAAGGAAAAAACATAAGTCAACTGCAGATCATTGCAGACACAATGCCAGCAGTTTGTTCTTCTTGCTCTTCATTATTTTCCTTGCATGGTAAGTACATTTTTTTTATTTTGAATATTTTATGTTTCTCATCATTCAAATTAAAATCAAATATTTAATAAAAGCATACCTTCATGTTTTTTTTATTTATTTCAAAGATCGAATTGAATGATCAGAATCAAGATTATGCCACAACATTTTGAATCAAAGTTTTAATGTTTAATGTACTGTGCCCTGCAGGAATTGGCATACTGTGAGCCACTGAAAGATCCCAGACTACAGTATTATGGATGGAAGAGATGCAAGAAGAGTCCCTTTAAAAAGTTTCCTTCCATTCCTTAAATTTATTTCTAAATATGATTTCTGTGGCCGCCATTTTACCCGCATATCCCCACCCCGTCCCCACCTCTCAGATGTCAGCACTGCATAAGTCAAAACAAGTTTTGAGTGTATCATTTAAGTACCAAATAAAAATTTTAAATTTATTTTTTCTGTACTTTTTCGTATATAGAAAATTAAAAAATGATTTTTGATACTAAAAAAAACTAGCAAACAGCATATTTTAAGGCAGGAGGAGGGGGAGGGAAATTTTGATCTAAGCTTGCCAGGTAAGACCTGGTATCCCATACCAGCACACCAGGTAAAATCTTACCAGCCAGGCTATGCAGAGTGACCATTTCTTACCAGCCAGGCTGGTACGGATATAATGTTAAATTGTACCAGCAGATGGCCAAGTTTGTTACCAGGCACCTTACCAGGTTCAACCAGACCGTAGAGATAGGGTATATATATAATTATGTTTTAGTCCTTACCCAAGTAATAATTCGATTATGAATTTTTTAACCGTTGACCTTGAAAATTGTATAAGCTCATGGTCTCATAGATCAAAAGTTGGGTAACTTATCTGTGAATGTATCCCCTTTATTTTTTGTTGTGATCTACAATAGTTTTGGCACAAAAAAATAATTTGTCCGACATCAGATTCATGAAATTTTTCAAAATTTCAAAATTCATTTCCTTTTTTTTATTTTCAGCCAAATAAATATTCAAAACCTTTATTATACTTGGGTAGAGACTACAACATATGTGAAAAGCAGAATTTTTCATTGACTTTGCCAACTCTTGGTCCTTTTCACAAAATCCTAACCTTAATTTAATTTTAAAGGAGGGGAATGGTTTCAACAATTGAATTTTTTTCATTTGATTCATGCATTAAAACATGATAATATGTCTGCACCAAAAGAATCACCATCTTTCCTCTTCCTTTCCTAACCGTTGAAAGTTTTAAGACTTAAGATGTTCAAAAAAGTTGCGTCAATGACGTAATTTTGCACCAAGGGGAAGCAGCCAATGAGATATTAGAATGTGAAAATTTTAGTGGCTTAATCGAAAGAAGGGGTAAAAATATGGTACTGTGAATTTTTTCAGGTTTTTCTGAGACCGGGAACTATTTTTAAAAAATAATTGAAAGTCTATTTTGCCCTATCCTTTTTCTTAAGGAGTGCCGCCCTTGACGTCATAAAATAGACTTTCAATAACTTTTTAAAAATAGTTCCCGGTCTCAAAAAATCTGAAAACTTCACAGCACCATATTTTTACCCCTTCTTTGGATTAAGCCACTATATAAAATTTTCCCATTTTTATATCTCAATGAGATATTGAGGAGTTTCTAGAAAGATGCGCTGCGATTGGCCTTTTCCCTTTGGCACGAAATTACATGATTACATAATTGACGCAACTTTTTTGAACGTTTTAACTTTCAACAGCCGGAAGTCAGGGAAGGAGGAGGAAAATTGAGTTTTTTTTTTTTTTTTTCTTGGTGCAGACACATATATATTATGTTTTACTGCATCAACAAAATTAAAAGAATAAAAATTGAAAGAGGGAATCCTTTAAATACCTGGGAGGTGTTCAAATACCGCCAATTAACGATTTGCGTAAAGTTACGCACGACTTAAGCATAGGAAATAAATGTTAGTTCCTTGGGCAATTTTACGGAAATTCTTAATTGGCGTATGAATTTATATAATGCACTACCAATTTATATTTTTTGTGTAATTACAGTGCTTGTTACTGAATTATATAAAATGTACTAATGATCTTAGGGATTTTCTGTATTTATTGTTAAAAACTATAATATTGTAACTTTGAAATTAATAAATTAAACACCAGCTTAATTATGTTAAATTAAAAAAGCTGGACTAAATAAAAAATAAATATTTGCAAAAAAAAAAAAAAAAAAAAAAAATTTATGTGTAATTTAAGCTACACATAAATTTAATGCAAAAATTAAAATTCTTGTATTAATTTTAATGATGAAATTTGACAACCAAATAATAAATAATATAAAGGTAAAATATCATACATTACTACTAATATCCAATGAATAATCCCCAGACTGAATTGAAGTATTTGAACCATGTTGAACCCTCTCGTCTTCATTATAGTCTCTGCAACAACAATTAAGTTAAGATTAGTATCACTAACATATCATCATCTCAGAATGCAATTCGCACAAGTAAAAAAAAAAAAAAAATGATACAACTTCAACCTTACCTTGAGTTTTTTGTAAAGATAAGGTTCAGACTTACATAAAAAAATTCTGTACTTACATCGCTTGCATTCTGAGACGACGACATTACATATTATTTAATTCCAATGTGCTTTTTCCGTCATCGGTATACATGTATTGTCCATCAAGTAGAAGCGTTCAAAAGAATTAGCAATAAAGCACATCGGAATTAATGGAGTATTGACCTCAATTTTTTTTTATTGCAGAAATGATTAGAGGGTGCAAAGTTATGCTATCCTGATTGTTTTTAGATTTTTTTAGAGCCTGGGAAGTATTTTTAAAAAATTATTGAAAGTCCTTTTTGTGACGTCACGAGACGCCGCTCCAAAAGATAGGAATTGCCGCCGCGTGACGTCACAAAAAGGACTTTCAATAATTTTTTAAAAATACTTCCCGGGCTCTAAAAAATCTGAAAAAAATCAGGGTGGCATAACTTTGCACCCTCTATCCATTTCTACAATAAAAAAAAATATGGTCAATACTCCATTAATAAAAATATCATCTGATGAAGATAACATATTGTCTATATAATATACACTCACAAAAAAAAAATATATATATATACATATATTAGTTTTGTTATAGAGCTGAACTGAATTACACTGTCACAAATATCATCAAGTAGTCATGATGATCGAGGGATGGAACTTATTTATACATAAATTAGGAACAAAAGCAACAGGTGAATTAGAATGTGCATTACCTGCATCATCCGAATATCTGCCAACTTCTAAACTGACCAGCTAGCTAGCCTGTGTGTACTTATAATATGTATTACGGTAAAATAATCTTATACTCTGTGTATAATATTAAGGTATTGTCATGTTATTACAAAATTATCAAGGAAAATGTCATGGCTTAATTATCATCCCTCATCCAGAATAATTATGAGCAATCCGCCCACCAACACATATAGACAATGTTTCTCTCCTTAAGTCCGCCATAACCTTATCCACTGCTCGAAGTTTTCACGAATAACGGATATAGGGGCAGCTAGGCAGCATAAATAATAAAACATTAAGGAATTATTTAAAAAATATCTACGATCTTAAATTATGCACGGTACATAAGGTCGGTTAAAAGATTTTTGAACATAATTTTAAAATTATTTATTTAGTCATTTCATCAATAAATTTCTAAATTTTATTTTAATCTCGTCTCGCCCATCTAAAATATTTGGGCTGCGCAATTTCTACTTTTGCAATGTCGGCACACAAGGAAGCAGCGTGAAAATCATCTATATGGTTGCAATGTTGATATATTTAGATGACCCTTTTTTAACTTCATTGATAAAAATATATATATATATATATATATATATATATTGTAGATTTAATTTTCAATAAATATATTATATTTCTGTATGAAATTCAAACAAGATTTCAAATATAAACTTACTGAACCGTTTCCTCCAAGGCAACATGTTCTTCAGAGTTGGCACATGGTACATGGCATACAGCATCAGTTTGCACAGTCAAACTGACATTCCTTGCTTTGGACAAGCGGCTCCTTCTACAGGTACCATCTATGATCAATGCAAAATTGCAAAGGCTTTTTATTATACTTTTTAGGGTTTCCAAAGTAGATCAAACTGCGCATGACACAAAAGTGATCTTTAACTGATACAGAACATATGAAGCAAAAGTTTCTCTGGGTTCTTGATTTAAAATGATTATAGTGTACTAAACAATTACAAATTTTATATAATAATATGTAATGCAGACCTAGAACACAGCAAAATGTAATCTTCATGCAGGTTCAAAAATGGACAATTTGCATCAACTTTTTTTAGTAGCTCAATCAAAAGAGGAGGTCGAAAAATACACCTGTGAATTTTATGCAATTTTTATTCGTACTGCATCATGGCTAAAAGAGAGAGGTCACGTGACCTGGAGCCGGTGCCCGTGTCGCCCGTGACGTCACTTAACTGTTCCGTCAAACAAACGATCGACTTGCAAACAACCATATGGAAACAAGCAACAATTAATTTATTGTTTACAAGCGTTATATAGACAATCGTTTGCTTGACCAGACAGTTCAATGACGTCACGGGCGACACGGGCGCCGGCTCCAGGTCACGTGACCTCTCTTTTAGCCATGATGCACTACGAATAAAAATCGCATAAAATTCACAGGTGTATTTTTCGACCTCCTCTTTCGATTGAGCTACTAAAAAAAGTTGATGCAAATTGTCCATTAAAGGATCATCAATAAGCTTGGCCTGCAATAACGATTATAATTTATTTATTACTGTAAAGGCGGATTCAGATGGCGACAACGGCGATGTGACGCGATCTTGTCACACAAGAAGTGAAATCCTATGCTAAAGCGAATTCGCCATTGCGGCGGCAAATATCGCGTAAAATTACGATGTTCTTTTTTTTAATCGCCAAATATGGCCGCCAATGGCTGTTACAACAAGTGCGCATTATTCGCTTCGCGTCGCAGGCTGGAAATCACCTTGTGAATCCGCCTTCGTGTACAGTTCTTAAAGTGAAAAATTGGGATACATGGGTGAGAGACAATTTAAAGCCTACTGAGAATAACTTCGGTGCAAATAATTGCAGCGTATAAAACTTCCCTCCAGAATAGAAAATTTCTTTATTGCGGTGAGGTTTAGGCAATTAAGCCCATTCCTGCACCTAACCATGCTTACTTAGTTGAGGGATACTCGTTTCGAGAGAAAATGGTTATGTCCAGTAAGTACCCTCCCCCCTTCCTCTGCAGGGTCAAAAATTGTGTTGAAATTTCTAAAAACGTAGTCATTGAGGAAAATATTTAAATATAGATAATTTTATGTATTTTAAAATGTGAGGTGTAACTACACCCTATTTTATCTCTAAACCACACCCCAAAGTGATCAATTTGTAATTAAAAAAAAGTAAATGTCAGTTTTGTATTCTTTTATTCATGTTTGTAAAAGTGAAGCACTCTTGAGTAGGGGGTTGTATTTTGGGCAGTTTCACCCCTAATTCAAGTTATTTTATTAACAGGTTTGGCTGTTCCGTACAGCGAGAAAAGGGGGGAAAACGAGCAATGTGGTTGCTCTTTTTGCTGCAACTGATTTTCTCTCAAAATGAGTAGCCTTTGACTAAGACAATAACACATGAAATTAATTAAGCAAGTTGTACCCTAGAAATAATTTGCATTTGAGTTAAATAAATATATAGGCTTTAAATTGTTTTTTGATTTAGGAGATACGAAGTTCAAGTTTTTCTGTGTCCTTGCTTGACCTGATATGATTATATAGTATAATGTACATATCGATGGTGTTCCGTCAAAAACGACGAACTCGTTTTATCGCGAGACGAGATGGTTGGTTTTGCACTATGGTTTTCAGGTATAAAAAAAATGTATATACCTGGAAACCCATAGTGCAATAGCGACCATCTCGGCTCGCGATAAATCGAGTTAGTCAGGTCGTTTTTGAAAGGACGCGATAAAATGAGATAGTCATATTTGACGCAACACCATCAATATCAGATATATATCAGACAAAGAACACAGAAAAACTCACCCTTCAAGTTTGAAGATCATTAGCATACAACCAAGGTTCAATACCAATTAAAAACAAAGAAAAACCCATTCTTCTGTCTTGAAGATCATCAGAATTCAGAACACAATTAACAAAATAGTAGGATATATCACAGCTTTTAATTTTGACAACTAAAAAAGAGACACGTACATCATCAATAAACATTTAAACTGTCTCGTTTGGATAAACAATGGATGCAAGATTGCAAAGACAGTAGTTATAAGTGTCCTTAAAGCCTGGTTTCGACGCAAAAAAAAAAAAAAAAACTTCTGCGTCAGACGCTAGAGTTGAAGTACGTGTTACCCATTGAGCTCTATACAAGGCTTGTATAGAGCTCAATGGTGTTACCTTATGGCATGGTTTACGCATCCAGACGCCAAACGCAAGAAGCAGACGCAAGACGCAAAAGTTGACCAAGACCAACTCTCAACTTTTGCTTCTTGCTTTTGCGTCTGCCCCGCCCCCCGACCAATGAGATGCGCGCATTTCAAAACAATGAAATTGCGCCAAAACTGCGAAAGTCGACTTCACTTGATTTTGGAAGAAAACGAAATTTTTTTTGATTTAATATTGAATTTAAAAGATGTAAAATGTCTTCAGCTCTCTCTAAAGCTGAACAAATGAAAATTTAACTGACCGAAAGAATTGTGATCCCGAGAAGTGCCGACAACTGCCGAATTATTACGAAGTCGTAAGGAGAAGAAAAAAGTAAGCGAGCGTGACCGATAACTGCCGATGTAGTACGAGAAGCATGAAAAATGCTTCTGCAAGAACAGACCAAATCTTGACGCTAGACGCTTGACGCAGATTTTTTTTTTTTGCGTCTGCGTAAACCAGGCTTAAGGCATACCTGCATTACACAAAAATGACTACCATTCATTCAATCCGAAGATACTAATGACAAGTCTTTCTGTGTCCTTGGGATATATTAATGACTATATATATTGTATATTGTATGTACACGAACATCCCATGAACACAGAAAAACTCACCTTTTAAGTTTGCAGATCATCAGTAGACAACCAAGGTTCAATTCCAATTATGAAAAAAAAAAAAAACACATTCTTCTGTCTTGAAGATTATCAGGATTCAGAACACAATTAACATTAATGTGCACAGCTAAATTTTTAAAACTTTAAACAGGCACATCACCAATAAACAATTAAACTATCACGTTTGGATAAACAATGAATGCAAGATTGCAAAGACAGTAGTTTTAAGTGTCCTTAAGGCAAATCTGCATTACACAAAAATGACTACCATTCATTCAATCCAAAGATACCAAAAGAAAAGTTAGTCTGTGTTTTTGGACCTGCAATGATTAGTATAATGTACACCGCGCCAACCCAAGAACACAGAAAAACTCACCTTTCAAGATTGCAGATCATCAGCATACAACAAAGAATCAATACCAATTAAGAACAAAGGAAAACACATTCTTCTGTCTTGAAGATCATCCGGATTCAATCCAAAGATACCAAAAGAAAAGTCATTCTGAGCACTTGGGAAATTCATCATTAGTATATTGTACACGAATATTCCATGAACACAGAAAAACTCACCTTTCAAGTTTGCAGATCATCAGCATACACAACCAAGGTTCAATTCCAATTAAGAAAAAAAACACACAAAAAAAAAAAACATTCTTCTGTCTTGAAGATTATCAGGATTCAGAACACAATTTAACATAAAAGTTCACAGCTTAATTTTTACAACTTAAAATAGACACAGCAGCAATGAACAATTTTATTAAACTGTCACGTTTGGATAAACAATGAATGCAAGATTACAAAGACAGTAGTTTTAAGTGTCCTTAAGGCAGATCTGCATTACACAAAAATGACTACCATTCATTCAATCCGAAGATACCAAAAGAAAAGTTAGTCTGTGTTTTTGGACTGGAATGATTAGTATAATGTACACCGACAACCCAAGAACACAGAAAAACCTTTCAAGATTGCAGATCCTCAGCATATAACAAAGAATCAATACCAATTAAGAACAAAGGAAAACACATTCTTCTGTCTTGAAGATCATCCGGATTCAATCCGAAGATACCAAAAGAAAAGTCATTCTGAGCACTTGGGAAATTCATCATTAGTATCCCTAGTCGAAAAATAAGAGTGCTAAGTGGTAATTTGAGCAGTAGTCAAGTAGTTGACTACTTGTTTTTAAGTAATCAACTACTTGTTTTAAGTAGTTGACTACTTAAAAACAAGTAGTCAACTACTTGACTACTGCTCAAATTACCACTTAGCACTCTTATTTTTCGACTAGGGATATTGTACACGAATTTTCCATGAACACAGAAAAACTCACCTTTCAAGTTTGCAGATCATCAGCATACACAACCAAGGTTCCATTCCAATTAAGAAGAAGAAGAAGAAAAAAAAAAAAAAACATTCTTTTCTGTCTTGAAGATCATCAGGATTCAGAACACAATTAACATAAAAGTGCACAGCTTACATTTTACAAAACTTAAAATAGATACATCACCAATAAACAATTTTATTAAACTGTCACGTTTGGATAAACAATGAATGCAAGATTGCAAAGACAGTACTTTTAAGTGTCCTTAAGGCAGATCTGCATTACACAAAAATGACTTCCATTCATTTAATCCGAAGATACAAAAAGAAAAGTAAGTCTGTGTTTTTGGACTGGAATGATTAGCATAATGTACACCGACAACCCAAGAACACAGAAAAACTCACCCTTTAAGTTTAACGAAGATCATCAGCCTCAACAATCAATTTTGCTTCTGATAATGAAAGGAGGGGAACCGCTTCAACTTTTATATTTTTTTAATTTTTTACATAATTTAAAAAAAATAATGGTACCAAAAAAAATTTCGTCGCGATCAACCTTCTCTTTTTCCCGGACAGTTCTATCGTTTTTCGTTCAAAACGACCGCCACACAAAAAGGGGCATACGTCGTCACACCAACGCATGTATGTGCAGAACGCTAAAATCCGCTCTCCGCGCGAGATAGTTCAAACGCCGTAAAGTGGATGACAAATCGCGCAAGGCCTCTCCGTAAGCGAATACGGTATAATGAAACTAGCGTGATCACTATTAGAAGGCATGAAATTAAGTTATAATTCATATTTTTTTAACAACTATGCACTTATGTTTTAGTTTTCACAACTTAACATTTTTTTTATTTTATTGATAAATCGATTGTGATCACTATTAGAAGGCATGAAATTAAGTTATAATTCATATTTTTTTAACAACTATGCACTTATGTTTTAGTTTTCACAACTTAACATTTTTTTTATTTTATTGATAAATCGATTAAACAAAATACTGAAATTTAAGTTTTGTTCTATAGTTATCTAGATCGTTCCACGCTTCAGACAGGTTTTATTTTGGGCCAATAGGCTGCTACCCAGCTTCTAATATCTGTTTATACTATTGCCATGCTAGCTGCCACATATAACATAATTTTTGAAATATTGCATGCAGCTCATATATCACTCTACCCCATATGTTATAATAATATAAAGTCTGCTTATAAAAACAACAACATATAATCTGTAATATTGTTATGTTTTTAACTTGGTTTTGGGAAACTGGTAACAATAAAATATTATGCCTTTCATGTCTTTGTAATTTAGTAATTTAAAGTGTTTGTTATTTACAGAGACTTGTGGTTTTATTAAAAGAAACATAATTTATATATCCAAATGAGTTATTTTACTAACAATATAATTATTACGTAAGCGTACAGTCTTCGCCTTGGAAAATTTTCCATTGCAACCTTATTAATCACCATGCCCCGTAAGAATCCGCATATATTAACGCATGGACGTCTTTGGGCAGGTTCAATAGAATAGTATTTCGTCTTGTGTAGTAAACAGAATAAGGCAACAATGGCCAGAAGATGATGGAATATATGGTAGTTTTCTCCCTGCAGAAGACATTCACTTCCTCCCTGGTTAGAAATAATGTACGTTTATGTAATCTATTGTAAATAATTAAACTCGTTTTTTAATTCTTTTTTTTTTAATGGATCTTGTAAAAAAAAAGGACGCACTATTAAAATTAAATATATAACCGAAACATGAATCATAAAATTTTATCATTTTTATCCCAAAAATACAACACAATATTAATGATTATTTCTTGCAGTTTTTATAAGCAAGCATGATATCATTATAATACATGGAGAGAGAGAGTGATATATGAGCTGAATGCAATATTATATAAACTTTGCTTTAAATAATTATTAATCCCTGACTCCACGGCACAGTAGGGCACAGTTAAAAGGTTCACAGTTAGGGAAGTTGTAATGCTCATGAGTATCCAGTAGGGCACAGTGTTTATAGAGTAGGTACCCCAGAGCATCCTAGCTTCTATACTTGGCGTAACTTGGCACAATGAATACACTCTTTGAAATGGTATTGAGTGCATGCCAATCCACGAAAATGCACACTTAACATATTATCGATTGTCAATTTTTTGGAGTGTGGACGCCATATTGACACTAACTGTTATAAGCGCAAGTGTTCAAGTATTTGAAGGGTCTAGTATTTAGTGTTTGAAATAGCAACTTCAAACACTAACACAGACACTAAATTTTTTTAACATTGATCAGCTGATGCAAATGTTTCCAACTTTTGACACTAGCAAGTGTTGGCGCTAGTTTACAGTAAAGTAAACTCATTTAAATTAGGCCGCGTCTCATTTAAAGAATGCGAACTAAAAGTGTATACACTTCAAACACTAATTTAGTATAAATACTTATTTTAAATGAGACAACTTTACTGTAAACTAGCGCCAACACTTCGTAGTGGCAAAAGTTGGAAACATTTGCATCAGCTGATCAATGTTAAAAAATTTAGTGTCTGTGTTAGTGTTTGAAGTTGCTATTTCAAACACTAAATACTAGACCCTTCAAACCCTTCAAATACTTGAACACTTGCGCTAATTGAGACAACAGTTAGTGTCAATATGGCGTCAACACTTCAAAAAATTGACAATCGATAATGTGTTTAGTGTGCATTTTCGTGGATTGGCATTTAAGTATTTTTACTAAATTAGTGTTTGAAGTGTATATACTTTTAGTACGCATTCTTTAAATGAGACCCAGCAGAAGGGGCTTAAATAATTAATGCTATCCAACTGATATTTTTTTCATTAATTAAACTACACTGGCAATATATCTTATTATTATCAATTTTATTTTTTTAATTTTGGGCTTTGAAAAAATTTATAAACGGATGGTAGCGCTATCTGTTACTAAAACATTGAAGTGAAAAAAAAAAGCAACATATGTTTGTCATTGTCAACAAAAACAGAGATGCTGTCTCTTTTTAATTGACAAAGTATATTTTGCAGTCTTTAAAGAAGGAAAGAAAAATTTTAAAAAGTATATTGAAAAAGCAAAGTTTGCTGTTTTCTAATAAATTGCTCCTTTTTTACAGTGATTATTACATTTATTACAAATTCTAACATCATGATAGGCCCTATAGCTTTTCTTTCTCCAGCCCGCCCCCTTGAATTCTCTCTTTCAACACTGAGGAAGTTATGCCCAGGCTAGCTATACTTATGTGGTGAGTAAAATATTTACAAAATATTTCACATGTGTGCTATAATCTCATTTTCATAATTTTACAGGCAATGCATTCAACTCTGCTGCATGAAATGCCGATTAGTGGATTCTATCACCAGATATCATGGCCACCAATATGCGGGAGACACTGTGAGACAAAAGAGTTTCAGCTGCTATATAGCGTAATGCATCAATGTTATAATTTTTTATGCTAGAGAACTCTGTTAATTACCAAAATAAAATAAAAATATTTAAAAAACTATTCATGTTTTTATTCTTTTTAGTAATATATGTTAACTTAATTAGCTTTAATGAAATAAAAAAAAATATATAAAAATAAATAAGGAGAAGGGGTTGAGGAGAATTACCAAGTCTAAACCATTGATCTAACTGTGATTTTCACAGTTCGTCCATTTTGTGAGAATCACAGTTCAACCAATTGTCTTTGACTATATATATAGGTACCTGTGATATTCACAATTGCGCCGAGCCACAAGAGGATTAACAACTGGGCTGCCAAGTTCAAATTACAATGTTAATAGAACACAAGATTGAACTTGGTACCTAACTGTGCCCTACTGCATGTGCCGTGGAGCCAGGGATTTGATGTATTGTTTATTTGTTTCTGGTATGCATGCAGTAACAAACTTTTTTTTTTTTTTTTTTTTTTTTTTTTAGTAATAAACGTTATTTTCGGGCAGGCATGGATGCATGAGAAGAAAATGAAAGGAAAGGCACTGTTTAGGAGACAGAGGCGGGAGTGTAGTCAGCAAGCAGGTCACGGTCAATGTGGCAGCTAGCATATGCAGCCAGTAGTATAAACAGATAATTATAAGAATTAAGCTGGGTACATCCTAGGCGCAAAATAAAACCTGTCTGAAGCGTGGGACGATCGAGATAACTACATATAGAACAAAATTTAAATTTTAGTATTTTGTTTAATCGATTTATTAATAATATAAAAAAAAAATTAAAGTTGCGTAAACTAAACCATAAAAGCATCGTTGTTAAAAGAATATGATTGATAACTTAATTTTAAGCCTTATAATAATGATCACGCTAGTTTTATTATACCGTGTATTCGCTTACGGAGAGGCCGCGCGCGGTTTGTCAATGGTCATCCGCTTTAGTGTGTTTGAACTGTATCGTGATTCTCGCGTTCTGCACATGCACTGGTGTGACGACATATGCCCCATTATGTGTGGCGCTCGTTTTGAACTGTCCGGGAAAAATAGAAAGCGGATCGTGATGAAATTTTTTTTGGTACCATTATATTTTTTTAAATTATGTATAAAATTAAAAAAATATAAAAGTTGAAGGGGTTCCCCTCCTTTAACAAGAAAATTGCATATATATAATTAAAAACCGAGAGGCTGCGGTTGTCAAATGCACCATGCCTCATGGTCTTGATATGAGATATGGATCATAATACAAATTAATAAAGTAATGAATCGATAACTCCTAATTACATACCTTCTATCAAGAGAGGCTTTTAGTGAGAGGTTAGGAGGTTTGATGAACAACCCCTCACAACTGGAATAATGCAACTCAGAAATCTTTCATTGGGTCTCAGCCTTGGTTACAACGTACCTTGTTTGACAGCTTTACAACTGGGTTTTTGGGTTTTACAAACTTCAGCCGCAAATACACATGACCAAGAAACAAAACATTAACTTGCTTTACAGATTCATGAATTTTAAGAGTAAAATGACTTAACCCTTATAGCATTATACCAAGGAAGAGGAGATCAAGATAACCCACACCTCATTTAAAGCGGAAAAAAAAGTGTGAAATACTGCTGCAAATATTCTGAATTTCTTTCAATCCTAATGTAGCCAAAGAGTAATATATTTCCGTAAAAAAAATAAAAAAAATACTAACAATAATAATGTGAGAATGTGATTTCGTTTCATCCCCCTCCTCCCCATTGTGGCAAAACACTCATTATAATTAATTAATGCTAGGGCTAATATGGCCACTTAGTCACAATAATAAGAAAAGATAAATACAGGTTATAGTATCAATGTGATCTGAATATGTAATGTACACACAAATTACAGAAATACATACAAAAAAACACTCTTTCTAGGTTGACGATAACCATCATACAATCAAAGTTCAAAGAACAATAAGAAGTTCTCATCCAATTAATACGCAGGTAAATTGTCAATTAAAAAACAACTGTCAATATACCACATATATAGATGCCTTGAAGGATTGAAGTCTGTCTTAAAAATTAATGAACAGAACGTAGGTTCCAATGATTTTTGTATTTCATTCCTTTTATTCAGTTTTAGAACATATTTTTTTAGAGATGATGTGTTTGGGATTCAATTAAGCCAGATGTAAAAATAATTTTTTTTTGAAATTAATTATATATATAATATATTTATATATATATATATATTATTTCAAATAATATACAAATAATATATATTTATTTGTTTAATCAATATATATATATATATATATATATATATATATATATATATATATATATATATATATATATATATATTTATTGAACAAATTAAAACAGTCTTCAATACCTTTAATACCCCCTCAACCCGATATCTATACTGTATATGTCTTGTACCATTGAAATTATGCATCCAAATTGGATTGAAGTTATAATTAAGAGGGATAATTTACATTACATGCATAGATGCACACCAAAGTAGAACATAATTAAATATAAAATAAAATTTCAATGTATATATAAACCAGTAAATAAATAAAACGGCAAAACATTTTCTTACCTGGGTAGCGGTTTGATCCCAATAGTCGGCCACATGGCGACCTTACTGCCTCAACAAGATGCTGTGGAAGTTCTCGCCTAGCAAGCCAAGAAATTGCACTTATAATTAACATTTGATGCAAAATAAAAATTTAACAAAAATTAATGTAACTGTAATTTCACTTACATCTCTCCAAGTTGTTCTACAAAGACCAGAACTAATCCTTGCTCGGGCATTAATTGTTGTACATAACCATAGTACTTGATGTTTTCCGTCAGATGTACCACACACTTGCTGCCCACTTGAAGGATGCATTCAGGCATTTCATTAGAACGATAACCTGTAAGTTTATCAAGTAAAAGCATGTCCAATCAGTAAAAAGATAATCCTAGATGGCTTGTTGTTTATACACCAAATAAATACACTTTGTACTATCTGTGTTTTAAAAATTATTAAATGTATAGCTGGATCAGACATTTTTATTTGAATGGGAGTGTACATATATATGTATAAATATATATTATGTATATATGATTGTTCACTTTTGTCACGTCTAATCATATAATATAGCAAACAAAATTATTCAAAAGAAGCATAAAACTTCAACATAAAATGAAGATAAAAATAATTTCCTTCACCTGATACTATATTATATCACAATAATTAATTAAACAAAATTGTCACTTCGTAGACCAATATAATTATATAGATCAATATTAATGTTATACTCGGTGAATAAATTAATTTTGTAGATCATCCAATCGTTCGATCATGATCACTCGAGACAGCACTTTTATTCAACCCGGCCTTGACCTGCCTTCTTTGTAAGCCAGGAACATGTGTCGATATCAGAAAATGCCATCTTCTATGATAATTATGTACTCGTAAGAGTTAGTACAGTTGTCGCCTCAGAAAATTTCCCTTTGCGGCCCTGATGCTCCATAAGAATAACATAGAGGGCTTGGTGATTAACAAGTCTGCAAGTGGGAAATTTTTCAAGGCAGTGAGTGTACAGTCGTCACTTCAGAAAATTTCCCTTTGCAGCCGTGTTAATTAATCGTCATGCCCCGTAACAATAACACAGCGAGGCATGGTGATTAACAAAGCTGCAAGTGGAAAATTTTCTGAGGCAAAACATATAAACATAACTAGCAGATCTGTTGTATACTTTATTTGTTTCGGTGTCACTTATTTTCTTCCATATGCATTAGTTAAGCAAGCAAGGTCTTTCATTCAATAGTATTACTGATATGAGCTGTCAACTTTCAGTATTCTATGGACAGGTATCCCCCCTCCCCCTTTTTTCTAATTTTCTTCGGGACTAACCCAGCTATACTTAATAGTCTCTTTTGGACAGTAGCTCACACCCTATAGACATATATATATATATATATATATATATATATATATATATATATAATAAGAATATTAATTAATTCACCTTTTTGACTGTCCCACACATCATATTCAACATTTCTGTAGATATTAGGGTCCAGACTCTTTGCTACTTTGTAAGGAAATGGAGGTATTCCTCGATCAATAAGTTTCTTAAGGTTCTTTTCATTGTCAAATTCACTGTAATCCCCACATGAAAACTTCAGGATTGATTCTTGACCTTTCACACCTCTGAAAAGAAAAACAATATAATGCACATTTATAACATTCCTATATACCTGCATTTTCTATGTCATATTTTGTTTTATATATGTGCCTATATATATGATATATTATGAAGTAACAGGCTGTTAAATCATCTGTTATTTTATTTTATATTCTTTTATTATCATTTTCTATTATTCTGTAACTATTATATATAGTTTGTATGTGTGTTTTATGTGTTCTATTACAGTGTTATTTTATAATGTATATTTCTAATATTATTTTGTATGTACACTTTTTGTGTTTAATAAAAGACTACCAATATACCTGCAATATACCTGCAATGCTAATTATTTTTGACGGGACATGGCATTGAATTTTTGAGCTTCAGCTGCATCAACCATAATTTTTTCTGAAAATTTTGAACCTAGATTTGGAAATACAGGTATGGTTATCTTTCTTTCCAAATAAAGGTTCAAAAGTGGTCTGAAAAAATTTATTGTTCATTTAGCAAAGGCTAAAAAAAAAAAAAAAAAAGAACAACAACAACATACAAACAAACACACACATTCACACACACACACTAGCTATATTCATACATATTTCTGGTTTTACCCTTTTCGAATTAAGTATATTTACCTCATTGATAGGAGCGAGAGTTTTTTGCTTTTATCAAGCATTTTCTGAACAGCACAGTCAACATTTTTTAGCTCAAATACATTCTTATATAACATTTTGTAGACCTCAGCTGAAACAAATGTTTGTAAGTAAGACACAGCCTAGAATGCTTTTGGAAGATCTGAATACGGAATAGAATTATTTTCATTTTCTACTTGAGAATGTATTTTTCTCATACAATTGAACAGAATATTTATGAACAAAAGTGAAAAAGGGATATAATATGTAAATTTCTTACATTGACAGAAAGCCATAACTTGCATGTGCTCATGTGTGTAAATACTATCCCATCGTAGTTCCGAGTCCACACTTAAGGTAATTGGCACACTTCCAGAAACAGAGCTTGGAGACACATCTTCAATATAGCAGTTCCCTTCCAAAGATGGCTCTCTGAACACTCGCAGACTTGAGCTGCAAAACCAAAAGAAACTTCTTGATTTCTCACAAATTAACTAAAAAGTTAAAATAAATTAACTATCACCAAATAACAACTATAGCACCATGGATCATTTGAAGTTGCATAATTACACTGTATGATAAGAATAACATATATTTAAGCAATGCTGATTAGTATAATAGAGGCTAGATTTCCAGTTTTTGAAAATGTGATTTCCAGCACTGGATGCAGTCCAATTTCTTGACAGATTTCAATTTTCCTGAAAACAGTTCACTTCCAGTTCAGTAACGTAAAAAGTTTTATCCAGTCTTTAAAACATTTTCCTTTTTTAAACCCTAAAAAATATAATAATATAGTGTGTGTTATTTAATGAAAAATAATTTTGGACTCATGGAGAAATAATTTTATTAGTAATTTTGAGACGGATCATTAATCCGAGATTTTATTGAAGTAGCAGTTAATTACAAGCTGCATCTCAAGATTAGTCATTTTGAAGTTGTAACACTTTTTATTTACGTGAAGAAGTTTTTATATACCGAGAATGAGCGTTCAACATCCATAGACGTGAGATGTGCAAACTAACTTCATGCCCTGATGTTGCTAGTTGAGATTGTTGAGAAGCACAATTTAAGCATTCAGACTGCCTATATATTTTATATATATATATATATATATATATATATATATATATATATATATATATATATATTGATATATATATAATAAAAAAAAAGTTAATATCCTTGACGCCATTTTACCCTTTCGGGTGTGGCCAGGTATTTAACCTTGTGTGTAAGAGTTATCTTGCGACCGAGCTATTTTGAAAAAGTACCATTTTCTGCATTGAAGAAAATTCGTGAAACACCATGGCATCATTGTGGTGTCAAGATCGAGGAAAAAAAAAAATTGTAAAGCATATATATATTTAAATATTATATTTATATTTATCCCAAAAAACATGCTTTTGCAAGACAAAACTGCATTTCCAGTTATCATAAACTGGAAAAAGTTTACGAAACTTGAAAAAACTGGAACAGTTTTCACTTTTTTTTTTTTTTTTCATTTTAACAAGGATACACCCCTAAGAGCTTACAGCTCGCGGCGAGGTAATGGGTAGTTTTTTCCAGTTCAAACTTTTTTGCATTTTTTGCAATGAAAATTCATGATTCGTGAACATTCGAAGTCAGAATCAATATGGCATACATATTTGTATAACTGGAAAAACTGGAGATCCGGCCCTTAATGATTAGCATTAACAATATTTTTCAATGTGAACAGAGTGCATGAACGAAGGGGGACTTCAATTTGTATATACACAGCCCTAAATGGGTGATGTCATAGTAATAGTGATAACAAGAACCACAGCGACTGACCATCATTCCACAAATTCAATACACGTTACTGATATGACGTAAACAACAAGACGACACTTTTAAATCCCCATTGGTACAGTAATTGTCCATAAAATAAAAATTTATAAACCGCAGTAATAAAAATGAACATTTTCAGTTTAAAAACTGGTTATTAATATTTATGACAATGTGTATTTTCAAGCTACCCCTCGGAACACCATGAACTTCACCGCTGCTGTTTTTGTAAACGTTGCCACACAGTCTACAAAATGGCCGGAGATGTGATGAACTTAACTTTTTGGTATGACTATAACATATAGACTGGGTGTTCTTCCAACCTCTCCCAAAATATCACATTTGCATCTATCTAGCTCCGTCTTTTGGAGCTACAGTACCAGCAAATGAAGCAGGAGGAAAGTTCATGCTATCCTGAAGTATACATCTAGTCATATGTTATACGTATAACTCTAATCTGAAAGGGCAATTCTAGGATTTCAAAATTTAGTATTACACAGATCAAGAAATGTAATTTTGCTTCCAGAGAGAGCGAGAAAGCAAGGTGTTTCTACATTTTCAAAGTGAAAATTTAAAGGTCTTTAATAAAAGTTCAACAAATTTTCAGAAATTTAATGTTTATTTGAGAGGCCAGACTCTCCTAGACATCCAGCCAACTTTGGTAGTATAAATCCTAAATCCCTCTAAAAACATTTTTCTGCTGGCAAATAAACTTGTAGTTTACGTACATCATGGTGCCGACAATGAATGACAAATTGTTTAGTATATAGTCACCAATTCTTTGCATATATTTGCTGCAAATAGTAAAAAATCCAAAAATAATTTGAAGGTATATATAAAGTCAACAAATCTTTCCATAATATCATACATGATATAAAAGCAAAAATTTTAGTTAAAATAGAAATATATGGGGAAAAAAAAATTGAACGCTTTTAACAATAATTAAGAAAACAACACCTAAGTATATCCTAAGTAGTGAGTAATATGTATATCATTGTATTGATGTAGGTTTTCACGGTGCGATGAATGTTGATTGCTAGGCAGATCTCTTTCGGGAACTCCGTGGCGGGTGTTGTTATTCTTCTCCTGGTGTACGTGTTTCTTCTCCGTTGGTCTTGCGACGTTTCGCCTGAAGATGCCTCGAACATGCGAGGCGAAACGTCGCAAGCCCAACGGAGAAGAAACACACCAGGAGAAGAACAACACCCGCCACGGAGTTCCCGAAAGAGATCTGCCTAGCAATCAATATGTATATCATTGTATACATGTTGGCACCCAGAGCCGAATTTGGCCCAGGGCCGAAAAAAAATGAGCAGACCCTGACTAAAAGGCACAGTAGGGCTCAGTTGGGCACAGTTACCGTTCACAGTTGGACTAAATGGGACTCCCATTTAGTTACAGTTCACTCTCAAAATTAACATGTTAATTCAACTTGGTTCAATTGTACGTCCCATTTGAGACCAGACACAAGGGGATTATGAACTAGGCTGCCAAGTTCAAATAACATTGGAAAAAGACGTGAATATTGAACTGGGTAGCTAACTGTGCCCAACTGTGCCTTTGAGTCAGGGGAACTAGATTGGAGCATCGCGAGATGCTCCAAACCCGAAATGAATTCGTTTTACGGCTTTTGGTCAGACGACCACGATATATGCTCCAATCTGGTTTTGGTCAAATCGAAATGCTCCAAAGTCCATGGAGACTTTTTATTTCGGCTAAAATTGGAACATTTTCATTTGACCAGAACTACATTGGAGCATCGTGGTTTGACCCAAAGCCGAATTGAGATTTTATTTCGTGTTTGGAGCAAAATTTGACCACATCTAGATCTGCGCATTTTGCAGAGTTCACGTTACTTATTTATATTCTTTGAATAGTTTGAATACTTCACGTCAAAATAATGCTTATTACCACATCTACTCAAGAGATGGATTATGAGTGCAGAGCACAATACTTGTTTAAAATATACTTTAATTTTTTGCTTCAAAAAAGTGTAAGTAAAACTACAAGTTTCTAAATTCTTTTAATATCTTAATTTTCATGATCTTTACTAGCCATTTATTTAATAGTTCTTGAGAACCCTAATTGGGAAATTTTCACGAAGGAATAATTATTTTATATGTAAATAAAATAAATAATTAAAAAAAAAAATAGTTCAGCTGCCACATGGGTTGGCAAAGTTAGGTTGAAAGTCATTTAAATTTATCCTATATTTCGCTCAAGCCTATGTTTTAACTCACTGGGATCAGCATTTATTATAACACAAAAACATGATGGCAGTTAAATTTTTCCAATTAGACCCTATAATAATAAATTTAAAAAAATTTAGTTTTACCTTTTTTAAGTAAAAAGAAAATATATAAATAAAAATAATAAAGCATATCCCGATGGTGTTCCGTCAAATTGGACCAACTCGTTTTATCGCGATTTGCAAAAGCGAACAACTCGTTTTATCGCGCGCGCTCAAAAAGGACTAACTCATTTTATCTCAGCCGCTCAAAAACGATCAACTCGTTTTATCGCGCACGCTCAAAAAGGACTAACTCATTTTATCTCGGCCGCGTAAAAATGATTAACTCGTTTTATCGCGGCTGTGCAAAAACGACTAAAATGTTTCCCAAAAAGGACTATCTCGTGCAAGTATATGTTACCTTAATTGCGAACATTTATCAGTTTTTTTTTTTTAATTAAATAATGATTTGGATTTCATAATTTTTTAGTTAATAAAACTGGTCATTTTGCGCCATTTATTAGTGTAACCTGGAATTATAATATTAAAAATCAGCTGAAATAACAGCTGTTTCCCACAATTTATTGTCAACAAAGAAATGTGGATGGATTCGACCTACAGAGGTAAATATCATGCCCAAAAATATAATTAATACATATTATAATATGTATAATTGTTATATTGTATGATTATTTAATAAACATAGAATATAATGAGTATATATTTTTTATAAAATACATAGAAATATCGAAGTAAAACAATATTTCTGTTCTGCAGATCATATCATCACATCTTTCACAAGCGGGTGTTGTCCTGGCTTGTGATTTAAAGGCCTCATGAACCTTTGCACAATATTAAGTACACGGTAAGCTTTGCTTTAGTATATGATTCGGCTGCATAAAATTTTTTTGTTTCAGTAGCACAAATATCAGAGATAATAGCCGATGAAAAGGAACCTGTGACGTCACTCACGCTCATTCAGCGGCAACTATATAGGGAAATCCCTGCAAAAGATAGGTTGACTCCTGCTTCAACCACGGCCACAATTTGACTTCTGTAATTTTGAACTTTACCAGGACAGTCTTGATAGTATTTTTCAAATAGCCTGAAAGATTTTTTTTTTATGACATTCATACAAACCGAGTTATTGCGGTAGAAAGAGGAGCGTTAATGTTGTATAGGAAAACAATGTTATATTTTTCGCTTATCTTGCTACCGCAAAAACTCAGTCTGTACACACTTCACCAAAAAAATTCTTTCCGTCTATTTGACAAATACTATCAAGACTGTCCTGGTAAAGTTTCAAAATTCCAGAAGTAAAATTGTGGCCGTGGTTGCAGCGGGAGTGAACCTATCTTTTGCAGGGATTTCCCTATATTGTCACCGCTGAATGAGCGTGAGTGACGTCACAGGTGCTTCTTCATCGGCTATTATCTCTGATATTTGTGCTACTGAAACAAAAAAAATTATGCAGCCGAATCACACTGAAGCAAAGCTAATCGTGTAGTAAATACTGTGAAAAGGTTCATGAGGCCTTTAAGAATTACTACAATTTAGCACTGATTGCCATTTAAGTAATTATTATTTTCTTAATTAAGTTCTGATAGGGACTATTAGTGTTAAATTTAGGTAAAAAGAGTAACGTCCTTTTTTTGAAGATGATTGGGGAACTGTTATATAATGTTTACAACTGTAATGTTTTGTTTTAAGAGTGAAAGTTTTCGATTTTAAATACATTTTTAATTCACAATACATGATTTTCCATGTGGACAATAATTGTGTTACTATAATGGTTGAGATTGTTTTTTTTTTTTTTTTGCTCAATGTTCTTTTTATGTCCCTTTTTTTAATTATTACATATTTTTAATATAACTGAATTGTAATAAAAATTGCATCTTATTTTTGCTCTGTTATCATCTTTTTTCCTCCTATTTTGCACCATTTTAGAGGAAGAAAGAGATAAAAAGACGAGATTACGTGTTTCTTTCTCTCCTTGAGCACAAAATGTTTGAAATAAATTCTTTATTTCTTCCTCTTTTTAAGCTAGGAAAAAGATGTGTTTTAGACGTTAAACGATTAGTTATAGACGTGTAATGGATGAGTTGAAGACGAAGAGTTTAAACTAGGTTAGCAGTCTAATGAATTTCTTGATTGTTTTAACATCAAAATATTTTTACTGAAGGCAAGTAGCCTCATTCGTTAAAGAGCATTGGTTCCAATGATGTACTCTTGTTGGTGCATGTATTATTACAGGATGCTTAAAACTTGTTGTGATCTCCATCAGATGACTAAGTGTCTAAATTATATTAATATGATGTATTATTATGCATATTTTTTCTTTGACTGTATTTATTACTTAAAATAGGTAGAATAAATAATAATAATTGGTGCAACAAATGGGCTTACGGGGTGTAATTTTTTTACTGGCTCAATCAAAAGAGGATGTCGAAAAATAACCCTTAGATTTTTTTGCGATTTTTTTAGCACTGCATCATACCTAAAATGGAGATTAAAAATGTATCTTGACCTGGAGGTTCCATCCGCAACGCCTATGACGTCACTACATTCTTTGGTTCAACTATATAACACTTGTAAAAAGTTATTGCATTGTTGCTTGTTTATAAAAAATATCATTTGTTTCCATAGCAACGTGTTTGTTTAAAAACATTAAATAGTTAACCCAAAGAATATAATGACGTCATAGGCGTTGCGGATGGAGCCTTCAGGTCAAGAGATATTTTTAATCTCCACTTTAGGTAGTATGCAGTGCTTCAAAAAATCGCAAAAAATTCTAAAGGATATTTTTCGACCTCCTCTTTTGATTGAGCCAGTAAAAAAATGTAAGCCCATTGTTGTTACAATTATTACACTATAATGTGTTATTATTTAATACCAATGTGAAGGAAAAATACAATGTGTTTTATTTTATTTTAAATTTATTCAATTCAATTTTTATTCAAAGAAATTGTGATTATAAGCTTATGTGAATATTTTTGTATGAAAAAAAAAAAATTGTTGACGCAATATTAGCATAACTTTAAACAAAAAGTAAAGCCGCTGCTTTCGTTACAAATTTTCGGTGGCAATAATATGATAATAAGTGGAGTCAATGATTTCCTAGAAATGCAAACTGCATTCATTTTGATTTTGCTTCTCAATACTACACAGTAAATTTGAAGAATATTGTAAATTGATGCATAAATTAAGTTAAACTTTATTATGTTGAAGAAAGAAATGGTAGGTAATAATAGTAAGTGCGTGTCAATGAAAAATATATGTGTAAATTGGTAATTTTATGCACTTGTAAGATGTTATTATTATACAAATAATAAAAAAAGGGAAAATTTACAATAAAACTTTATACATTATATTTTCTCACCTCTTTTTTTTTTAATTTTTTTTAACATGTTAATATCATTATGTTATATTCAATTCAAATAATTTTAATTTAATTACAAATCAGTAAATTAAATTAAATAACAAATTTTAATAAATCATAAAAAAAAGAAATTTAAAAAATTTAATATAAAAAATTAATATTGTAAAGTAAATAACTAAATATCTACTAAACATTAGATGAAAAAATATTTAGGCCACCAAAAAAAAAATACTATTCATTTCCTTCAAGTTTTTAAATCAACATCAGCGATAAAAAAAGATAATCGTTTTTGCACTGCCGCGATAAATCGAGTTAATCGTTTTTGCGCAGCCGAGATAAAATCAGGGTTATTCTCCTATTGTTATCGGGTATACGCGCATCAGAAAAAGTGGACATTTTCATTGTTGGGGATACGTAACTCAATGTTAAAATCGATTTTTTCGATACTTTTTCTGGAGCTCCAGAGGATTTACATTCTTAACCAAATGCACCCAGGGGTTTTAAAGGGCGAAAAGAACGATTTTTGAGACGATGGAGACATTCACTCAGTGAAATCATTGATTTTGAAGCATTAAAAGTTGGACGCTTCTGATTGGATGATCAGAATTTGTTGATTTTTTCAGTTGCAAATTCCTATTGTTGAAAATTTGCGCTTGGTCCCTGTATAAATAATTAATATTTTTGAAATAAATAAACATAACAATTTATAACACTATTTTCTACCATTTATGATTTTGAAATAATTTTTATGGTGTAAAAAGTCTTTTTTTAAACTAAAATATGGGCAAGCAAAGTGTTGTTTTATTGCAGCTCTCTGATTGGTTGAAAAGTGGACATTCTTTAACCAATGATATCGCTCGAAAGTTTTCAACAATTAAAATTTCAGCCAATTAGAAAAAAATTAACAACTTTATTTTGGCCAATCAGAGCAATTCCAAATGACCACTTTTAAGCCAATCAGAATTCAGTATTTAGCGCCATAAGCCAGACAGTGGCGCGTATACCCTCTATTATAGGAGAATAGCCCTGGATAAAATGAGCTAGTCCTTTTTGAGCGCACGCGATAAAACGAGTTGATCGTTTTTGAGCGGCTGAGATAAAATGAATTAGTCCTTTTTGAGCGCGCGCGATAAAACGAGTTGTTCGCTTTTGCAAATCGCGATAAAACGAGTTAGTCCGATTTGACGGAACACCATCGTAATATAATATACTTTTCAAACAAATATTGTGCTGCGCACTTATAATCCGTCTCTTGAGTAATGTGGTAAGCATTATTTTGACGTGAAGTACTCAAACTGATCAAAGAATATAATTAAATAAGTAACATGAACTCTGCAAAATGCGTGGAACTAGATGTGGGCAAATTTTGCTCCAAACCCGAAATAAAATCTCATTTCGACTTTGGGTCAAACCACGATGCTCCAATCTAGTTCTTGTCAAATCAAAATGCTCCAAAGCCAATCTTCGGCTTTGGAGCATTTTCATTTGATTAGAACTAGATTGGAGCATCGTCGTTTGTCCAAAAGCCAAAAAGCGATATCATTTCAGGTTTGGAGCATCTCTGGAGCACCCCGCGATGCTCCAATCTAGTTCTGTGCATTTTTTTAGACCCTGGACCGAATTTGGCTTTGGATATGCCAACACACACACACACGTACACACACATATAATATATATGTTGGCACCCAAAGCCGAACTCGGCCCAAGGCCAAAAAAAATGCACATAACTAGATTGGAGCATCGCGGGATGCTCCAAACCCCAAATGAATTCGCTTTTCGGCTTTGGGTCAAACCACGATGCTCCAATCTAGATCTGGTCAAATCGAAATGCTCCAAAGCCGATGGAGACTTTTACTTCGGCTTTGGGAGCATTTTTATTTGACCAGAACTAGATTGGAGCATCGCGCGTGGTTTGACCCAAAGCCGAAATGAGATTTTAGTTTGGGTTTGGAGCAAAATTTGGCCCCATAGTCTGCGCATTTTGCAGAGTACACGTTACTTATTTATATTCTTTGATTAGTTTGAGTACTTCACTTCAAAATAGTGTTTACCACATTACTCAAGAGACAGAGATTATATATAAATGCGCAGCTCAATATTTATTTAAATTTTAATTTAACTTTTTACTTAAGTTAGTCATTTATTTAATAGTCTTTGAGAACCTTGGAACATTTTCACAACGAAAGAATAATTATTTTATAAATAAATAAAATAAATAATTATAAAATAATTGTTCAGCTGCCACATGGGATGGTAAAGGTAGGTTGAAAGTAAATTCCCTAAATTTATTCTATTTTTCGCTCAAGCCTCTTTTAACTCACTGGGACCAGCATTAATTATAAAATACAAAAGCATGATGGCAGTTTATTCAATTTAATGAGATATTAGAATGTAAAAAATTTAGTTGCTTAATCGAAAGAAGGGGTAAAAATATGGTACTGTGAATTTTTTCAGATGTTTCTGAGATCGGGAACTATTTTTAAAAAATGAAAGTCTATTTTGATGACATCACGGGCGGCACTCCTTAAGAGAAAGGAGAGGGCAATGCTACGGCCGTGACGTCATAAAATAGACTTTCAATATTTTTTTAAAAATAATTTCCGGCCTCAGAAAAATCTGAAAAAATTCACAGTACCATATTTTCACCCCTTCTTTCCATTAAGCCACTAAAATTTTCACATTCTAATATCTCATTATATACCCTAACAATAAATGAAAAAAATTGTAGTTTTACTTTTTTTAGGTAAAAAAAAAAAATAAACAATAATTTTAAGTACTTTTTAAACAAATATTGTGCTGCGCACTGATAATCCGTTTTTTGAGTAAATGTGGTAAGCAATATTTTGACGTTAAGTACTTAAACTGATCAACGAATATAAATAACTAAAATAAGTAACGTGAACTCTGCAAAATGCGCAGAACTAGATGTGGGCAAATTTTGCTCCAAACCCGAAATAAAATCTCATTTCGACTTTGGGTCAAACCACGATGCTCCAATCTAGTTCTGGTCAAATCAAAATGCTCCAAAGCCGATCTTTGAGCATTTTAATTTTGACCAGAACTTGAGTGGAGCATCGTGGTTTGACCCAAAGCCGAAAAACGAATTCATTTCGGGTTTGGAGCATCCCATGATGCTATCCAATCTAGTTTTGCGCATTTTTTTCGGCCCTGGGCCGAATTCGGCTTTGGGTGCCAACAAATATACACAAAAAACATTTTTTTATCCAAACATTAGAAATAGTTGAAATATACTTCAGCAAGTCAATAATAACTTAAAAGAAAATACCATCTATATCATCTTTCATAATTCCCATAGTCCAAGTAAATGTTTTGTTTTGATAATTATAAATGGTGAACAAAAAGTAACACTTTTAAACTATATATCCTTATCAAAAAAAGGATATAATACAGATTCACAGGTAATACTGTAAAATTTTCTTGTGCGTGCCCCCAAAGTTGAATTACAGGGACCATGCAATGGCTAAAGAGTGAAGTTGTAACGGATCATATGCAGTCTTCTAGTCAAACCCCTTTTCAGTTTTTTTAGATGAGAGGAGAAACTGTGGTGTAACTGAAAAACTTGATACAAGGTTAACCTAATTTTCTGGGTCCCTTGACATTACATAATAACAAGTTTTTACTGTAACAAGTGTAATCTAGTAATCGCAATAAGTGTTTAATACACTAGCTTTCTCTAAACCAGGGACTCAGTTTTTGTTTCAAGCAATATATAGTATATGCCAGTTTAATTCCAGAAAAAAAAAATCATGGAGATTTCTTACCCCAATTAATAATACATAATTAATATAAATGAGGGACATTATAATTTTAATGATTTCTTTCTGGAAAATCAAATTGGCTTTGTCTAGGCTGTATTTTTTATTTTTATATATATATTAACTAAATACGGCCTTGTCGCGTTGAATGCACCGGTTCTCGTTAGAACACCGAAGTTAAGCAATGTCGAGCGTGGTTAGTACTTGGAGGGGTGACGCTGTAAAAAGTGACACTGCTGCCATCTACTGGCACGTGCTGTATGTACGTATGACGGCACAATTGATCACGGCACTGCCATCTCTCGGAATATTTCTGAAGGAAGTGATCACCCCTGTAAGTTCAAATACTGCAGGCCTCACAGATCTGGTAGTCAAGCCCAGAAGAGTGCAGGAAAGGGTCCTGGGAGCCTGGTAAGCCCCAGCTCGGTCGCAAGATAACTCTTACACACAAGGTTAAATACCTGGCCACACCCAAAAGGGTAAAATGGCGTCAAGGATATTAACTTTATTATTAACTAACTAAAGCTAAATGTACAGAACGAACCAGTCTATTTTCATTAATTAGTGATGGTTCTTGAGAAAATTATTACTGCATTTCTCTATCATTCCATCGATGGGTTCACAAAGAAAACTTCTAGATTTTTTTTTTTTTTTTTTTGTTGGAAAAAAAAAAAAAGAAAAAAAAAAACAATATTAATAATAAATAGATAAAAGATAGTAACTTTTTATACTGTTTGGATTTTAGTTTAATATTATTATTTTTTGTTGTTTTTGTACGCACAACTTCTGAATAAATTATAATTATAAACTATATATTTATAATCTAAGCTTTTTTTGGAGTCGTCAAAACAGTTACTTTACTTTTCTATCAGACACCAAGGTTTGAACTGGGAGAAACACAATAAAAAGTTTGTATTTATTTATTTTTTTAAACTGAAAATGCTGTTTTGAATACCGGTAATATAAGCCTCTGTATATAAGCATGCATGTTTTTCGTGATAAAAGTTGGAATAATAAGCAAATATTTTGCAAAACTATTTTAGCCTTACCATGCCTATATATTGATGCATGGTAGTTCACATAAATTTTCTTCACCATGGGTGTGACTGCATGGCTACTAGATGAAAGAGTTAATAAGAGGAAGGCAGCTTACGGCTGTCTATACTCCGCTGGGGTGATTAAGACCGCGGAATGTTGTGCAAACAACATACGTGCCCCACCTAGAAATGGTACTCAATTGTTTGGCGTACAGACTGGGTATTAGGAGCCACAGAGAGAGCACTGTGAACATAATGTTGAAAAACAAAGTTCCGCCATTGGTAACCAACCAACCATCTTCACCACAAAAACAATGGCCCCCATTATTAAAATATCTTGCCAATACTTTCTTTCTATTTAATAAACATAAATAATAATAGTGTCAGGTAATAGTTATTAATTTTTTAAATGACGCAACAAAATTTTGATCAAAGTCGTTGAAACTTGATCCTACTTTTCACTTTTTTTGTTTTCTCAAATATTATCCAATTATTTCAAGGAAGCATGCATTGCTTGAATTGAGAGACGCTGGGAACAATGAATTAAGTCTACAAAACAAAGATCGATGGTAACATTAAATATTATAAAGGGCATTCACAAAGTCTTAAGGCCACATTTAAGGCTCGATAATTTAAAGCTTGATTTTATAGACGTGTTTTTTAGACCCAAAATTTCTGGTCTTACATTATTGAGCCTTAATTGTGGCCTGAAGGCTTTGTGAATGCCCCTTTATATAATTAATGGTTACAAGAACCACTCAAAGTAAAATATAAGAGTTAAAATGGATTTCACTGGAAATTAGCTGGAAGTGTAGCTGGAAATGAACTGCTTTAGTGAAACTGGAGCCAGCTTTACTAAAATCAAATTTTAAAATAGCAGAATTTCGGACCCTAGCTATAAATACTATAAATAACAATGTTTATGTGCTAGAAGACGCATTTCTTACAAACCTTTTAAGACTATCTGTTACTCACACCGAATTTAAAGCTTCCTCAATTACTACATGCTTAATATATTTATTATTATAATTCTTACACTCATGATCAACAAGTATATATATCATATGATCGAGGACACACTAGCAATTTTTAAAACATGAAAAAACCCAATATGTTGGGAAAGCTGACAAAAAATATATAAATTCATACTAACTTGTAAACAGCACGGGTAGCAGTCAAGCATTTATTAATCATGTAGTCAATGAAAGGCACCTCAGGGTTTTGGGCTCGGGACATGATCTACACACAGAAAGCAAAAGAAACAATTTGTAGATTTTTTCGATTCATTAATAAATTTGTAATAAAAAGTAATTAAAATGTTAAAATTTAAATACAATAAATTTTATTTCACCTGTTCTACTTCAGACTGATTTTCCCAGAAGTAGTTTAAAATAGCTTTCCGAACTTCAGGATAATATGTTTGGCTTCCCAAAACCTGGAAAGAATGTAACATTACAGTTCAACCAAAATAAAGTATCAATCATTGATGCATAGATTGATAAAAAACTAAATTGCATGCATCTAGGACATTGTAACTTTAACCGACAGCATGCATGTGCATGCATACAATACAAAAGTGGCCAAGGTATGAATGTTTTTAGCACTGCTCACTTGAAAAATATGCATAAAATTAAGATTGATGATCAACATTCACAAATATTTTTAGAGCTTGAACACGTGAGCTCAAAGATAGCATGCAGAACTCTATTGGTCAAAATACAAGGCAATTCAACCATTCATGTTGCCATCAATGCTTCCTGCTGTAAATTATATACAATGCAGAAACTGTCTAATCTCTATTATATTTTTGTTCACCACTTCAATATCTGACAATATCAAAATTATAACACTGCAAAAAAATCTTGGTATGTATGTATTGATAAATTACCTGATCAGCAATGCATCTAAAGAGACTGTTGCCATCTCTAGGAATACGCTTCCTATAAAGACCCCGAGATTCCAGGAGAATATCAAGATCATCAGGTTTCTTTGATCGCTGAGACAGGATTTTACGTTCTCCCTGAAACAATTATTTAAAAACATTTAACATGAGTGCAAATGGAGAATTAATTGCTCAAACTAGCTCCACATGAATTTTTCTCACCTTTAAGGCGGATTCAAATGGCGATTTTTATCATGTGATGTTAAGCAAATAATGCGTGCTTAATGTGACATCCATAATTGGTGATTAAAAGAAAAAGAGCATAATAGTTAACGCGATTCCCGGCGAATTCGCCGCCGCATACAATTTCACAGAGTTTACGTCAAAATTGCGTCGCATCGCTGTTGTCGCCATCTGAATCCGTCTTTAATAGGTGCTCAATACACCAGAGTCCACAATGTGCTGTATTGAAGCATTTGAGGCAGTGAATTACAACAGCCATCCAGTCCCTCATACTGCAAGATTTTTGCGTGAACTCGAGTTGCACCTAAATCGGCAATGGCCGGGCCATCAACAGTGCAGCCCATGTGGAAAACCGGAAGAAGCCTTTTAAGCGCCTGAAGTGATTGAATTAAAAATTGAGTCATCAAAATTAGAGGATTTTTATAATTAAAAAATTAGGGATGCTGAAGTGATGAGTTATAGATTTTCAATTCTTGAAAATATATTTTAAAAATGCATACTGTATGCAATGATATGTAAAGTGTACGTGTTAATGTAGTATGAAAAACTATGCATACCAACTCACTTACTCACGCTCAAAAACTATATACTAACCACCTGTTATGCATACACTATTTTTTCCTCTTTTTATCATGAAAGTCCTTTCTAAACATAATTGTTAAAAAAATAGCTATAATATATATAAGTGTAAAATCATACCCCAGTATGGGAAGGGGACAAAATACTCCCGGGCAGAGTAACCAACTATTCTTCCTGTAATTTTGAATTTAATTCGTCCCTTCCACGATTTCGCTTTCCGGTTTCTTCTGTTTATAAAAGGGGGTATTTTGTCCAGGGGGGGGGGGGATATTTCTTCTGTGAATCCCCAGAATATGCATGCATTTTGTACATACTAAAATATATTGCGTATGTACTACGCATAAAAAGATTTATGAAAACAACTAGCTTAATTACCTACTTTAGATAGATTCAAACATTAGCAAATTAAGCCATGAATAAGCTACTCCCAAGCGCCAAGACTGCCAAGAGCATTGCGAAACCAATGCTGCCAAAAAAATCTCCCCGAAAATTGAGAAATTTTCTCCGTGTGCATAATTTCGGGAACGTCGCGGCATTTCCGATGATCGAGTACGACTCATCTAAAATTGGAATGTCTTATAACCAGCTACCAGTCCTTCAAATCCAAGTTAAATTTACCCCTGTCAATCATCTCCGGTGTTGTAATACAATGTAGATTCCTGTGATTTGTATTCTTCCGACCCATGTTGCCAACAAAATAAAAAAGAAATAGATCTTTCACTAGAAAAATGAAGTATCTAGCTGAAAAAAAAAAATCAAAGACACGTACTTGATGCCTGTTGCATTATAATTGCCAATATTGAAACTTCTTTACAATATTTTATCTGTTCCAACTTATGTGAAAATCTTCGTAAAATATGAACATATTTCCTGTCTACTAAGCTCCATGGATAATTTTTTTGTGTTAGCTGCCATTTTTTATAGCTGATGTAGATGATTGACAGGTCAACCATGGATTATTTTTGATGGGGAAACCAAGATTTGAAAGACTGTAGGCTATTTATAATTAATTTCTCGAAAACTTGATTTAAATTTTTATGCGCGTATTCCCCAGTAGCACACTCGTGGAAATGATCATGGAAATTTGATGGATAGTTGGTGGAAAAAAACTTTCCGCCAGAATTTCACATCTTTCCATCATTTTTCCGCCATTCATAAAAAGTAATATATTGAATTAAAATAAGGTTTTATAATGTTTTTTACTTGTCCTTTTTAATATCCACGTCATTTTAAGAATTTAGTACCATTTTATTTATTTTGTTTTTAAATCGTGAGGAAGTTTGGTGGAAAATAGTGGAAAAATATTTTCCCCCATTCCTGCACCACTTTTCCGCCATGTACTTATATACTATACACATTTTTTTTTTTTTTTTTTTTTTAACTTAAGAAAATAATGTTTCCATTTTACCTGCAAGTTCTTGTAATATTGATATAAATATTATATATTGGACGTTATTACGAACAAAGATTTTAATATGATGATTTTCACGTGGAAAGTTTCCATCATTTTTCCTTGTCAGTTTCAAAGTCCCGCCCCCCAAAAAAATTAAATATCATGAACGTCATTATATTCGTCATTTAATTGCTTTCATATATGAATAATCTTAATTCGCTATATATAATCTGCAAAATTAATGTAGCAAATTTTTGTAAATTTATTAAATATCATTTAAAAAATAATTTAAAATAATTTATATATTAATTCTTCTTGTATTAATTAGAATAATTAAGATTATCTATATATAATAAATATTAATTTATTTTATAATAAAAGAATAAAAATTATACAAGTTCCAAAAATTTCTAATTCAAAAAAAAATTATAACAATTAATTTAAATTGTGTACATTTTTCCTGGATCGATCGAAGGAGTTTTTAGCACCAATATAAAACATTAATTGATATATAATTATATATAACGTAATACATACCTGTGGCGCACGTGTAGGTTATTCTGAGTGACAGCTTTATTGCATCACAGGAAATCCTGATATTTTTTAAAATATTCTCATTAGTTTTTAATATCAATTTTGACGCGTCAATTAATTAATTCATACATCCGATCGACGATTTAAAATTTCCGTATAATTATGTGATGTTTGAAAATATTGGCGCATTTTGTGCGAATAACAGCGATCCTATCGGTAGAAATAATGAACTAATTTTCGTTTGTCAACTTCTGCAAATGGCCGTCAACCGTCAACTCTGCCATGTGAAGGATTTGTCTGACTCGGGGGGGAAAGTTTGTCAACCAATTATGATAAAGTAATAGATTTAGAACATTTGTAAGTATAAAATCTGTTTGCATTGTTAGTTCATGATCATAATTAAACATGAATTTTTACTATGTGTGCTCTAGATTTTCCGAGATCAAAGTTGTTATGTTTGTTCCTACCATTTTGCCATGAGGCATTTTGCGAATTTTTTGATGAAATTGTGAACTGAGTACTCGATCGTAATCTCTTAATAAAAACAAGTTCTTGCTAACTATACATGCATATTCTTATTGATTAACGTCAAGTACATATTTTAAGATTTTATTAAAAATATTTGTAAATAGGCCTTTTATGTTCTCTTTTAAGGGTAAGATACAGTATGTAACACGAATCAGCTGATTCAGCAGTCCTATTTGATAAACATGTAAGCCTTTGTACTTCACAAATATTCTGAAATAAACTTGACAGATTTTAGTACCTAAAAGCCATATAAAAAATATCAAGATAATTATTTCAGGATACTTTTTTTAATTATTATTTTTTGTTTAAATTTTCCCAGTGACCACATGGACATCCCGGGGACCTTGCGAACATAACCGCAAGATCCCCCAACATCCCTGAACGTTTTACGTGCTAGTTTTTAAAACCCTTTAACTTTAAACATGTTTTCCGTGTGCTAAAAAAGGTTTTAGCTACACTTCGAAAATAAATTTCTAGGTTTTTTAATATTTTTATGAAAGTCTCTCAGAACATCCCCTAGGGATGCAACACGGCTGTCCCTTGAACATCCCCGGAGGACTTTGAAAGGACCCTTTAGTCAATGTTTTCATTAAAATCATAATATGTGCTGTTCATTATTATGTACTGATTTTAAAAATATACAAATTTAGTTAATATTATTTAAAATATTATATGAAAATATTAATATTTAAAATAAGACATGAAATTTTACTTAATATTATATTGCGTAATTTGCACCGAATAATAATTATTTTTAATAAAATATCCTCTTAGAAAAAAATATATATGAAAAATAAACAAGGTCCCATCAAAGTCCCCCGGGGATTTTAGAGGGACGCTTGAACGTCCCACAAATGTCCTCGGAGAGACCTTTAAAAAATTCTAAAAAATTAATTTTTTTTTTTTTTAATGTTGAAGTCTGTTAAAAATTAGAGATGCATTTGAGCGTTGCAATTTATAATTAATTAATGTATAAACATGTTTTTATTAAAATTATAAAATTTTATTTTAATTTATTTTTAAAAAATTTAAATCTCAATATATTTAATGTTGTATTAAATAATAACAATCTCCCAATGTACCAGTTTGCTTAAAAAAATAAAAAAACGCAACTTCGCTCGTAAAATTAAAATATTATACAACACCTAAAACTTTACAATTTATATACCTAACTAAACCACACTTTAGTAACGAAGAGCAATATCCAAGTTGTCTACGACGTCGTCTGTCAACCAAAAGGTCCGAGTTCGATTCCCGGCAGACCCAATTTTTTTATTTGGTAATCTTGTAGTCCTCATTCTAAAAGACCCTAAACTTCTTTAATATAAATTTTAAGATGAATTAATATATAATTGGCAAGTGAAAATTAGGGAACATCCCCGAGGGATGTCCACAGGACGTCCGCAAGGACGTCCTTTTTTGATGGACATGGGGGATGTCCTTGGGGATGTCCAATGGGGACCTTAGAGGGATGTCCCCGGGGCGTCCCGGGGACGTCCATGTGGTCACTGGGTTTAGCATAAGGATTTCCCATGAAGAGTTAAACTAAAATCTTTTGTGAAAAAAAATATCATTAGCTCAAATATATAATTGTCTTGAAATTTTTTCTATGGCTGTTAGGTACTAACAAAGTCTTCTACTCGCACAATGGTTGTAACAAAACATTATTTTGTTTATAATGTCTTTCGCATGAAGCCGTTTTCATTGTTAAACATGGGACGACGTAATGCCTAATTTTGTAACCAGAGCAGAGAACGTAACGGCATTGTTGGCGCTAGGCAACGGTGTCAACTTCATAATTAACGGTCATTTTCCATAAGATAACATGTAAATCAACAACTGTCCCATGTTTTTCCTTTCACGCGACAGACATTACACAACAATACTTTGTTTACAAACAACGAGCAGAAGACTTTGGGTACTAAAATCTGTCTTAAAATTATTTTAAAATTTTTGTGAATTTGTAAAGGTATAAATGTTACTCAAATAGGACTACAAAATCAGCTGATTTGTATTACCTTACCTTTAATATCCCTGAGCCTTTAAAATGACTGTTAAGATTTTAAAATAAATCCCTTTCACATGTTTAGCCAAGACCGCTACCAAGCGACCAGCTGGCTCGGGAACGGTGACTAAAGGCGCAGAGAGGGCGAGAGGCTCGGGGAAGGGCCACGACGCACTGACCGCTCAGGAGAGCCCAGAGCATGGCTCCCAAAGTAAAAGCAGCTCTGCACGGGCAACATCAACGTCCCGGGACAAGTCTCAGAGGGAGAATGCAGATACAGGTAAATAGGCCTTTTATGTTCTCTTTTAAGGGTAAGATACAGTAACACGAATCAGCTGATTCAGCAGTCCTATTTGATAAACATGTAAGCCTTTGTACTTCACAAAAATTCTGAAATAAACTTGACAGATTTTAGTACCTAAAAGCCATATAAAAAATATCAAGATAATTATTTTAGCATACTTTTTTTAATTATTATTTTTTGTTTAAATTTTTAGCATAAGGATTTCCCATGAAGAGTTAAACTAAAATCTTTGGTGAAAAAAAATATCATTAGCTCAAATATATAATTGTCTTGAAATTTTTTCTATGGCTGTTAGGTACTAACAAAGTCTTCTACTCGCACAATGGTTGTAACAAAACATTATTTTGTTTATAATGTCTTTCGCATGAAGCCTTTTTCATTGTTAAACATGGGACGACGTAATGCCTAATTTTGTAACCAGAGCAGAGAACGTAACGGCATTGTTGGCGCTAGGCAACGGTGTCAACTTCATAATTAACGGTCATTTTCCATAAGATAACATGTAAATCAACAACTGTCCCATGTTTTTCCTTTCACGCGACAGACATTACACAACAATACTTTGTTTACAAACAACGAGCAGAAGACTTTGGGTACTAAAATCTGTCTTAAAATTATTTTAAAATTTTTGTGAATTTGTAAAGGTATAAATGTTACTCAAATAGGACTACAAAATCAGCTGATTTGTATTACCTTACCTTTAACATCCCTGAGCCTTTAAAATGACTGTTAAGATTTTAAAATAAATCCCTTTCACATGTTTAGCTAAGACCGCTACCAAGCGACCAGCTGGCTCGGGAACGGTGACTAAAGGCGCAGTGAGGGCGAGAGGCTCGGGGAAGGGCCACGACGCACTGACCGCTCAGGAGAGCCCAGAGCATGGCTCCCAAAGTAAAAGCAGCTCTGCACGGGCAACATCAACGTCCCGGGACAAGTCTCAGAGGGAGAATGCAGATACAGGTAAATAGGCCTTTTATGTTCTCTTTTAAGGGTAAGATACAGTAACACGAATCAGCTGATTCAGCAGTCCTATTTGATAAACATGTAAGCCTTTGTACTTCACAAATATTCTGAAATAAACTTGCCAGATTTTAGTACCTAAAAGCCATATAAAAAATATCAAGATAATTATTTTAGCATACTTTTTTTAATTATTATTTTTTGTTTAAATTTTTAGCATAAGGATTTCCCATGAAGAGTTAAACTAAAATCTTTGGTGAAAAAAAATATCATTAGCTCAAATATATAATTGTCTTGAAATTTTTTCTATGGCTGTTAGGTACTAACAAAGTCTTCTACTCGCACAATGGTTGTAACAAAACATTATTTTGTTTATAATGTCTTTCGCATGAAGCCTTTTTCATTGTTAAACATGGGACGACGTAATGCCTAATTTTGTAACCAGAGCAGAGAACGTAACGGCATTGTTGGCGCTAGGCAACGGTGTCAACTTCATAATTAACGGTCATTTTCCATAAGATAACATGTAAATCAACAACTGTCCCATGTTTTTCCTTTCACGCGACAGACATTACACAACAATACTTTGTTTACAAACAACGAGCAGAAGACTTTGGGTACTAAAATCTGTTTTAAAATTATTTTAAAATTTTTGTGAATTTGTAAAGGTATAAATGTTACTCAAATAGGACTACAAAATCAGCTGATTTGTATTACCTAACCTTTAACATCCCTGAGCCTTTAAAATGACTGTTAAGATTTTAAAATAAATCCCTTTCACATGTTTAGCTAAGACCGCTACCAAGCGACCAGCTGGCTCGGGAACGGTGACTAAAGGCGCAGTGAGGGCGAGAGGCTCGGGGAAGGGCCACGACGCACTGACCGCTCAGGAGAGCCCAGAGCATGGCTCCCAAAGTAAAAGCAGCTCTGCACGGGCAACATCAACGTCCCGGGACAAGTCTCAGAGGGAGAATGCAGATACAGGTAAATAGGCCTTTTATGTTCTCTTTTAAGGGTAAGATACAGTAACACGAATCAGCTGATTCAGCAGTCCTATTTGATAAACATGTAAGCCTTTGTACTTCACAAAAATTCTGAAATAAACTTGACAGATTTTAGTACCTAAAAGCCATATAAAAAATATCAAGATAATTATTTTAGCATACTTTTTTTAATTATTATTTTTTGTTTAAATTTTTAGCATAAGGATTTCCCATGAAGAGTTAAACTAAAATCTTTGGTGAAAAAAAATATCATTACTCAAATATATAATTGTCTTGAAATTTTTTCTATGGCTGTTAGGTACTAACAAAGTCTTCTACTCGCACAATGGTTGTAACAAAACATTATTTTGTTTATAATGTCTTTCGCATGAAGCCTTTTTCATTGTTAAACATGGGACGACGTAATGCCTAATTTTGTAACCAGAGCAGAGAACGTAACGGCATTGTTGGCGCTAGGCAACGGTGTCAACTTCATAATTAACGGTCATTTTCCATAAGATAACATGTAAATCAACAACTGTCCCATGTTTTTCCTTTCACGCGACAGACATTACACAACAATACTTTGTTTACAAACAACGAGCAGAAGACTTTGGGTACTAAAATCTGTCTTAAAATTATTTTAAAATTTTTGTGAATTTGTAAAGGTATAAATGTTACTCAAATAGGACTACAAAATCAGCTGATTTGTATTACCTTACCTTTAACATCCCTGAGCCTTTAAAATGACTGTTAAGATTTTAAAATAAATCCCTTTCACATGTTTAGCTAAGACCGCTACCAAGCGACCAGCTGGCTCGGGAACGGTGACTAAAGGCGCAGTGAGGGCGAGAGGCTCGGGGAAGGGCCACGACGCACTGACCGCTCAGGAGAGCCCAGAGCATGGCTCCCAAAGTAAAAGCAGCTCTGCACGGGCAACATCAACGTCCCGGGACAAGTCTCAGAGGGAGAATGCAGATACAGGTAAATAGGCCTTTTATGTTCTCTTTTAAGGGTAAGATACAGTAACACGAATCAGCTGATTCAGCAGTCCTATTTGATAAACATGTAAGCCTTTGTACTTCACAAAAATTCTGAAATAAACTTGACAGATTTTAGTACCTAAAAGCCATATAAAAAATATCAAGATAATTATTTTAGCATACTTTTTTTAATTATTATTTTTTGTTTAAATTTTTAGCATAAGGATTTCCCATGAAGAGTTAAACTAAAATCTTTGGTGAAAAAAAATATCATTAGCTCAAATATATAATTGTCTTGAAATTTTTTCTATGGCTGTTAGGTACTAACAAAGTCTTCTACTCGCACAATGGTTGTAACAAAACATTATTTTGTTTATAATGTCTTTCGCATGAAGCCTTTTTCATTGTTAAACATGGGACGACGTAATGCCTAATTTTGTAACCAGAGCAGAGAACGTAACGGCATTGTTGGCGCTAGGCAACGGTGTCAACTTCATAATTAACGAACATTTTCCATAAGATAACATGTAAATCAACAACTGTCCCATGTTTTTCCTTTCACGCGACAGACATTACACAACAATACTTTGTTTACAAACAACGAGCAGAAGACTTTGGGTACTAAAATCTGTCTTAAAATTATTTTAAAATTTTTGTGAATTTGTAAAGGTATAAATGTTACTCAAATAGGACTACAAAATCAGCTGATTTGTATTACCTTACCTTTAACATCCCTGAGCCTTTAAAATGACTGTTAAGATTTTAAAATAAATCCCTTTCACATGTTTAGCCAAGACCGCTACCAAGCGACCAGCTGGCTCGGGAACGGTGACTAAAGGCGCAGAGAGGGCGAGAGGCTCGGGGAAGGGCCACGACGCACTGACCGCTCAGGATATAGTTGTTATTTTCCTAGTGTTCTTAATTATAATAATTACATAATTTTATATTATAAAAGGGTTTCTAATATTTTGATGTAATGATCATGACAAATAAAACCTATATTCATTTTGTAAAACTGGCTTTAAAAATTATGGTCAAACAAACTTAATTGTAATTTAAGTTATTTTTTCATTATTATAGTCTGAAAATGTTCTGCATTAAAATTAAAATTGGTTGGCCATTGATTTTATTAAAGAATTTTTTTATTCTGTCTATAATATTTCACTGTCCTTAGTTAGCAAAAATCCAATAATCCTGTAATGAATTGACAATAATAAAAAATAATAATTCCGGGCTTCACTGGTTGGGGTGGTAAAATAATTAAGTGAAATATAACAATGTATTGGGAAGTTTTCCATTTTAATATTTTTTTTTTTTTTTACATTGCTTTATTTATGTTTTAAAATTTAATTTAAATTTTTATATTTTGTGCAGCATAATTGAAAATTATACTGAAAATTATTTTTTTTATTATTTAGTAAAATTTCCATTAATTTGGTAGAAAATTTTTCCAAATAAAAATTACATGAAACTATAGTGGAAATATTCATGGTGGAATAATTCGCCATTTTTCCATGCTGGAAAAGCCGCCACTTTTCCATGCTGGAAAAGCGGTAGCCTAATGTCTCATTTTCCTGGTGATTTCCACGTGAAAAACTCTTGAAAATTCCACAAGGAAATCACGAGGAAAACCCATGGAGTGTGCTACTGGGGTTAATCGTATAATTTACTAATAAACTGAAGGTATGTACTGTGCACACTCGCAGAGTAATAATCGTGCAATATTACCCTGCATGTGTGGCGGTAAATACGGTCCACATGTGGGATGTACATATATACATATGTGGCTTCATGCAGGCAAAAAATACTATGGAACCATGTCTAGTATAGATGGTATACATAAAATATATGCATACAGTACTGCATATTTACGTCTATACATATACATATTTCGCAGAAATTTAAATTGGATGATCGAAGTTGAAGCTAGATAACTTTAGATTTGGAGATGAAATGGCCTGAAGAAGATTGAGACTAAATTAAGATATTATGCACACACGCATATGCCTACATAAACTGCATGCATCTATTACTTAAGTCAGCCATATTGTCTAATATAGCTACATATATAAGCTAGAGCACGTGTTCGGACTTGTCTTTTCTTAGGAAAAACTATAATATGCACACTGTTGGAATCGATCCTTACCGATTTAATAACTGCAGCCATTTTATATATTACTTGAAATCAGTAGTAAAAAATAAAGCTTGATTGTTAATTCATAACTGAATTAAACAACACTTTAAAGAAGTAATAATCGACTGTTGCCTGTTGCAACAAACTAACAAAGGAACAAAGAACGAATTTCAAACGTGGTTCCTGACTTCCTGAAAATTTCACTGATTTTTCGAACGGAAGTTAGGTTGATCAGAAAGTTATTCTGCATTAACACCTTTCCTGCGCATGAATATTAACCAATCACTATGACGTCATAAATATTATTAAAGTAACGAATCGAAAAGTATAAACTTGCGCTTGTTGTAACCTTAAATTTTATGCTTTTCTGGTGCATTGTGGGATTGCAAATGGAGCAACGAGCAACGAATATCGCATATTGAATTGATTAATTAAAAATGTATTGAGGGTCTAAGCAGAGAGAATGGGTCTAAGGACCAGAGAGAAGAAGGACCAAGCAGTCATTGCCCGTAAACTAGGTTTGTTGTGATATGTGAACGAATATCGCATATTTTAATTTGAGAACAGCTGGTTGCAAATTTAAATCGGAAGGAAAAACAAGAATTTTGAACCTTTTTAATTATTTTAAAGCAGTCTTGAAGGGTCAAAATTTGTATAGTCCAGTCAGGTCCAGTATTATTTAAGCTTGTTTATGTCAATGGTAATTTTGCAATATAGTTTTAAGGCAGCAAACATCCCACATTTTTTTCTAGAAAGTAAAAATGAACAATTTAATAAATGAGTTTGTGTAAGTAAGTAAAGATTAGTTTATACTGCGGCAGCTGTGGCTAACACCACTATGGCTCACAGTTTGTGTCTTGCTTGAGGTCACCAGCTCCCTGAACTTCTCAATCCTGTCCACGCCCACCTCGGCAGACCCCAGCAGATTCCACTCTCTCGCTGTCCTCCTGATAAAAGAAAACTTTCCCACATCATTTGTTGCTTCCCTGATACTCGAGCTTCCATTCATGGTCCCTTCTCCCCAAATATATCTCCCCCTGTCCACTTTTCCACTCATCTCCTCCCAACCGTTGGCGTTCCTTGTAATTTTGTACATTGTTGTCAATCTAATTTGCCTCCTCCTTTCCTCCAGCGAGCTCCATCCCAGTTCTCCAATCATTTGTGTGACACACTCCCTTTCCTTACGAATTTCCTTTCCATCACTCACCAGTTTCCAGCTTCTCATTTTGCCAGTCACTCTTCTGGCCGCTCTTCTCTGTATCTTTTCCAGTTCTTTCTTACCCTTCGTCCTGTATGGGTCCCAAACGTTGCATCCATATTCTAACATTGGTCGGATAAATGTTTTGTACGCTTTTTCACTGATTTCCCTCCCCGTTCCTTTCAAATTTCTCATAACAAACTCCAGATTTCTCCTTCCTTTATTTGTGACGTACACAATTTGGTCATTCCAGCTAAGCTTACATTGCATTTCTACCCCTAAATATTTATATTTCTTTTCCTCTTTAAGTTCAGCTCCGTCCATTTTATATATCGCTGTGCTTCCTGCTCTTTTCCTACTAAATTTGACAGTGCTACATTGATCAATATTGAGATGCATTTTATCTTCCTTTACCCATTTACCTACTATATTCAGATCCTCCTGAAGTATTTTCGTGTCGTCTTTGTCCTTAATTATTTTATATATAACACTATCATCTGCAACAGTCTCATTGTTGATTTAATTCCTGTTCCAATATCTTCGATAAAAATAATGAACAAAATAGGCCCAAGTACGCTGCCTTGCGGAACTCCTGACGTTACCTTTTCTTCCCCCGACATTGTTTCTCCTAACTTTACCCTCTGTACCCTGTCTGTCAGAAAATCCTCAACATATTTGGCTAATTGTTCTTCCTGCAGTGCCGCTCTAACTTTCCTCATTAGTATGTCATGCGGTACCTTGTCGAAGGCTTTTTCAAAATCCAGAAAGATTGCATGTGTTTCCCCCCCACTGTCCAGGCATTCCTCAAGTTCCTGTGCTAGCCCTAGAATTTGTGTATCACATGAATACTTTTCTCGAAAACCATGTTGTCGTGATCCAAAAAATCCGTTCCTCTCCAGTTTATACCTAATATATTTTACAACCGTCTTTTCCCTAACTTTTGGGACTACAGACGTAAGACTTACTGGTCTGTAGTTTTTAACATTATTTTTTGCTCCTCCTTTATATATTGGTACCACCCATGCTTCTCTCCAACCATCTGGCATTTTATCACTGTTTATGATCCTTAAAAAGCAGGGATCGGATGCAGATGCAAGATGCACACGGATGCGCAAAAATGGGCTTGCATCCGCATCCGTGCATCCCAGATGCACAGGAAAAAATGAATGCATCCAGATGCGCATCCCAGATGCACGGGAAAAAATGAATGCATCCGGATGCGCATCCCAGATGCATGGAAAATAAATTTGCATCCGGATGCGCATCTCAGATGCATGAAAAATAAATTTGCATCCATTTAATACTTTTTTTTCTCTTTTTTTTCTCAGGTTTTTTGCTAATAGCCTCTAAATAAATCTTTAACACGAGGCATTTTTTTAACATTTATTTGCCACTTGTCGTTTAAAATTGCAAGAAACAAAGTGTATTATAAAAACTAAAGATCGGATGCAGATGCAAGATGCACACAGATGCGCAAAAATGGGCTTGCATCCGCATCCGTGCATCCCAGATGCACGGAAAAAAATTAATGCATCCGGATGCGCATCCCAGATGCATGGAAAATAAATTTGCATCCGGATGCGCATCTCAGATGCATGAAAAATAAATTTGCATCCGGATGCGCATCCATGGATGCACGAAAAATTAATTTGCATCCGGATGCGCATCTCGGATGCACGAAAAAAACGTGTGCATCCGGTCCCTGTTAAAAAGTAATGTTTGGTATTTGCAATGCTTATTTAAATTTAGTTTTAGAAAACTCGCTGTGATTCCATCAGGCCCTGGTGCTTTCCCCTTTGCCAGGCTAAGTAAAGCTCTCCTAACGTCTTTGTATCTAACTCTGAATTTTTTATCCCTCCCTGATTCAATATTTCTACTGTCTTGATTTTCTCTATCTACTTCTTTGTCCTTCCTCGTCTCCTCTTTTTTTTTGAAAAACCCCCTTGTATTGTCTAGATAAGGCGCCAGCCTTCTCTTTATCCGTGGTATATGTTGCCTGCTCGTCCTTTAGTACTGGTATATCATTTCTTGATAGTTTCCTACTTCTAACATGCTTGTACAATTTAGTCCAGCTCTCCATTTTGTTTCTTTCATCGAACATTTCATTCATAAAATTTCTTTCCGCTTTACTCTTCTCCCTATTTAGCTCATTTTCCGTTCGTAAAGCTGCCTTGTTTATCATACCTCTTTTATGCTGGTTATACTGCTTCCTAGCTTTCCGCTGTAGTCTCCTAATATTCTTATTCTGAAAACATTGCGATGAATCGCCTCCAGCTATCATTTTTACTGGTATGTATCTATCCCTTACTTCATTACAAATTTTTACATAGCTCTCCCACATTTCATTTACATTTTGTTCCTTTCCTGCCCACTCAGTATACCTCTCCTCAAGCTCTCTTTCCATTTCTACAATATCCGAGTCCTGGTAGCGCCACAGTTTCCTTTTTTTATCTATTCTTTTTGATTTCCCGAAAACCAGCTCCACTACCGGAATTTTGTGGTCGCTGATGCCGTCTATAACCTTGGAATTTTGCCATATTTCTACTGGCCTGATCAGCACTACGTCCAGTAAATTTTTAGTGCCATTCCCATGATCCCTAGTATATTCATCCACTACTTGATTGAAATCTCTATTTACTATCTTAGCAGCTAATTTCTGGGTTTCCGCTCCCATAATCTCACATCTGTTAGTCCAATCTACATTCGAAAGGTTAAAATCTCCCATTATTATGGTAGTGTCGTCCTGCCTATATTCGTCTATTCTATTTATTATTCTTTCCAAAATTACATTGTTTTCCCTGTTGTCCTGTGGTCTGTATCCAGCAATTATTTTAACCTTCTCACTTAAAATTTTAAATTCAATGCCTAAGAGTTCGCATTCTGCTTCTATCCAGTCCATTTTTCCTTGATATTCCTTTTTAATTGCTGTTAAAATTCCACCGCCTCTCCTATTTCTGTCCTTTCTAAAAATATCATAGCCTGGCAACTGTAACTCTGAATCCAAAATAGAATCATCTAAATTTGTTTCTACTACTACAATTACGTCCGGATCACAACAATCAATCTTTGAGCCTAGCTGTCTAATTTTCCCCAAAAGCCCTCTAGCATTTACCTGCATTAGTGTAATAGAGCACCCCCTAGTGTTATTAGTAATTAGTGTTATGAGTAATGTGAAAGGTTCTATACTTGAAAAAGGAATTAGAAGTGCACTGCAGATTAATTTTTTGAGATGGAGAAAAGCTAAGTCTATTGAAATACCTTTACCAGGAAAAGGAAATGCGTTTCGTCGCATAGTACACTACCCAGACGAATATAAGAGCCTCTTAAGAATGACCAATCTTGCAGGAAGAGATCCAGTTTTGGGTTAGTATGCATATTTATGAACATGAAACAGTATGTACTGTATGCATACAGTATTGGCACATACTGTACAATCGATATGCATTACATAAGCATTATGCGGCGTATGTAAATATCCTTAATTTGCAGTAATAACAGACCTTAGTTTACGTGTAAACTGGAAAGTGCCTCAAGAACCGCCTGTTGCCACTGTATATATCCCACTAGAGACAGGCGGTCCTTGAGGCGCATTCAAGTCTATACGTAAAGTAAGATCTGTTAAACTGTATGTAAAGTATGTACCGGTATGAACCTTAATCTTTATACAGTGTATGTGCATACGAGTTAATTGATACCAGTACTCCGGTACAGTTGAATGCGGACAAATCTTTTGTGACATTTCGAGTATATAGGCTACTCACTCAGCTCACTGCTGGTAAAAAGAGCCAGTTCTCTAGCCGTTAAGCAGCCATATATTCTATCATCCCCGTGACATAATTAAAGGTGTACCAAAGTGAATACTTTTCTTAGATATTCTGGTAGATGTGACTTATGTTGTTATCCCTGTGGCTCAATATTTTTGTACGGTGGCTACTTATATTTTACAATTAATTTTTTAGTAAAAAGAGTTGAGTCGTAGGTCCGTTGGTTGCTTCAAGCCGGCGCGTGGCAGCAGCAGTCGCTGATACGACGAGAATCTCCCACGAATTGGGGGAATTTCCTCTCTGCTCCTCTCGCCCCCTTAATCTTGACGTATCAGCGCCTGCTGCTTTCGCGCACCGGCTTGAAGCAACCAACGGACTTACGACTCAACTTTTTTACTGAAAAATTAATTGTAAAATAACTAGCCATCATACGAAAATATTGAGCCACAGGGATAACAAAATAATTCATAGCTACCAGAATATCTAAAAAAAAAAAGTGTTCACTTTGGTACACCTTTGAGATGAAAAACACTTGAGCAATTAAGAAATGTAAAATACTATAAACAATAACTCGTGGCTCTGACATTATAAGGTCACTGCTGTCAAATCTTAATTGTCATTATGTAGAAACGATGAAGCATACTTCAACAAGTGCTGCTATGATAAAAAATGAATATAGTACATAGTTTCCTGCTTATATTTGTTTTAAATTGCATATCAGTTCCACCATGTGTGAAGTGTGGCTGCCTGCTTACTTGCTAAGGAACTGCTCTTTCAGAAAGAGAGCAGCTTCCCCAGAAATTTCTCAAAAGACTTGTCTGCAAGTACAGTACAGTATAACAGAACTTACTTGTTAGTTTAAGCATATACTCAATGGCGCCTGTCTCAGCAGACTGTCGCCACTGCATGTCTGATGAGTTAAATATCCACGATATGGCGACTGGCACAATCGAATCTACATGTAAACTAAGATTTGTTATAGAGGAATTTCATGTTAACATTTTGGGTAGCTCGGAGACTGATGGAGATGCCCGAAGAGCTTCGAGATGTAGGCAGAAAACCCTAAAATCCTATGATGTGCGTGTTAACTTAACGCACATCATCTCTTTTCTAATAATGGTTTTGGTCGCCAAATATTTTTTTTCACTAACACTGGTTCTTTTTGTCACCATTTATGAAAGAAAATTATATGAAAAATTGTGCGAATAGTCAGGAAATTAATTTCGAGACCGACTTTAACACGTATCTGCTATACTGCTGACAATGTTTTGCCTACACAATCGTGACGTCATATTGCTTTGTGACGTATGGTGAAAGACCCGTATACTGTACATACAGTTGAAAATTTCAGGAATAAATACAAATATTTGTTGTAGTCTTTTTTTCTCTATACTGTATGCATACTCAAAATTAGAATGTATAACTTTTAGTTCAACATGAAATTTAAGATACGTGCATAGTATGGTACTATACTGTATAGTACATCACTCATTAGCTATTGTGCCTATGTAAAGTTTCAAAATCGAAATAGTTGAAATTTCTATTCAGTATTGTTCAAGATTCAAGCAATATGTACCCAAGGGAAAATAAGAAATGTCTTGTTGTTTACATCATATTGGAATTTGTGGGGTTACGGTTAGTCGATGCTGCCTCCTCTTATCACCCATACGTTGATGCTAAACGTCTTTTATGATGTCACTCATAAGACCTGTGACCTGTGAAGACCAGACAGACACTTCTTGGTTTCCGTTCAATACACAAACTTTGCACTGCTCTAGCTCCTTAACACAAAAAGATGCAGATTTGCAATTTCAGGACAGGTGAGAAAAGCAGTCAGTCTAGCTTTTCCCCAAAACATTCTTGTTTACATGTAGGCTGTGTGGTATTGCCCCAAATATAAGCAGGGTTGAAGTTAATATTCGCAAATTTGTAACGTCCCAGTGTCTTATTTTTCAGGACGGGTAGTTGCCAAAGGAATTGGTGGCAGAATTAAATATAAATATCATTAGATTGGCTGGAAGCGAGAAGGTCCCAAAGACGGGGCTCCACTTGTAGAAAGAGTTCTCCAAGTCATTTCTGATGGCTGTCGTACTAGCGACATTGCTCTTATTGCCAATGGAGACAAACTGCGTTACATACTAGCCACGGAAAATATGAAGGCAGGAGACATCATAAAGACTTCGGGACACATACCACGAATTCCAGGTAAGGTCTAACTATATGCTAAATAAAATAATTGCATTACCTCTTTATGCTACTAATCTAACAAGTAGCAACTTGTTTTGTAATATAAATAATGAAAAATAATTAACCCCAATTTTTTATGGGCTTAAGAAATAGTTTGAATTGAAAATTCGTATTTAATATTTTAATTCAGTGTTCATTTCACCAGTATCTTGAAAGTTATAAGTACAGTAGCTAACAGATTTAAACTTCAAGTGCTTGAGATAAAGCAATGATAATAAGAGTATTAAGACAAGTGTAAATAGTTTGGCAATTGTAAAAGATCTGTCAATTAAATTGTGGCAATTGTAGGAGAGCTGCATGGATATTGAGTTGATCATAAAATTTATTGAAGATAATTTGATCATATTTTTAGGAGTAGTTAAAGATTTCATACTTTCTTTGCAAAATAGTAGCCCACAAGTTAGAACAAGCCAATTTTACAACAAATTTTACTTTATTATACCTACTGCTGTACTGTTTGCCATAATAAATGACAATTCTTCATGTAAAGTAAAGGTAACACCACAAAAAAAAAAAAATGTTAGTATTTCTAAAAATAGTTCTAGTTCTCCTCCGTATGGAATCAAAAGCCAAAATATTCTATCTTACTATCTTACATGTAATTAAGTCTTTCAAGCTAGAATTTATCAATTTACCCTGAAAATTTTCAGAAATGATCCAGTTTGTACTCGCTTTTCCACTTTTGATTGCCCGCTAATTAGTGTACCTAAGTAATTTACATCATTTCCGGAAAAATTTTGGTGTAAACTCTTGCTTGAAAGACTGTAAGGGGAAAAAGTTAGAGAGAATGTATCGTTAAACATGGGATCTACCTGACTAACACCCTCGATTTACTTGAAAAATACACAGGACCAGTAAGAAAAAAATATAGCATACGTTTTTTGGGGTAAAGCTCGAGCGAATGGAACATTGCTATATTTTTGTCATACCATTTGTATTTTTTCAAGTTAATTGAGAGTGCTTGTCAGGTAAGGTCCCATGTTAAACGATGAGTTCTCTCTGACTGGATTTTTTTTCTGGAAAACCTATGTGGGATAGAATTTTTGTGATTTTGGTTCCACATTAAAGAGCACATTGGATTTACATGGTTAGTCACACTTGTAGTGACATCCTATGGCAGCTCAGCTACTTAGCGAATTTCCCCTTGCAGTGGCGGTGAAAGTGTGGTGTAAACCATAAAAAAAATAATTTCATAGCCGTTAAGTCAAAATTGCAAAGTCTCTGAAAAACAACATTAATATACGAAGTATTTTTATTTTATTATATTTTATTACATTTTCCTCATGAGTACATGTAATAACAAGTCAGAGGCAGGAAATTCACAAATAGTCTAATAAGAACAATTCACTTTCCGAAGGTTGTGTAATCCCTTTAAGGGCAATTCATTAAATTATTAATAAATTATGTTTTACAGATTCTTCATAATTAGTTGTGATGCAATTTTTTTTTTTTAATGTCCTTTTGTTTTCGCTTTTAGAAGGAATTCAGCCTCTATGTTTGTAAATTTACTATCCATAGCCTCATATGGTTGTTATGCTATGAACTACCTTCTATTTGTGTGTATGTTAAGGCGGATTCACATGGTGATTTCCAGCCTGTGACGCGAAACGAATAATGTGCACTTGCTGTAACATCCATTGGCTGCCATATTTGGCGATTAAAAAAATGAGAATCGCAATTAACGCGATTTCGCTGCCGCAACCTGGCGAATTCGCTCGCCGCATAGGATTTCACAGCTTATGTGACAAAATCGCGTCGCATCGCCATTGTCGCCATCTGAATCCGCCTTTATTCTATTTTCTAGTGCGAGCTAATGAAGGTGACGCCTATCCTCTTGGTGCCCTTCCTCAGGGAACCCTGGTGCACAGTGTAGAGTCGCTGTCAGGGAGCGGTGGCTTCTATGCTCATTCAGCGGGCACATTTGCTACCGTAGTGCGACGCACAGGAAAACAAGTTGTAGTCCTGTTACCATCAAAACGTGAAGTAGCATTAAATCAAGAATGCATGGCAGTTGTTGGTAAGCATTATTTCTTGTAAAAAATTAAATATCTACAAAGAAAAAAAAAATATTCACGTAGTTAATGACAAAACCTACTTGTTTTAAATGTAAATTTTTTCTTACAAAAAAATCACAAAAAAGTTGTAAGTACATAAAATGATATAAGAAAAGGTGAACCATTCTGGTTGGATATAAAGTATTAAGTTAAGGAGAGAGATACCAAGGTTTGAATTTGTCAGGGACTGGGAAGAACTGTCTCATATTTATGTAAAACTACTGTACTTTTATTGCTGTTCAGGCCACTCAACCCTTCTTTGTTACTCTTGATTAATTTCCAATTTGATGATTAAACAGCGTAATTAAAATCCAAATTTGCAACATGGTAATTTTTACTTGGTCTAATAATGTTAAACTATCTTTACATTACTTCTCTGCTAAAAGTTAAAATACTTGATGCCAATTTTATTAAAGTATTACACTTTTTTTTATGTTAATTAAGTGATATAAAATATGCTACTGATACTTAATATTGTGAAAGTCATTACATGACAAATCTACATTCTAAATAGTACTGGAAAAATGTAATATATTAAAATTTCTTTGTAGACCTTAATAAATATTTTTCTAAAGAATATATTGTCCCCTGTGTTTCCAATAGAAATGTGTTGCATTCCCTCTCTTAAAAAACTTTCTCCAACATAAGACAAATCCTGTAGAAATGGTTATTGTTTTTATAAAGACTTTCTTTTTCCAAAATCTGGCTTTATAAATGACATACGACTGTATTTTCATCATTTTCTCTTCAAATAATCATTTACTTGCAGGGAGAGTATCAAATGTGAATCACAACAAGATACATATTGGAAGTGCACAGAACAACCGTCTTCTTGGAAACCGTCCTCGTTCTGGACTCTGGCATCGGAAAGACGGACGGCATGGACGCAAAATAAGACGACCTCCTCCACTTATGTCCATAACAGAATTACCTGAGAAAGCTCCAAAGCCTATTCAATTTACTTTAAACATTTAATTCCATGAAAGTTATTCATTGATACTTTTATCTGAAAAACATAAATTATACTATACGTACTGAAAATAAATGTCTTCTTCTTATAATGCTACACATATATAACTTTGAAACAACCCTTTAAGTAGTTATAGTATTTAATTTAAGGAAAAAAAAGTAAACTGTTTTAATAATTAAATAATTGATTAATTTATTTTTAATTAAAGTTTAGTGTTATAATTATATTTATGCAGGTATGTGTTATATCTCCTGCTATTATTAAATACTCTTCTTCTATTTTCATGAAAGTTCTTTATTATATGTACTGTAATTGCCAATATCCCTCATAACAAAATTAAATTAATACAATGGAGTACCGACCTCAATTTTTTTTATTGCAGAAATGGATAGAGGGTGCAAAGTAGTGCTACTCTGATTTTTTTCGGATCTTTTAGAGCCCGGCAACTATTTTTTAAAAATTATTGAATGTGCAGAAAAAGTGCCGCCTCTTGCCGCCTCTCTTAATAAAAGATAGGACCCGAAAGGGACGTGGATTCGAACCCGACCTCGCCAAAACTTTTTAGCAATACTTCCCGGTCACTAAAAAATCTAAAAAAAAAAAATAAAACAGAGTAACATAAATTTTCATCCTCTATCCATTTCTGCTATAAAAAATTTTGAGGTTGATACTCCATTAAGGGTAAGGTAACGCCACCAATGTTAAAAAAAATCCCTCTCACAAAAATTCTGAAAAAAATTTAAAATGTTCTCCTCTACACCCCCTATCAGTAGCTAAAATATCAGGTATACAAATACGATCTAGTTTTTGAGTTATAAATTTTTAAAGTTGACTACTTTAACATGGAGGAATGAAACTCCCATGTTAAATTGGTCAACTTTAAAAATTTATAACTCAAAAACTAGATCGTATTTGTATACCTGATATTTTAGCTACTGATAGGGGGTGTAGAGGAGAACATTTTAAATTTTTTTCAGAATTTTTGTGAGAGGGATTTTTTTTAACATTGGTGGCGTTACCTTACCCTTAAGTATAAAAAGTGTAGTAATTAAGGGTAAGATAACGCGAAACATTGATTGTTGTAGTCCCATTTGATTAACATGTAAACCTTAGCAACCTCATAATAATTCTGAATTTTTTTTAGAGACAGTTCTTATATAGCAGCAAAAAATTGTAGAAAAAATTTCAAAACAATCGGACGATCTAATTTTTTTAAATTAATTTATTAGTTTAGGTCTCCAGGGTAAAGCCCTATACTGAAAATTTAAAAAATTAATTTAAAAAAATTGAATCGTCCGATTGTTTTGAAACTTTTTCCACATTTTTTTGGTGCTAAGAACTGTCTCTCAGAAAAAATTCAGAATTATTATGAGGTTGCTAAGGTTTACATATTAATCAAATGGGACTACAACAATCAATGTTTTGCGTTATCTTACCCTTAAAATTTAAAAAAAAATAAATAAATAAAAATGGTTAAAAAAGTTAGTTAAGTTAATACCCTTGACACCATTTTACCCTTTCGGGTGTGGCCAGGCCGATATTTAGCCTTGTCAGTAAAAGCATCTTGCGACCATGCTGGGGCTTACCATACTCCCAGAACACTTTTCCTGCACTCTTCTGGGCTCCTACTACCAGATCTGTGCAGCCTGCAGTGGCAGTGCAATACTGCAGGGCAGCGGAGTATAGACAGCCATGGTATTTTTATAATATATATTTACATAAAATGGTAATTATAGTAATGGACAACATACATGAAAAAATTTTATTGCAGAAATGAATAGAGGGTACCAAATTATGCTACTCTGAATTTTTTTAAAAATTTTTTGAGACCCGGAACCATTTTTAAATAATTATTGAAAGTCCTGTGATTTCAGTTGGCACCACTGACTCCTTAATAAAAAGGATAGAGACTGGACGCCTATTGACGCCTCCAGGGGGCGTGGCCGCACTTTCAATAGTTATTTAAAAATAGTTCTGGTTTTCAAAAAAATCTGAAAAAATTCAGAGTAGCATAATTTGGTACCCTCTATGCATTTCTGCAATAAATTTTTTTCATGTATGTTTTCCATTATAAATCATTTTGTAACATAATTAAAAATAATTTTATAATAATAATAATAATTTTATTTCGATTCTGGTTGTACAAGTCAACATTAATCACGTTATATAAAAAAATTCAAGTCAATTAAAAAACAACAAGATCGACACATCTTTAAGACATGATTATTATTAATCAGGATTCAATTTTTGTGCGTAGCTGATCGATTATTTATACAGGGTGTTACAGAAGTGTTTCTAAGCAATGTATTAATTTGCTCCTGCAGTTTCAATTTTTTAGTTACCTACCTGCATTTAAATTTAGCACGGTATAGTTTTCAGTTTTTGAAGAGTTGTTTAATTAAAGGACTTTTTAAGAACCATGCACATACCCTTAATTGTTTAAAAAATATAGTAACATAAAATATATATATTGTATCCTCCCTCCCCTGGGGTAAATTTGTCTCGCTTTTCACCCAGTGAAGTGATGCACTTGGGTGTGGTTCCCCAGGCTTTGGACATCACTTTGGTCCATTAATATAAAATAGAGGTATCCATCATGACTGAGGTATTCCACGGTTCCCTCAGTTTCAGCACCTCAGCGAATGCTGAGATTCGTGATGGTCACCATCTTTTTCCTATTTTATCCCTACACATCACGAGCTGTCAGCTGAGCTCTTTTAGGGGTGAACCCTTGTAAAAAATATTAATAAATTAAAAAAAAAAAGATCTCAATGATTTCTAAAATTTTAATGTTTTATATAGTAGCTAATTAATTAATTTAAGATTATATATTATATTAAAATTCTCTAAAAGCAAATAAAAATCTCTTTACAAGAGGGGGTATTAATCATTAATGTCAAAAGACAATTTAATTTATACAATTATTAAAAAAATTCCATGATTTCAACTTGGGGTTATATTTTTTTTTCTTTTTTTATATTATTATTATTATTTCGATTCTGGTTGAACAAAAGTCAACATTAATCACGTCATAAAAAACAAAAACGCATTAAATTCAAGTAAATTTAAAAGCACCACAAGTATAATATATAAATTATATATAATAAGACACAAATTTCACACATATTTGAGACGTTGTGATAGTTTATTTGAAAAAAAAAAAAAAACATTTTCACTGAATAAAATTCGTTTTCAATTAATACATTTTTCAGCTTGATTTTAAACATCTTAATTGTCACTCTTTCAATATTTTTCTGATACAATAAGCTGGCAAAATTCCTTAATTGTTATTGACTTTAACTTTTTAGTTCCACCCCTAGCTGTGTTACCAGGTTAAACCCGTTAAACCACCAAAAACCGAATTCAGGCAAAAGCCGAAAAAAATGAGCAAAACTAGTTTTGAGCATCAAGTTAAGCTCAGAACCCGAAGTAATTGATTATTTCGGGTTTTGAGCTTAACTTGATGCTCAAAACTAGTTTTGCTCAAGTTGAATTAAATGAGCAAAACCCGATGAAGACTTTTACATCGGCTTTTGTTCATTCCCATTTGAACAAATCTAGTTTTGCGTATCAAGTTATGATCAAAACCCAAAGTAAGATTTTATTTCGACTTTTGAGCAAAATTTGAGCAAAACTAGTTTTGCTCATTTTTCAAAGACAATTTATTTTTTATTTTGAATTTGAGGATCTGATGAATTTGATGGGGCGGAGGGCATCCCCAAGGAACGTTATGGCTGTTGTAAAATCTGTGAATTTTGATCAATATATTGTACCAACTTGCAACTGAAAATGGAATTTTAAGCAAGTTATGTTTTAGAAATGAATTTCAGGCTGCTGAAGAGAAATTTATTGAGTTGAGTGATATGCCACAAGATAAGGAAATTTCTTTACGTTCTGCAGCAGCATTGGCCTCAAATTCAAAGTAAGGTTTTATATTTTGTAACTGCAGAAAAGGGTGTCAGTCTTATAGGTCCTGTAGCTGTCTAAAGAATAAACTAAAATGTAATTCCAAGTGCCACAACAGCAGTGCCGTGCCTGCAGAAACAAGGAACGACAGAAGCAGAATTATACTGTATAAGCTAGCACACATAGACTATTATCTTACAGATAATTATTTACTTATTGATGAGTTGCATGCTTAATTATACAGTATTATCTTACAGATAATCATTTACTTATTGATGAGTTGCATGCTTAATTTGACTGCAATGCAATTTATTTTTATACTGGAATTTAAATTAAAGCTTGATTATGTAGACATTTTTGGTCTGATTAGTAATTACAATAATAAAGGTGAAACAAATAAACAATAACGACTCTTTTTATGAACACTTTTTGACATTTTATTTTTATGTTTTATTTTTAAAATTAGCAAAACTAGTTTTGCTCAAATTTTGCTCAAAAGCCGAAATAAAATCTTACTTCGGGTTTTGATCATAACTTGATACGCAAAACTAGTTTTGTTCAATTGGGAATGAACAAAAGCCGATGTAAAAGTATTCATCGGGTTTGCTCATTTCGACTTGAGCAAAACTAGTTTTGAGCGTCAAGTTAAGCTCAAAATCCGAAATAATCAATTACTTCGGGTTCTGAGCTTAACGTACTTGATGCTCAAAACTAGTTTTGCTCATTTTTTTCGGCTTTTGCCCGAATTCGATTTTTGGTGGTAACTGGTAACATATATATATATATGTGTGTGTATATATATATATATATATATATATATATATATATATATATATATATATATATATATATATATATATATATATATATATATATATATATATATATATATATATATACATATACATATACATATACATATATATATATATATATATATATATATATATATATATATATATATATATAATTGTTTTTAATTTCAGCATCTCTTTTATATTAGTAAATTTCTAAATAATTTCAAATTTTCAGTTAATATCTGATCTTTAATTCCTTTCATTTTTAACGATCGGCGGCAAATGTGGCTAAACCACGGTGGCTCACAATATAGTACTCAACGAACTCTAAAATCCCTCGTAACGGTACTATATATACTTAAAATTAATGTGTATATTAGTTATATATATATATATATAATGTGTGTGTGCAGTGTATGTGTGTTCATACATGCAAAGACATTAAATTGTATCAATAGAAATTACCTATAAATATTTTGATATATTCTTAAATTTTATTTCATTATTACACTGTTTTGTATGGAAATTGTTTTCTTCGATGTCTTTAAAAATCATCAGATAAATTTCTAAAAAAACTTAAGTGAATAATTTTGTAGTGTGTAGTTTTTTTTTTTTTTTTGAAGAGTGTACGTGCGTGTATTAAATTATTGTCGCATGACAAAATTATTAAAATTATTTTGTTTCAGACAATGCAGGCCGGGACATTGAATAAGGGTCTTTTGTTTGTTTTTAATCCCAAATTTATATGTAAATAATTATATGATATACTGCTTTTATTATTAAATGTTTGTTCTTTATTATAATATTTGTAAAACAATGTATTTTAAAATGACATGTATTATTATTATATATAGGGAACTGATTATATTGTATTATTTGAAATTTTAAACAAATATATAGAAATATCAATTGTCTCGGTATATTCAATTTACTTGAATTGTTGTATCATTTGAAACAGCTATATATATAGCTGGTAAAAAAGCGTTAAATGTATTAACTGAAGCTTTGGCTAATGGACAATAATTATTTAGGATGGATTTATAATTAAAATCGTTAAATAACAAAATAGGTCTTGGTGTGGATATAATTTATACCTATGTATTTTTCAATCGATAAGATTACGGAATGTAATCTTGATTGATGTATTTAAAAAGAAAACTAAAAAGTGACCATGCAATAAATAAATATATATGATATATATATATATATATATATATATATATATAAGTAACAATTAAGGTCATATTCACAACCCTTCAAGTTGGTTCTCCAGCTATCCCCGTGCTAAATTTGTAGGTAATTTTTATATATAATATTTAATAAACTATATATTACTTCAGAGACATGGTGAGATTATGTCTATTATTATTCCTATTATGTCTATGATTACTTCCATTTTTGTCCTATATATATAACTAACAGGCCGGGGCAAATGAAACGCATATATACATCAGGCACTATTATAATGAAACACTTTGTGTATTATGTTTTATACATTTTGAAAATTCAATTTTTTAAGGAAAATATATACCATTAATATATTGTAAAATATATTATTTAAAGAAAACAGAATTGAGCAGCAAAAGGCATTTTATAATAATATACCGATCGAAAAAGTCACATTGCAGTATATACATTTTGTGGTGAAAATCGTGTTCAAAGCTCCCTCTCGAAAATTATTCCTTATTCCTGGCCTTATCTTAATTTAAATAATACATTAATTATATTTGAAAATTGTTGATTAACAGAATATTTTTATGTAGATATATAATAATAATTATAAAACCTATACAAAACTGTTGCATTCTATCATAAAATTAATTACCATATTGAATATTTATTATAAATAAATATATATCATTCAGTTTTGCTGTTGCCTTGTAGTAGTTTTTTTATTATTCGTAAATTTAAATCAGCGAATTAGCAAAAAAACATCTAAAAAAAAATGTTGCAAAAGGGTTGTAATTTTATTATAGTGTTAGTAGTTTAGTGGTATGCCAGTCTTAAAGAAATTTCCCAATTTTATTTTCATAATATATGGATCTCCGGAAATTCCTACGACGATTTTATATGAAGTAATATAAAAATTAAAAAAGAAAATATCAAAACATTTATTTTATTTTATTTCAGGCTTTAATTGTTAAAATCACTACTTATTTTTAAATGTCATGGGCACATCTATGCATCATGTACGTGTGTGCATTTTTTTCCCTCAAGCTTTTTAGTCAACATAATATATATAATATATTTATATCATATAGACATATGTCTCTGATTTATATATAAATATAATTATTTTAAGCCCAACCGTGTTTACCCGCCAAGGTAAGAAAAAAAATTGTCAGAAAATTTAAAAGTCTAGCCGAGGTGGGACAAGGATTTTATAGAAAATCCTTGGGTGGGACTCGAACCCACATCTCAAGTCAATTGATAAAATACCGCCAATGTTCCATAAGTTGAAAAACTTACTTTAATGGACAACATACATGAAAATTTTTTATTGCAGAAATGAATAAAGGGCACCAAATTATGCTACTTTGAATTTTTTCAGATTTTTTTGAGACCCGGAACTATTTTTAAATAGTTATTGAAAGTCCTGTGATTTCAGTTGGCACCTCTGAATTCTTAATAAAAAGGCATGAAAGAAAAAGGAAGGAACCCAAACAAGCTGGTATTAACGTTGTGCCGGTTGCGGCAAAAGTGTAACGGCCGTGGCGCTTTTCGGAACTAATTTAGGCTCGACTCCTCGTAAGAATAACATTGTCATATTTGGAGGCAAATATCGCAGGCAATATTCATTTTAGAACGAAATGCACTTGAATTTCTAATAAATGAAGAATTTGTTTATAAACTAGTATTTTTTTAAGAATTTTAGGACCAACAGTTTAAGCGTGGTTAATTTTTTTGTCAAGACACAGCGAAGCGGATGACAACGCCGCTAGAGCCTAAAATAGTTCCAGATTTGCCGCATGGCGCTGTAGCGATTACATTCGTCGACGCATTGGCGTTGCTTATGATTTATCTATAGAGACTGGACGCCTATTGACGCCTCCAGAGGGCGTGGCCGCAATTTCAATAATTATTTAAAAATAGTTCTGGGTTTCAAAAATATCTGAAAAAATTCAGAGTAGCATAATTTGGTACCCTCTATTCATTTCTGCAATAAAAATTTTTCATGTATGTTGTGCATTTTAATTATAATATATACATATTTAATATTTTCCCGTCCCTCGTCTGGAACTATCTGCTCTGCTGTATCAGAGGGAATGAATCGTAATTTAATATTTCCAGTATTATATATAGTATAGTCATGGTGTTAATTTAATATTAGTTTCTATATGTATAGTAGACGTTCTCAGTACATAACAATACTGTATAATTATTATTCTTTGCGAAAGTAAACAATTTCGTACACTCTATATGTTATACTGTACTTATATATAGTTTGACGCATATATATATATATATATACAGTTCTTAAAGTTAAAAATTGAAATATATGCATTAGAATCTTACTTATGATTTCCAATTTTTAACTTTAAGAACTGTACGTTTCGTATAGTCTAGTTCTTCTTATCATCATTAAAAAGCTAGTCTATTCAAAAACATTGTTTTCCAGTGCTATAATAGGCCTGTTCGTAAACCCTGCTCGGTGTACACTTTCTACACCCAATCGACCTTATATCCCATGTACAGTACATAAGGTTGATTGGGTGCAGAAAGTGTACACCGAGCAGGGTTTACGAACAGGCCTAATATAATATAAACTTATACTAAAGGTAGCTCGATCTTAAGAAGGTAAAGAAAACCACCATATGTTTTTTGGTTATAAAGCTTATCTGTAATCACATATAGACATCACAATCATAGACGGCAGAAAATACGTCTACAAAATACAAAATGGGAAAAAATACCAAAATTAAATGGAATAGCTTGAATTAAACTCCAAGAAAAATTGAATTCCAATCTGACAGAATGACATCAAAACTATTTCTACAAGCATTTTAATATCCAGAGCATAGTTATTAAACAGATAATTATAAACTAATTTAATTTTTCACTCAACCATTTACTTCATTGGCTATACAACTTTTCAAATTATTAAAATCTTGTAATCATACATAAATGTAGTTTTTATCATAATTTATGTAAATTACATAAAATTGATTAACTCTATATTTATTTAATTGGTTTATAATATAATATACTTCAAATATTATTGTGAAACTGTTATAATAATTTTTGCTACAAAATTATATATAATTATTTTAAAACAAATTTAGTTTATAAATTAAAAAGTATAAATAATTTCATCATTCGATGAATTGTGCGCGCACTAATAAAAATATAATATATATATATATATATATATAACTTACACTTCATCAATTAGCCTCCATCAACATATATATCATCAGAATACATACAATCATTCAAGGGACACATACATTTTATACAACTATAATAATAATCTATATACATTTATATATCCACATTAGCAATAAACAATGCAATAACAATTTCTAATAATTTTATTAATTTATACTATATTATGTCTAGTAACTAACATTGGAGGGACTTTTTTTCCATATGACTATATATTTTCAACTCACAAATTTTAAGAGAAATTTATCATCCTCTCAAAAGATACAACAATTAATTAATTCACTGGTTGCGTAACGATTTACAATATTTAATTACTGGGATGATTTTAGTGCCCTTTAAGAAGATCACAGCTTGCCTGGGCGTGCCGTTGTTGTTGTACCAGACTTCTTACGACGACCCTTGGACTTGCCTCGCTTTCTTCGGCCAGCAGAGGCATTAGGGTTGAAAGCGTCCCCAACAATCACTGAATGAGAAACCAGTTTGGGATCTGAACAATTTATTTTTTTAAACATTCGGACAGCTCGCTTAAATGGCTGAAAAAAAAAAAGATAAAAATACAAGAATTAATATTTTAATTTTGAACTCGTAAGTGAACTGAATTTCTCACCTTAGAACGTTTTCCCCAGGGCATTACAAAACTGGGAATGAGTTTAGAATCTTTAATATGGCCCATAATGAGGAAAACTTCTTGGCTCCCTCTCGTCTTCTCTTCACAGCATGTATCGCTGGGCTGCAGCACGAAAGTGGGGCGTCGTAGTTGCCGCATCATTTCGCGTTCCCCTGGGTTCGCTCCTTTCAACACCTTCGATTTCTTGCATATCAATTTGTTTTTTCGTACACGCTTGAATTTGGCACGTACAGCTGGAACAAAACAAAAAATATTATGAATAAGATTGTCTTGATACTGAAAATATTTTTCATATATGATAATTCCATTTAATAGGAGTAAAAGTATTAAGAGCATAAAGTTAATAAGAGTGATTTTTAATCATGAATCTACTTTTATGACAAACTTTACTGTTCTAGAACTTAGCTGTTCATACATAGTCCGGCCTGCATTCAGTAATTATTATTTTGTTATTAATTTTGTAAAGTATAAAGTAGTGCTGAAAGAATTTGTGATTAATTAATTTTTCTGATAAGAAAATACTATCTGCATGATCTTACTTTTTACGTTTCAAGTAGTGAATAATTACTTAATTCAATTTTATGACGAAGAAAATTGCAACACAAGATGTGGAAACAAACTTGATGAAGTATTAATTATTTGATTAAAAATTAAATTTAAAAAAAAAATCAGCATGGTGAATGTGTATGTGCAGTATGTGAAAAAATTTTTTGCCTGCAACTAACTGATGTATTGTGCTCCAGTCAGGCCATGCCATGGTGGACACTATAATATAATGTCGACATAAAAATTGAAAAGTCGCGTAACCCTCAATAAGATGGAACAATCTGTATGTTTTTGTTTTGTTATTAAATGACACAATGCTATAGATTTTTTTGTTGGTTGGGCTGATCTACCCATTAATATCATCTATACAATTTAATCATGCTAGGCTTGTCGTCTTTTAGCCTCCAGGTAAAGGAATTACAGGAGCGCGCCACGTTTTCTTGACTCGAAAAATGTTGGAACATTAAGATACAAGTACTACAAGTATATAGTACAATAATAATATTTGGTGTCTGCCCCAATTGGATAGATCCAATGTTAGAAATGTCTTAACTCGCCAAGCTGTTCACGGCTTCCACCATCTAATTTGTAAATCCTCTGGTTATCATAAAGCTGAACAATCTTGTGTATGTAAATTATGTAATGAACATTGTAGCCAATATCATTTAAATATCTGTAAATCTAGAATTAAACCTATCAGCGATTATGCCAAGGGAGACTTCATTTAGTCTATATATTTTGAATAGCAATTAAGCAATAAGTTTTTCATTCTATTTATTTTCTATGTCATATTTTGTTTTATATATATGTGTGCCTATATATATGATATATTATGATGTAACAGGCTGTTAATATCATCTGTTATTTTATTTTATATTCTTTTATTATAATTTTCTATTATTCTGTAACTATTATATATAGTTTGTATGTGTGTTTTATGTGTTCTATTACAGTGTTATTTTATAATGTATATTTCTAATATCATTTTGTATGTACACTTTTTGTGTTTAATAAAAGACTAATAATAATAATAATAATATAACAATTAACTCTCTTACAATGTTGCACGCCTATAAAAAAAAAGAACTACGGTATAATAGCTGCATGAGTATGGTATAAACAATTGCCAGAACCGCCAGTACCACTTGTAAATTATTGCTAAGTGAAACGCTTCCCCAATCTTTTAATCAGTAGAAATGCAATTTTGACCTACAGTGATCTATAATGATCTATAACTTCTATAAGGGACTATGTACAGTGAGACTTCCTATATATAGCCCAGCTGCAGTAGCCTATTCGGATGAAGCAAACAAACAAACAAAGCGTAACGTTAAAAACAATACTTCTGAATTTAAAGCTATGATAATTCTAATGAGAAATTAAATCAACCTGAGCTATTGGATTTGATAAAAGATATAAATATTTTAAGCATATAAAAAAGCTTCCTATGCAATTTTATGAAGATAAATTTATTTCATGTATAAATTAATGTTACATATCTCGAAAGGATGAATAAAACTCAATATTTTTAAAAAATATATATATATATAATATATATATATATACTAAAATTAATACAACGAGAAAGTTGTGGAATGGCATTAATAATAGTGGCGTAACTATACAAAATGTGAGCCCGGGGGCCGGAGGCCTGTTCGGGCCTCTTCGCCGCGAAGCGGCGGCTCCGGGAGGTGGGGGTGGAGAGAGGGAAGTCTGCCGGAGGCGAAACTTTTTAGGAAAAGTGGGCGTGGCACTTTTTTTTTTTTTTTTCAATAAGAAAATAACACATTCAAATCAAATTAGATTTGCGCAAAATTTATAAATTTCTTATTAATTTACATCTGCAGTTCCGAAATATTTTGCATTCAATTCATTTTTGGGGGGGTTAAAATAATTGTGCGCTCCTAATTAAAAATTTATGTATCCTGAATTAGCAGTGAGCGTTCAGTCTGCGTTCTATTTTTTAAAAAGTTTAGAATTAAAGTGCTTATACGCTGCCATATATGTGGCTGAAAAAAATAATTTTTTTAAAATAATTTAATTAACTGCATGCCTATGGATGCTTGTTTACGTATAGTGAATTATCTTATTCCTATATCGTCTTTTTGGAAAAAACTTCATTTATACTTGCATGTGAAGTATACTTTATTTTTATTATAATATTATCATGCTTTTATTGTTTAAACTGATCATAGAAAACATTATATACTGAAGGTTTTACATTTGAAATTATAAAAATATGTAGCGTATTGAAATGGTTTTATATTAATTTGTAACACATTCATGAACATTCCCAGCTAACACACTTTGTCTGGCCAGTGGCAGGCCCAAGGTGGGCACTGTGGGCAAGCGTCGGGCAACTGGCAGCCCACAGTCTGCCGAACGTCGGCCCGCTTCCCGGCAGCCGCGTGTAGGCTGCCACTTGCGGGCCGAGTTGGGGAGACTTTTGGGTAGCCCGAGCACTTGGGCATGCCGTATGGGGCATGGTTTTTGCCCCCATATGGCATGCAATAACTTTGGGACTTAGAATTTTCAAAATTTTTCCTGACAAACTTTAATTTTTTTCTTCGTTTTTTTTTTTTTTTTTTTTTTTTTTTTTTTTTTTTTTTCAAGTATTATTATTTAATTATTATAAACAATAAAATTAAAAAATTTAAATTAATTTATTAATTAATTATTTTAATTTTTTCTAACTATATTTAATTATTATAAAATTTCGCACAACTTGATTGTTTTATGTGAAATACGTAAATAAGTAATTTATACTTATTTAATGTAAACATTTAGAAAATATGTAAAGAATATATATTACGAATGAAGAAAGGAAAATAAAAAGTTTTGTGAGTACGCTGCCATTTTTCGAAGAGCCGTCTGAGTCGCGTCTGAGTTTGAGAGATGCCAACTGCAGCGCGGAATTACACTTAAATTTTGTAAGAAAGTTGTCCTTAAAATCCCGTTTTATAGTAAAAAAATATATTTAAAATAACATTTCAGGACATTTCTAAGTTTAATATTAAAAGAAAATCGAACAAATTGCGTAGTTCATTAAGTAAAATTAGGTTACGTATACAGTGAAATTTTGCTAAGGTTGGTCATTCTGATAACGGTATTCACTAGCAGCCATTTTTCAACCACTCAGTTGTACTTAGAGAAGTGAAGAGAGAGCATCGTCGCAGCGCACCTTCAAGTTAATTTTACTATCCTGAGTTTTACTTAATATAGTTTTAAAATAACCTAAATCAAGTAATATTTAATATAATTCTTAATCAAACCTGACGCTACCATAACGAAAACCTATGTCCTGAAGAAATGAAAGTAAAATAGACCTGACAAAATTCTATGACACAAACAGAAACTCGACCTATAAACGCAAAATAAAGTTAAGTACATATACACAAAGCAAATTATAATAACTACTGAAATAACAATAATATTGCAAAATTAATAATTATCTAATATTAAATTATATGTAAGCAAAAGCGTGGCCAAATATTCACGCTCCTGGGGCAGCCCACCTGGGCCCCAACGACAACCCGATGACCAAAAAGTGGTGGGGCCAGGCGAGGCAGCCCTCCGTGGGCCAAGCGGGCAAGCCCACCTTTGGCCAAACCACGGCCAGAAATTATATGTGTTAGCTGGGTTATCATGATATATATGATACGGATTTAAAGAAAAAAAAATGCCTATACTAGTAGATAAAAAGTTATTTTTTCACGCTCAATTGAAATTTCTTCAATGATCGAGCCTATAAAAAGGACCCCTTTGATGTGAGGGCCCGGGGCCCTGGCCCCCTCGGCCCCCTCTGTAGTTACGTCACTGAATTAATAATGTGTTCTATAATCAAAATAAAAAAATGCAAGTCATCATTTCTAAGTAAAATTATTGTGAATAGTATAGTCTGTTCGTAAACCCTGCTCGGTGTACACTTTCTACACCCAATCGACCTTATATTCAGGTGCATAAGGTTGATTGGGTGCAGAAAGTGTACACCGAACAGGGTTTACGAACAGCTAGGCCTAAATTAATACAATAAATAGTATATATAAATAATGATGAACAAAATATTGTCAGTAGTTTTAATAATTATTTCATCAATGTCGGAGTTAAACTAATTAATAGTATTCCTAATTCTAAAAATAACTATGCATCAATAGTGAAACTATTAGTCCTAACTGTGATATGTAGTTTTATATAAAAAATACTTCTGAAATTAGTAAATATGTTAAATTAATGAACAATAATGCCAGCCAGTGCTATTGTTGATTATATTTCTACAAAAACAATTAAATATTGTGCTGAAAATTTAATTAAATCTCAAATAATTAACATGCATGTGTCTAAAAACTGGAGATTTTCCACATGAGCTAAAACTTGTGAAAGTTTTAGCTGCTTACAAAGAAGGTGATCATAAGGTCCTAAGCAATTATAGGCCTGTATCTCTACTACTTGCTCCTTCTATTTTAATGCTATGTTAATTTGTAAAATATGTAATCTTTTTATAATATTGTATCATTAGCGCAAGCTATAATAAAGAATATTTCAATTTCAAATTTCTAAAATATTAAATGAAATATGCATTTGAAAATTATTTAGAAGTAGTTTATAAAAGATCAAATGCGGAGGTTGGTTTTATTATTAAAAAAAATCTAATACTCCATCAATTCAAAAAATACAATACAATCTAATATTAATATTAAATCTAAAAAAACAAGTGCTTTAATTTATATATATATATATATATATATATATATATATATATATATATATATATATATATATATATAAATATATATATATATAGATAGATAGATGTAACAAAGGCTTTCGATACTGTTAATCGTGATATTATACTATCAAAACTACAAGGCATCGGTATTACTGACCAGGTGTAAGTTTAGTTTAAAGCTCTTTGAATCACATTTGCATAATAGATATCAATATGTAGCTGCACCGAATGTCAATAGCTCAAAATTTAAGATATACAGTAGTGTGGAGTTCTTCAAGGCAGTGTACTAGGACCTCTGTTAATTAATTTTTATATAAATTAAAATTAAGACGCACAATAAAATTGTCCTATTTGCTAATGATATTTGCCTGAGCTATGTAAACAAAAGTGATTTACTTAACATTGATGATATAAATCATAATTTAAAACTAATTGTGGATTTGTCAAATGCGAATATAAATTATCAATTAATATTAACAAAACAAAAATATTATTTACACCATTATATGAATGTAATGATAGAAATTTGAATGTAAATATCTCACCTGTTATAGACAATCATATATTATTATTGAAAGAGTGGATTCTTACAAATATCTTGGATTTATTATACATTCCCACCTTAAATGGGATAAATATGCTGATGTTATTAAGAAAGATATATCAAATTATATTTGGGTTACTGCATCTATAGATGAAGAAAGTGTTTAACTACATCTATGAAAAAATACTATACTAAAAAATATTCTTACTATTTTTTTTTATAAATTCTCATATTACCTGTATGCTACCTATCTGGGGGTAGTGCTACTAAAAATATTTGGGATCCTTTACAAATTCCCCAAAATAGAGCAGTGACATTTTATTTTTAATATGCCATGATTAAATAGAACTGTGGATATATTATTATATACTACCACTAACAAGTAAAATACTGAACATAAATAAACAATATTTCAAAGAGGTCGTAATCAAGTTTTTATAAAATTTAACATTAAGTAATAAAATCTAATATAATACTTGGTTGATTGATTCGTTGATATTTTTTGGCAATTGACACATTTGGTCATGTATGCCCCCTAATATAATACTTGATTCGAATGATCATATGTACTATCATTTTAAAAGAAATGCCAGAAATTTTCATTTACAGCAAACCACAGGAGAAGTGGCCAAGAAGCATTTCTACATCGAGACGCTGTATTTTATTATTCTATACCTCTATTGATACTAGACAAGCTAGTGAAAAGGAATTTAAAATATGATAATGTAAGGAATTTATTGAATTCCTAAGTACTATGATTTAAATTATACAGTTCAAATTAAACAATAGCAGCATCAATTGATTCCTTATTTATAACTATTTAGTGCCTATAATGTGTTATTTTAAATGGGTTATAGTGTTGGAACGATCTATTTGTAATTGTGTATTTAATATAAAGCTAGCAAATGATCTATTGTAATTTTATCTTGTCCTAATGTGTAAAAAATACAAGTTTTTGTCTCTATAGTTTTTGTCTGTACAGCCACAATGTGTTAATATTCTTTAGAACTAATTTTGCCATCTTGTCTAAAATTTATCTAAGTGAAACTGACGTACTCCGTTAACGAGTTTTCCAAATTCTTGGAGTGTATTGTAATATTCTATTTCAAGTGTCATACATCTGTTTTTCTGAATAAACAAATAATGATAATAAAGGACTAAAATAGAAGTCACGGTGATTTTCTGACCCTTTATATTCGTAGATGAGACGTGACCGTCCAGGACTAAAGTCTCTATTATACACTATATACTGGAGGAAGACTATAAAGTATTATCACTGGTAGAGTGAAAATTACTATGTATTTTGGTTTATTTATTTATATGGTAAATTTACCATTTTAAAGGAATATGTATATCAATGTGTTTTGTTAAAAAAAGGGCAACCTGTGTAAAACTATTTAAGGAGCATAGTATATTACCCTTTTCTTGTATCTATATTTTAGTATGTGTACTTAAGGTAAAAAAAAATGTCTTTTTTTAGAGAACATGTTGTAAATCATAAGCATAATACAAGGAACGTAAAGAGTGTAATAACCCCTATCTGGTGCAGACTTAATATAAATAGAAGTGGTCCATTTATAAGTTGTTTACGGCTCTACAATAAGCTCCCAAGTGTTATAAAGTGCATCGAAAATGATACAAATATCTATCTTGATATATTGATTGTAGGAGAAATGGATTGAATAAAGAATTTTGAATTATCTGACCGCAATTTCCGGGGCATATATTTCATTGCTTCCATCAATGTTTTATAATGGCATACGTGATTAAAAATTTGATGCATGAAATAAATAATGAATTTTAAAAGTTGTCGTAAATACGTTAATCAATTTCATACGTTAACGTGCGGTATATATATAAGCTGTTGTCGTCAAAATGTTGGTCCAGCTAAAGTACGCATGTATATATTGCATATTTTAATTAAACACATGCAAACATGCATGTGATGTATTTTAACAACAATTTAAATTTAAAGCTCTGAGGAAACAGGCTCAGATAAAATAAAAACCAGGATGGACCACACACAAGCCCATACTCATCGTTCTCATCAATGTAGTAATAAAAAGAGTTGGAGTTGAAGAATTGCCTTTAATTTAAATACCCTAGCCTCACCACCATTTTGTTGATATATCTAGAGTGTAAATATAATGGGGGCGATTCATGAAAGAGTTATTTAGAAAGTTATCCAGCTTTCTCACTACACTAAACGTGATTAGCGCCAGCCTAATACAATGACACTAAACGTGCAGGTTATTGAGAAACCTGGATAACTGCTCCCTTCGCGCCCAAATTATTATCTCTAAATATGCATATATTTAATATGCCATGAGCTGAAAGTAATTAAATGTTGAACTTTTATGTATGAAGGACCTCTTCAAATGTCACTGTCCTTTTACATCTTTAAATTATTATTTTCTTTTACTAGTTTCATTTACGCAATGGAATTTACGTGTATATAATATAATTCTTCAGTCAGTAACTAAAAATTTAAGTCTTAAATAGCTAGCTGTCACTGGCAGTAAAAATGTAAATCTAGATATGATGATTTTTATATGGACGAACTTTACTGTTTTAAAGAAAATTAACTGCCAATTTTCGTGCGAGCAACACTACCCCCCTTTTTTTTTCTTTATGGCAGAGCGCATGATTTACAATAAAACTGTTAGTTTCAATATGTCTCATTTGCGGCTAGAGGTATATAAAGGGAAAGATAGAGAAAATGAGGGAGGGAATTACATCATCCCACAGGAAGCTTTAAGTTAATTAAATCCACACGATTTTGCTAGAACGTACACTTCTAGCGCGGATCCAGGGGGGGGGGGGGCTGCAGCCCCTCCCCCCCAACACCCGAAATCTTGGATTTAACATGGGCAATATAGGCACTTCCCCGACTCAATTTTTTTTTTTTAACATTGGCCTTATGGAAGCAGCCCCCTTTGAAATTTTTCCCTAGATCCACGCCTGCGTACCCTGCTCTTTAGAAACAGAAACAAATAACTAGTCAACTGTGTATATATATATATATATATATATATATATATATATATATATATATATATACATATATTATAATTTTAAACTTCTACCGTGTTTACCCGCCAAGAAAAGAAAAGAAAATTTAAAAGTCTTCCGAGGTGGGACTCGACCCCACATCTCTCTCTGTGCAATCGCGGCGGCGAGCGCCTTAAATCCCCTTAGACCACTCGGTCGACCTTCAAATCTCTGACAAATTCTCTTTACTTATACTGGCGCAGTATAAAAGACCAAAGATCGGAGTTTTAAAGAGGTTAAAAGTTACCGAAAGTGCTAATGTGATTTTATATTTTAACTGTGCACGTGTTTATGTGTGTGCAAGTGTTTTAAGTGTATCGTGTTAAAATTTTAAACTATCAGCGAGGGTGACAGCCCAGTTCATTCAAGGTAATTTTATTAATAATTACTCACACATATGATACCTCGCTTGAAATCATCTTTTCCTAACACACACACACACACACACACACATACATATATATATATATATATATATATATATATATATATATATATATATATATATATATATATATATATATATATATATATATATATATATATATATATATATATATATATATATATATAATATGCTATATAGCGATTCTGTATAATGCTTTAAGGGTAAGATAACATGGCCAATGATAATGGAGTCGATACTGGCAATTATGAGGAAATTGCAAATGCATTCAATGATAATTTTAAGAGTAATTTTAAAGTTGATGTACATAAGGATTATTTGATACCTAGATCCACAAAAAATTGTGATGTTAATCTTTCTGAAATTGTCTTAAATCCTGCTCTTGTATGTAACCTTTTAAAGTCATTGAGAATCAACGTTCCTCCTGGTCCTGATGGTATTCCTGCAAGGATATTAAAAGAATGTGCTCTGTCCATTGCTCCATCTCTGTGTAGCTTATATGTAACATCTCTCTCTTGCCATAAATTACCTAATGATTGGAAACAAGCTAATGTGACACCAATTTTTAAATTGGGAGACAAAAAACTAGTTGAAAATTATCGTCCAATATCAGTAACTTCAGTAATTTGTAAAATATTGGAAAGAATTATTAATTTAGAAATAATTGATCACCTTTATGTAACAAAACAATTTCCTGAAAATCAGCATGTTTTTTTTCCAAAACGTTCTTGTACAACCATGCTTGCAAAAACAATTGATATGTGGCAAAATATCTTGGACAAGAATTCAGGTGCTCACATTCATGCAATTACCTTGGATTGGGAGAAAGCATTTGACCGTGTGTCTCATTCTCGCCTTTCACTTAAACTGGAAAAGGTTGGTATCAGGGGTAATTTGCATGGATGGTTGTGTGATTTCCTAGATGGACGATCTCAAAAAGTCATTTTTGGTGGAGTGTCTTCAAGATGTTGTCTCTGGTGTTGTTCAGGGATCTGTATTAGGTCCTATTTTGTTCAATATCTATATGATTGACCTTCTTGACTGTGTATCATCTGATTTAATCCAATATGCTGATGACTTTACTTTATTTAGATTAATTCAGAGTGAAGAAGACAACATAGCTATACAGAATGATCTCAACAATATCTCTGTTTGGTGTTGTAATAATGGAATGTCATTGAATGTAAAAAATTGTAAGGTAATGGACATATCATTAAGTCTTTTGCCATCAAAATATGAATATTATATCAATAATGGTATCATTTCATATTGTGACAGCATTAAAGTATTGGGTGTTATGTTGACTTCTGACATGAGATGGAATTTGCAAACTGAAAATGTAAGATGCAAAGCTGCAAAATTGTTAGGTTTTCTCAAACGTAGTTTGTTTGGTAGCACCACTAAAGTTAAGCGTATAGCTTATTTAGCGCTGATAAGGTCAATAATAACATATGCAGCACCAGCATGGCACCCAACTACTTCCACTAATATGAAAAAATTCCAGAGTTTAGAAAAAAAGGCCTTGAAATTTGTTTATAAAAATAATATTCCTGACTGCAGAACAACAAATATAGTCCCTATTAAGGACTATTTTGAGGTTATGGACCTTAAATTCTTTCATAAGTGTCAAACTGGCCAAATTGATTTAAACTTCGCTAATTCTGTAGTCAATGGACGTCCCATTAGAGGGCAAGACGGGGCAGTTCGGCTCATTCCACCAAAGGCTCGAATTGATCGTTACAAAAATGGCTTTGTAATAAGATCTGTGGATGAGTGGAATCGGCTTCCGGGTCCTATCAAGAAATGTTCTGAAACACAGTTTCCTAGTGTTTTAAAGAAACACTATATTTGTAAAAATAGTTTGTGATTACACATTTATTTTGACACAAGCTTACAGCTAATGATTGTTTTTTTTTCAGTAGTTATATAAAGGATTGTAACCACTTTTTAGTGAAATAGTGCCATCGGTGCTTTGTTGCAATCCGCACCCTAATTTTTGTAATATATTTTGTATTTGTACTTTGGGTGAAATAAATAAATAAATAAATAAATAAATAAATAAATAAATAAATAAATAAATAAATAAATAAATAAATAAATAAATAAATAAAATAAATAAAAAAAAAATCACATGAAAATTATGAAAAAAAAAAATCTCCTCTACATCCTCTATCAGTAGCTAAAATATGAGCTATACAAATACCAGCTAGTTTTTTTACTTATGAATTTTTAAAGTTGACTAATTTAACATGGAAGTTCCATTTCTCCATGTTAAAGTAGTCAACTTTGAAAAATAATTACTCATATTTTTTTAAAGTAGCCTGCATGCATTTGTATTATGCCTGATATTTTAGCTAATGATAGGATATATGTAGAGGAGAACATTTTAAAAAAATTTCATAATTTTCATGTGAGGGATATTTTTTAACGTTGGGCGTGTTACTTTCCCCTTAATATAAGATTATAAGATTTGAAATCACAGTAGTATTACAATGAAAATATTCTGTATATATATACTTTTCTACTACTACCAATAATTATATTATATTCTGATCATCTTGAAACTGTACGGTGCTTTCATTATTTCGTCTAAAGCCTTAATTGTGCAACTTTTTTTTAAATTAAAGCCTTGCATTTTATTATCTTATTAAGTATCACATTAAATTTAATTTGTTAAATTACATATTTTCCATGCGACAATATTAAAGCTTTGATCCACAACTGTAGATGCCATGATTATATATTATTTTACAACAAAAAAATGTAGTAATTATTATAACTCTACTCTCATTTGCATAGTCTAGCTATAATACTCATGCAGTAATTACACGCCCATCAGGAACGTGTTGGAAAATTGAAATCTTGAAAAAGGCTACAAGAGAATAATGTAAAATTGTCCACACCTACATGAATTTTATCATTACTCTCTCAGAAAAATACAGCTGCTGTTAGTCAATAATAATAATAGTTTATTGGGTTAATAAATAATAAATAAGCTAACAAAACCCAATATAAGCTTCAAGTCAGCTGACTTTGCACTGTTCCCACCGTCCTATCCAAATCTATGTAAACAAAACTCGAAATTGCTTCTTTTTTCTTTTTTTTTACTAAAGACATTTTTAAAGGGAAATAAGTTCTTTATTCACTATCAGAAAATCCTTAAATAGAAAGGGCAGGATATGTTTTCAAATCAATAGCTTTAACAGTTACTGAGAAAAAATTCAAATTTTCTAACATGCGCGCAACGCGGCTTATATGGAGAAAATTTTTCCCCTTTCCCCGGGGGACACTTGAAGCTTTTATTGGTGAATACAAAAAGCTAAAGCCTATATAAAAATATAAAAATACACAAAATGCGTACATGTTACTCTTGAGCTGAGATTAAATGAATATATTTATGTATTTTGCCCTAAACATTTATTAATTATATTAGCAAGAAGTATATTTTAACCAATATATGCAGGTTTCTTTTCACTTTTCATAATAAACTCAATGTGAAGTACGTAAGATAAAAAAGTACTTATAGTTCAGTGATGCACTTGTGTGTGGTTTCCCAGTCTTTGTATTGGACATAACTTTGGTCCATTGATAAAAAGTAGAAGTTTCCGTCCTGACTGAGGTTTTCCACGGTTCCCTCAGTCTTATTTCAGCGAATGCTAGGACGAGTAACAGGTCGTTACATGGCTATCATGTTTTCCCTATATCCTATCCCTACCTTGAACTCCAAGCTTATAGGGGTGTATCCTTGAAAAAAAAAAAAAAGTAATTAAGAAATAATTAATTTGAGTTCTTGTATTTTTGTTTTTATAACATCATACTGTATTAATTTAATGCATTAATCATATTAATGCATTAGCCTAAAAATATTTTAGGCTAAAATGCACTGTCGATAAAAAAGAAACACGGCCTCATCTAAAGAAAAGTTTGTTTGTAAAAAATTAAAGAAACACGTCGAGTTTTAAGTTTTGTAGGAAAAATGTGAAAATTATTTTGATTACAACCAGTATTATTGGATTTTGTACCATAAAAGAGTGGATTTTATGTAAATTTAAAACTATATTATATTATATTATATTATATTATATTATATTATATTATATTATATTATATTATATTATATTATATTATATTATATTATATTATATTATATTATATTATATTATATTATATTATATTATATTATATTATATTATATTATATTATATTATATTATATTATATTATATTATATTATATTATATTATATTATATTATATTATATTATTATAATACGGAATCTATAATACTATCTGCTATATTACTGCATACAACTGTCATTGGTCCTAGAGCTTTAGCATGACGATCCGGCTGGAGTCATTTTATGCTAACAAATAACAACTTGGTTTGTACGCACGTTCATACTTTATCGTTTATCCGTATAAGGTATTCATGCTCATGGGTTATGTATTATACTGTTACGTACTGATAAAACACAAGCATGTTTATGAAAATAATAATAATCTTGGCCCGATTGTTTTTTTTTACTGCAGAAATGAAAACAGGGTGCCAAATAAAGATACTCTGATTTTTTTTTTTTTTCAGATATTTTTGAGGCCTGGAACTATTTTTAAAAAATTAGTGACATTTCTGCAAGTTCTGTTTCCAACCACAAACCCTGGATCATTAATAGCGCTTCCAGCGGGCGTGATCACACTTTCAATAATTCTTTTAAAAATAGTGCCTGCATGGACTCGAAAATTAAAAAAAAAAAACAAAAAAAAAAAGTATCATAATTTGGCACCCTCTATTCATTATAGGCAATATGATTGTCTTTTCATTAAGGGTCGCTTTTCTGGTAAAGAAAAAAAATAGAAGACAAGACAAGATCTTAGATGAAAATTCATATTGCTGGTTTTGATGCTTATAGAGGTCACGTTATAAATAACTTTGGTTATTATTATTTATTATATTTCATTAATTAACAGTTAATGCCTTGCAGTGCCAACCATAACAATAATTTATTAATCCACAATAATATAAAATAAATTTCGTTGCTCCCACAGCAACAATTAAATCATAAACAATGGAGGAGGGAAGTGCACCAAGAAGAAGCTGTTATTAACTCTCCTTGAAATACGTGTCAAATGTGTGAGTGTGATGATTATGTTATTCACCAAAATAATACCCAAAAATATGTCATAAAAAGTATTACATTGTAATATATATTATACATGTATATACTGTATATCATCCATCAGAGTCTTCTGCGCGCAATGTTTCTAACAAAACATCGCAAATTGCACAACGCGACAGACATTGAACAATGTTTTGTAAGAAACATTGCGCGCAGAAGATTTTGATATATATATACAGTATATATATATTACCAAACGATTGTATATGTTGGCACCAATGCCCGAATTCGGGCAAAGCCAGAAAAAAAATGCGCACATCTAGGAGTGCCCCTAGCGATTTGAGCAAAGTCCAAAATTAACAAATATTTCGGGCTTTGCTCACTCTTTTGATCATTTCTAAGAAGTGCTCAAAGCAAAGTGAAAAATAATAATTGGAAATTGTGCCGTATTATATAGAAATAATTTTTAATAAATGGTAAAACAATGAAATATTGTAAATTTAATAATATTTTAATTACATAATTTTTTTAATTAATTGACAAAAATACAAATTTAACATTAGCATATATAGCGTGTATATTATTTTTTTATTAAAAAATTTCTTTCTGTATTATTCAAGTCATACTGAAAAATACGATTTTGTCATACTTTTTATATTAATATTGTATGTTAGTTAATTTAAATAAATTTTTAACAGCTGATATATTATAAAATCATTTTAACTTATTTTATAGAACTTGCTAAGAAGCAAAGAGCTCCTCAAGATATAGTACCAAACCTACCATTTAAAAAAAAAGCATGCAAAATAAATAATTATTATACCTGATTAGTGATTATTAATACCTGATCTTATTTTTGCAGGTATTATTATCATAGCATTTTAAATTTCATCTATTTTTTTTTTCTTTGCACAACATATTTTAGATTGACAACCTTTCTTGCAGTTGCAAAACACAAAACTTTGCTTTGAATTTGCTAATGCTGCTGACCTGAGAGACTCTTCTGTTTGTCATGTGTGGTACGTCGTCTGAACTTAGAAATGGACAACATACATGAAAAAATTTTATTGCAGAAATGAATAGAGGGTACCAAATTATGCTACTCTGAATTTTTTCAGATTTTTTTGAGACCCGGAACTATTTTTAAATAATTATTGGAAGTCCTGTGATTTCAGTTGGCACCACTGCAGCCTTAATAAAAAGGATATAGACTGGACGCCTATTGACGCCTCCAGGGGGCGTGGCCGCACTTTCAATGATTATTTAAAAATAGTTCTGGGTCTCAAAAAAATCTGAAAGAATTCAGAGTAGCATAATTTGGTACCCTCTATTCATTTCTGCAATAAAAAATTTTCATGTATGTTGTCCATTGTTCATCTGCAACCTGGAATTCATTGCTAGAGTATAATTGTAATCATACCCTTTAACTATAAAAAATTATAATAGTAAAAAAATTAAAAGTGTCTCTCATTAAAAAATTGATATAATTAAAATATTATTAAATTTACATTATTTTATTATTTATTGCTATAATACGGCACAATTTCCAATTATTATTTTTCGTTTTGCTTTGAGCACTTCTAGAAATGATCAAAACAGTGAGCAAAGCCCGAACTAAAACTTCTCGTCGGGGTTTGCTTTTTCCGAGTTTGACACTTCTAGAAATGAGCAAATTTAAATGAGCAAACCCCGAAATAAAACTTCTTGTCGGGGTTTGCTGTTTTTGATTTGAGCATTTCTAGAAATGAGCAAATTTAAATGAGCAAAGCCCGAAATATTTGCTAATTTCGGGCTTTGCTCAAATTGCTAGGGGCACACCTAGGTGTGCGCATTCTTTTCGGGCTTTGGTGCCAACACATATATATAATTCAATTGAACAAAGGTCCAATGTGTTATTTTTTAATGAACAATGAAAATTATGAAGAAAAATTGCCCCACTTTGAACTATTCATGTACAATTATTGAAACGTGAAATTGATAACACAAATTTAACTCTTAACAAACAATACATCTGAGCGTTTGACGTCGTCAAAGCTCCGGAGTCAATTTAAGTTTAAACTTCACAAAAAAGCAATTTGAAAAAAAACATACTGTACATACAGGTTTAAATGTATAATATATATTATATATATTAATGCTGCATACTCACCAAAATCTGCTCTGCAAAAGTTGTCCAAAATGTTTTCATAAGTCTCCACTTGATTACAGGCTTGGCATCTCTCCGCTGTAACAACAGAGATAACATGTAGATAATTTTAAAAATATGGTGTAGATAATTAAGAATTTGCATGTTATGGGACGATGAATAGCAAAATTAATACATTGAAGTCAAAATCAAATTCATTATTCGTCCAATTCCAAATACATTTATGTATATATTATATACCTGTATATATATTAATGACAAGTATAAATAAAGAATCATGCTTCCATGGGTAAGAAAGAGTATTATTTTTTTTAATGTGTTTATTCAGAAATAAAACATACATATTACAAAATGGAAATACAGATTAGACCCCAAGAGTTTAGAATTTGTAATCTATTCTAATGATACTATGCTTGCAAGTGTGCTATGTAATTTGTCTCGTCCCTAACAACACGTGCAACTGATGCGATAAATTAACTTTCTCGTTTGGTGATATATACTTAATATTCTTTCATGCATATGTATATACTTGACCTAACGTTGATGGGTTGATTCTAATACAGTCATCATTAAATTTGTTTATATGTTTAAAATAATTCACTATAGTTAATATTAATTAGTATTAAGTAATTTATATATATGATATAACAATTGACGTGATCCGTGATGTACAGCCTATGATTAAAATAAAATAAAATTTTAGTTTGAATTTAATTATAATTCAATTTTTACAAGCACATTGGCTAGTAAAAGGCACGCAATTTGTATAATATATATTATATATATTATATTTATATTATTTTGTTCCTAAGCTGTCTTGATCATATTATAGATAAATAAGTTTCTGCAGTGGGGTGATGAAATTCCTTTCGCCGCTTAAGCCAAAACTACGCAAGGAATTAACATGTAATTGCTGGAGTAAGTCATGCGGTGATGTTTGATCTCCTCACCCCCTGTAGGTGCATGCTGATCGAGTGTGCAGGTATGGTTCCTCCGACACAGAATATAATGCTTCGACTCAAATGCAATGCAAATATACTGAACATGAAGAGCATGATAGTCAAAATACTCCAATATATATACTGAGTTAATAAAAGTAATTCTCAAACAAACTTTTAAAATAAATTTGCAAAGCTAAAATAAATTGATACTTGAAAGAAATTAAAGGTTTTCTAAATACTTACTTATACAAATGATGCTATGAAATATATAAATATAATATATTATATAAGTATTTGTGTTTCAATACATTTGATGCACATGCACTGATTTTAATACAAAAACCCGATTTTCGTGTTAAGTTTTGACAAGTAATTGCACAATTTTATTTTAAATAAAATCAATAATGTATTTTTATATTTAGATGAATTTAAAATTTGAAAAATTATATCAATCTACTAATGTTGAGTAGCTCAGCATTAAATTTGCAACTAACAGATTATTATAATATTAAAAACAAAATAAAAAAGAATACTGTCTGCACACATGGTAAATTTAAACTATAAACACCGACAGAATATACACAGTTCCTTAAGCCGATGCTACAGTTTTCCTATTTGAGGAGCTGAAATAACATTTTGCTTGTGACTTCCTTTCCTACATTATTTTGAGTAATGTTTTGAACACTAGCTGTTGCAGACCTTCTTATATTATTTGCTATGTTTATCCTCCGCGATTATATTTTTATCACAGCTATTAAAATTTATAACAATATTTTTAAATAAATTGCATTATTTTGAATAATAATAAAACTATCACTCAGGTACAAAAATAACATAAAATATACTCTGAGGAGGGTCAATAAAATAAAAAGCCACAGCAGCGCAGTTCAAATTGTCTACAATGCTTGTTACTGACATTGCTTCAATGGCCATTGGAAAATTCAGAATGAAACTAAAATGTAGAAACTCACATATAGTAAGTACAATTTATTCATTTAGCTTTGATCTTAATTTTAAATGAAAGAAAAAAACAAACAAACATGACACTTATATTTGCAACCTAATATCAAACAAGTTAACCTCTAAGTACATGAACAGCAAATCTTCATCTGCAAGTAATATCAACGTTGCTTCACTTATACATTATATTATGTTTCGTGTTAAGAGAAAAAGCCAGAAGGGAATCGACTTTACGACGTGGGATCTTTTAGCCATTAAGCTTGACGGCAACAAATACCTGTTGGCCTATCGAGGTAGCCAAGCATAAGCTTGTACTGTTGTAAGCAGAAAATGGGAGGAGGTGGTAGAAAGGTGACCGTGTGTAATATTTAACGACAGACAGCTAAGCAGCTACAGCAACACACCTGTCATACCTGGCCGCCTGGTGGTAACTTTTTTAACTCGACTTAATGAAAAGTCACGTGCGTGTCCAAATAAAACTAACAATAAAAATGGAATTACAATACATCATAATATTTTAAAATTCATAAAGAGAACTTCTTGTTAATGTTGATACTTGACGGAGGACATTCAATTTAATGTTGAAACTTGTTAAAAGCGGATAGCATTTGTTTCCAAGGAAAATTGAATCATCCATGGAGCCTCATGAATAAAAAATAAAAAAACTATAATAAGTTTTAACTTTATGTTTTCCTCGTCCCTGGCAATAGACAACAGACATGAAAATAATAATAATAATTAATATTGCAAAAATGAATAGAGGGCACCAAATTATGCTACTCTATTTTTTTTATATATTTTTTAGAGACCGTAAAGTATTGCTAAAATCTTGGACAAAGTTTGGATTTCAACCCACGCCCCTTTTAGTCCCTATCATCCTTTTATTAAGAAGTGTCAGAAGTGATGCCTATTTGGCGCCTTCCTCTGTACTTTCAATAAAATTTTAAAAATAGTTTCTGGGCTCTTAAAAAATTGAAAAAATCAGAGTAGCATAATTTGATGCTTTCTATTCATTTCTGCAATAAAAAATTTCATGCAAGTTGTCCCTTGTAATATAAGCAAAAGTGCTGATGGCCTATAACCATGAGACGACAAAACAAACAAACAAAGCAATGAAAATCATATTTACCATTTAACCCTTGCATGCTTTACTGTGTTAAAAAGTAATTGACACAAAGTCCGAATGATTGAAGAGGTTTCTTTAACTGCATGATAGCTAGGACTTCGGTCATCTCAATGTGCTGCGCGTCGCTGCCCTGTGCGTACGTGTGTTACCTGATCGAAACGAAGCTTAAAAATACATATTTAATATTGTATTATCGATGGTCGAAGAATGAAAGGTTATAAAATGCTGAAGATGGAGAATAAAGGAGGAGATGAAACGAACACAAGTGAACGAGACGACACTTAAAAGTTTATTGTGAATAAAGTGAAGTACAAGGATCGAGACGACTTTCTAAAGCATACCATGGTTTATCTCTGAGCTGCAAATCAATCCACTTGTGACTTTGTTCTATGTGCACACGTACACTTCATATTCATAATTCTCTATTCAAAAACGTGTTACTGCCACGCCTTGATAAAAGTCCCTGCACTTGAAAGTGCGGAAATTATTAGGTCTCCTCCTAAATTTGAGAATCAAGAAAAATGTGTTCTTAATGTTACCTGTATAATATAACAGAAGGTTCATTTGATTCTTGATTTATGAATTGATCAATTGATTATGTATTTACGAACAGTTCTATTGTAAATCTTGACGATTATGTTGGTTGGTTACACTGTTTTCAAATTACTAAATCCTTTTTAAAAACTGATATTATCTTACAAGAATATATAAAATAAAAAGTGAATTAATATTACAGAACTTCATCATGAACAGCAAGTGAATACTAAAAACTTATTGTTAATGTTAAAGTTTTGATATTATCTAAATCAAGTATGTATATTATTAATCAAAAGTGAAATTAAGTCCATCGTTAAATTTATTGGTATAAATATACTAATTACCAGTGACAACTTGATTGATCTTTTTCTTGTAGGTAAGAGTATTGCAATTGCTTTGCACGTCTCACGAGAAATAGTTGTGAGAGTGTTCATAAATAAAATAAATAAAAGTTGTGGCAAACCATTATTCAGGAGGTAACCACGGCTGGGAAGCCACCCACGTTCTCAAGCGCGTTCGTAATCTCACGTCGAGCAGAGCAGCGGGCGGGATGACTATATTATACAAACGCAGCTTGACTCACTCCATTATATATTTACCCACAAGGTGTCCACGAAACAAATCACATGCTTTACCTGCTGTGAAATGTTTATAATAATTCAGAGATCATTATCAACTTTGGAATTATGAATATTTTTATAATACCCTTTGGAATTATGAATATTTTTATAATACCATTAAATTTATACTTAAACTCTTATATACATATATATATAGTCGAATCCTTTATATTGCATGCATTATTAAATTTTGATTTCGATCATTTGCTTTACAGCATGGATCACGTCAATTAATTGCCATGCACTGAATTCTACTTAGCATTAAGATTTTAGCTAATTTTAAATGTATTTATTTGTTTATTTGTTTTGTTTGTTAGCTTGTTTGTTTTTTCGTTCATTCATTCATTTATTTATTTATTTTATTTTATTTATTTTTTTTTTTTATCTGTAAGAGCAAAGAGCAACGTTCCAGTTTGCAACATCTCCATCAGTCTCTTTTTGTTTTTCAGATTAAACGAGAGTATATTTCACAAATGACAAGTTAATTTGACGCTGGCACACATGATGAGAAAAACGCCCTTTTAAAATACCGAATACAACAACGTGTCTTATACAACTTGTATGTATAATAATTAAGCCATGAAAGTCGAGTCGCAAAAACTTCCCGTCTTTTCGGTCTTTTCATATGAATATTTTGATCAACTTTATAGTCATTATAGACTCAATAGGTCTATTAGTAAAGGCATAATCGATTCATGAATCAAGAACCAGGATGAAATAATCTGTATACACCGAATAAAAGCAAAAACGTTCAATACTATAACCATTATCATTATTATATTATTGTGAATTTACGATCACACCTTTTATATTTTAAAAATTTTTAGACTTATTTTTTTAATAATTAATCAAATTATTGTAGGTTCTATATTTTGAATTTTTATACCTACAGTAACAATAAAAAATGAGAAATTGTATTACTAAAAAACAAACAATAATGTGATGATTCTTATGTTTACATAAGCAAACGAGTAAGCTCGACTGCGTGCGTTCACCGGACTATTGCGTGAGTGTTTTGCAGAAGAGTCTGCTTACCACCAGGGGGTACAATGACAGACATTTTCATTTTTCCATACCATGCTGCGAAGAGCAAAGACTACATGGTCTAAAAACTGTGAAGGCAAGAAGGATCGAGTCAGAGACGAATGTCCAAAACGAACCACCGGAATAGCTCCGTTTCGAAACAAACCAAATGTTATGTTACAAAAGATTACAATAAGACGTAGCCAAATTGTGGGACATGTACAAAAATTGTAATAAGTCATGGTATAAAATAATGAGGCAGGCAGTTTCATAAATATTGTAAGTTTGCATAATTATTATTATTTTTTCAATTCAATTTTTAAAATATTGAAGCTTTGGGAGCACTGTATTAAGCCACTATTACACGATACAATTTTTCTAACTATTGCATACAATTTTTTCTTACAAGAAAAATTGAACCCCATTTATTTGTATGGAGATGGAATTTTCTTGCAAGGAAAACTTGTATGCAAAATTGTATGGTGTAATATAGGCTTAAAGCCGGTATTACACGATACAATTTTTTTCATTATTGTATACACTTTTTTTTTTTTTTTTTTTTTTTTTTAGAAGAAAACTTCAACTCCATTTGTTTGTATGGAGATAAAATTTTCTTGAAAGGAAAAATTGTATGCAAAACTGTATCTTGTAATACCGGCTTAATTTAATGTTATATAATTAATTTGTAATTGCATTCGGCTTAGCAAACTAAATTGAAGAGGAACCAATGTAAATTGTAACCAACTATATATAGACTGAAATAAATTTTAAATATAAATGAGTTTATATATGCGCTTGTCACTTATGTAGTTACTTGTGACAGCTAAAAGTCTTTCCAGTTAATTCACCTTCTTTCACATCACTCTCTCTTAATTGATTTCCAGTATTTTTGTTGTATAATATAAACACATGCCTGTTGTAGGTACATACTCCTACGGCTGGTTTATTTTTTCAGAGCTTGAAATAATACATGTATATAGAATAGTGGACTCTGTCCATAAATTACTGACCCAGCGCGTGCATGCAACACGTTGGTTTTAAAGACGAAGCGATCGAGAAAGGTGTATGGAAGCTTAATACAGGAGAGTCCAAAATTATTTTTTACTTCCATGATATAGAAATTGGAGATACTAGACTAGTATTCTATAATTTATAATCTTTGTGTATTTACGATCTAAGCGCATTTGTTTTTTATTTTGTTTCGACGCTTGGTTCATGTGCATTATTTAACTATTAATAATTAAATTACATTGACTGACATACCCTTATGTAATTAATTATATTTAAAATATTTCAAATTTTTCTTAAAATGTAGAAAGCAATTATAAGTGTATTTTGGTTCGTATGTGGTGTTAAATATAAATAATTATCTATTATTTATAAATGAGCAAACAAGCTCTTATATTATTAATTACTTTGATGTTATAATAATAATTTTCCTGCAGAGTAAAAAAGATACACATAGTCGAATCAGATAAAAGAACACTCAAATCAACATCGATTATATTAAAATACTAAAATTAGAAGAAAATATTCAAATAAAAGCATACATTAATAAAAAAAAATATTGCTATGTAGTTATATGAATAAAATACAAAATAAAATATTTCTCTCTCCAATGGAAATACAATATTTACCAAATTGATTAAAAAATAGTAAAATTTAATATTAATTATTAGGCATTCACATTCACAGAGACGTGAGCCTGCGAAAGAAGCATCTATGCAATTCTTTGAGCACGCAGGTCACGCGGTTGCAGCGTAGCAGGCGAAAGCTTGCAACTTGTGCTCTTCTATTACAATAACATTATTTGTTTTGTGTTTTACATTTGTGGTATACAAAAACCATATTTGCATCATGCAGATTATATTTGATGAAGCATCATAACTGGCTATATATAAGCATAACAATAGAATTATAATAAAACATATAACCTCCTCCGTATTGCTCCAAATATTAGGAAAAATGAAATTGAGTTCTATATCACATAACGAACACTCCCACAATGACATGTGATTTAGTCCTGGAATAAAAAAACAGGGAGACGTAATTAAAACAAGAAAACGTAGCATTCACAGATAAATGTTAAATATATCTGTGAATTTTAGGTTCAAATGCTGTAATTGACTGATGTTGAATTAGTTTACTCATTTTTCTTTTTATCTCCTGCATTGTATTTTTCTTATATTACAGGTTAAAACTTTTTTATTTACTTGTTTATTTATTTATTTCGCCCATATAATGCAAACATAATTATTAACAAAACAAAAATCAATTTAATAAAATTAAAAATAATATAAACACATTTTATTCATTTTCAATAATATATTTAGGGTGAGGACCAATACACCCAATACAGCAGCACCAAAATGGCACCATAACATGTAAAGTGGTAATGGTCCGTAAATTAATCCAAATTATATAGCCCAGAGGCTTAGTCAAACAATAAACATATTTAAACAATGCATTTATGGATAAACAATATATATTTTTTTTAATTAATTATCATCTTGAAGAATATTATGTGATCTGTAGCGGCCGACAGGGTTAATCATGTAACCTTGGCTGTTACAAAATTCTGTATTTTATTATAACAATAAAAAAATTATATATTGCTATTATTTTTGGCAACGTAAATGCAGATCAAGCTAGAGCTGTACCTCGTTCCTTCCTTTCACTGAATGTTGCAACTAAAATGAGCAGAGGCTTTCCATTACCAGTCAATGCATTTAATTTTTTTTAACTGCAATGTTTCTTAAGAATGATCTCGTCTGAATTTTGTTCATGCATGAAACTTTTAAAACATAATATTGACATGAGACTATTTTAAATTTGACAGTAAAATTTAAAATGCTGTTAATACAAATGTCTTTTTCACGAAATTTTAGTTAAAATAATTTATTAATTGCATGCTCACATTAATAATTAAAATAAAAATAAATATGCTTAACACCATGTTATTTAATCACTTGATACATTAATTTGGATTTTTTTATTTTTTTTTTTCCTTTTGCATAAAATAAACAAAACTTCACCGTAATCAATTTTATATTCCGAGAAAAGTGGCCTACATAGTAAATGCTAAGTATAAGAAAGAAAAAAATGTTGGAAGGAAAATTGGGTCTTCTTCAAGAGCAAAAGTCAGGTATTAGGCAGACTCGCCATGCTAATGATGTGTTAAGCCTAGGTTAGCAAATTGTATAGCAGTTCCACTAGCGACTGGCTCACTGAACCTAAAACTCTTCTAACATTATTCCTATGGTAAAAAAACACATTTTACGAGAACCAGTTTTCTTGGGAGCTACTCTAAGAGTCACAGTATATAACGTTTTTTTTTTTATGTATAACTAAGTTTAACTGCTGTTTAATAAATCACTATCAGGCAACTACACCCAACTGACCTCACACTTTTTTTTAACTGACTTGTTATGTATGAAGATGATATGTTATATACTCTGCATATATAATTATGTATATGTATAGAGCCTATAGAGAGTTGTCTAGCGGCATTTTCATTTACTTGTCCATTGTGTATAGCATAATATATATATATATATATATATATATATATATACATATATATACATACTTACACCTTGTCTTCTATAAGTCTAATATGCATACCACCATATACTATAATTCGCATGTACGAATACACCCAACTTTATCACGTGTGTTATACTGTATATTTATGTATTGTACTCTATACGCTATTCTTTTTCTGTTTAATTTCAAATTTGAATTTTTATATTACAAGTATGAATTTGTTGTAATTATGCGTCAATATACTAAAATTAAATATTTGAGAAAAAAAAAATAAATTAAAATATTTATTTATCTATATTTTAAATATGATATTTATATCACTATTTAAAATAATTATAGTTAAATTTGAAAAAGACTGCATTATAAGATGTTGAATGTTTTAAAAATAATAACAGCCAGGTGTTTCCGTCCTTCTCAACGTATAAGTGCGGGACAAGCGAATGGGTTATCATAATCAGCGAAAAGGGATATATAAGAAATTACCTTTACGGCAAAGGTTTATAAGTCCTTTTTCACGCATTATTTCATCCGTAAGACAATTATTTTTGTGTGGTTGTTTATTATATCTTACTTACATTTAATACATAATGCGTCATTGTTATAGACTTTCATCGGTAAAATTTTAATTTCAAATATAGATGGTATAATATTTAAAATTTATATTATATAATATGTATTTATATATTATACGAGCAGCATAAATCAAAGTGGCGTGTAGTTAAATTAATCTGATTTTCGTGCTGTAGCTTGTCTCGACATGAACGAAGCATTAGCTCCGGACGGTAAAAACAAGTCAGACTGGCTGTTGCGGGGACACTGGCTGGCTCCTGGCGGACCAAGCAATACGAAGGCTCGGCAAGTGATCTTGAATGCAGATTCCTGATGATCGAGTCAGTATAATACTCATTGCATTAACACAAGCCAGCCGGGCCAATTACAAGTAAGCGGAATCGCATAACAAGTATTTAGTGCTATTACTTTTAGAGCCACGTAATGGGAAATTATAAGTTGATTATTTAAGTGCATGTGTCCGGACGGACGGAGTTCTTTGAAAAACTAAAAAAAGCTATTCCATTAAAGTGCTTACTTTTTCAACAAATAATCGTTTTAAATATCATAAAATTCATTTGAAACTCCCAACGAAACAAACGATGTAGTACAGACTTATAAATGTAAGATTTCATTCTCTTTTATCTTCCAATTACATTATTTATTCTTTAATTTTTGTATTTTCAAAATAAGTTATTTAAATATGATGCTCCACTTGTAAAATTTCAACACTATATGAAATAAGGATTATAAAGGATATGAAGGGGCAAACAAAATTCTGAGCTTCAGGCTAATTTTAGTAAAGATATAATTAATAATATTTAATAACTAATAACAGTATTCAACAAAAATCGTTCTTTTTGTATTATAGCATATGAGTTGGTGGCAGAGTATCGTTGAGAGACCCAGCATAGGGCAAAATGCTCAAGGAATGGATGAGTTAATTCACCGTCCTGCATATGGCACCCTCGCTTGGAAATATGCATATTCTAGCTCACATAGATTGTATACACGCTGTCTTATCATTATAAATTAATTCCAACAAGGGGCATAAGAATATCACATAAAAAAAACTATGAGTATGATTCACGAAGTAGTTAGCCAGTTTTCTAACCACGTTTAGCTTAACCACGTTTAAATATACCTGTTTTACAGGTTAAACCACCTAGTTAAACGTGGTTAAGTTAAACGTGGTAATAAACCTGGATAACTGCTTCGTGAATTGCGCCCTAATAGCACGTTTCTATCAGTCACTGTAAATACACTAAATAGTCTAAATACTATATATATATATATATATATATATATATATATATATATATATATATATATATATATATATATATATATTATGTATATTATATTATGAATTATGTACAATATATGTGTGAACTTTGATTTTTTTTTTTATTATTATTAATATTTTAATTACTTAAACTTTAAACAATGATTATTTATGACGTGATTTATGTTGTATTGTACAACCAATGATTGAATAAAAATTATTATTATTATTATTATTATTATTATTATATATTATACAAATGTAAAAATAATTAATTCTCATGTTTAACTGCGTGCCCAATGCATTTCTCTTGTTTATTGCAGTAAAGATAAAATATGACAAAAAGTGTGACCTATATTCTAATCTATAATCATGCACATTTCATCAAACATCGCCTACATTGCATACAACGAGAAATTACTCTAAAATACATATTATATTAAAATGTATAATGCATGCATATCCATTTTAGCAGTAAGTGCAGCCCTCTTAATTATTTTAATTGACTCAACTCTGAATGTCACCCTAGGCTCTGGAGCAGCGTCTGCAGCGTGGTCGTATTATTATATGGGCCTTGCACAGCGTAGCCGGCCGGGTTTGCATGCCGACCGGCCGGGAGGGATGCGGATTTACTGTGGTGGGTTATAGCGTGCCACACCGCAGGCTAATTTACGTTAGTGAGACATTATCGCCTTCCCTGCTTTGTCATGTGTATTTATGTTATGTTTATAACATCGATATAAAAGAAACAAGACTTGCTTTTTTACAACTCATCATCTTATTAAGCCAAATCAAGAGAAACTAACAAAACGTAAGATCTTATTTAATTTCAAGAAGAATATTTTATTTTACGATTTAAAAAATAAAATGTTGTAAATTAATAATATTGACCTATTTAAATATAACCGGGATTCACGATATTCGTAAAAAAATGGCGTATTTTTTTACATTAAATTTATAATTATATAGGTTATAATGTATGACATATTTGACAAAATATTATAATAAATTTATTTGCAATATGAAATTTAATGAACTAACAAGATCTTATTCGGTATGTACTTATGTACATTTTTAATCCATTATACTCGTTATATATTTGAGTCAGGAAAATAATCAGTAATTTGAATTTGAATCATTTTCCTTCTTTGGTTTTTCTTTATAATTTGTTCACTTTGTTCATGCACTTTCAAATCAATATTTTTAAATTTTTTTAACGAACATTTAATAATATTAAAAAAAAAATAGTCCCCTCTTATGATATCATATTCTGCTACTTTTATATACTCCATTCCTATGCAGCCCAGCGTAAAGCTCTTAGGAGTTTCTATCACTAATAACAATTTACAGTGGAATCAGCATATTATAAAGATAATATTGTTAGTACGTAAAAAAAAAGTACTTAAAAAAATGAAAATACTTATTATAATAATAATAAAAATAATAAATGACTTTATTGTATAGAAAAGTGTAGTCAGGACTAAAGAGTCCTACCAACTAAACTCAAAAGCACATAATACAAATTTACAATAAACTGAGACAAAATCAAAATAATGAAATACATTTATTATAAAATGTTTATATTAATTACAGAATTTACTGATCTAAATGACATTTCTATTTAACAAAACATGTTCACGAAAATATAATAATATGGCTGGTTATAGCTTACAACTCCCTGCCTGATAATTGTAAATTTCGCCTTCTTATTAAAGTTTCTGCCCACCTAATTTATAGTGATACAATTTGTTTTATTTAAATTTCTTGTATTATAATTATGTCTAGTTTAATGTAAAATTTTAATAATGACACAGCTTTTTCCTAACATGTTTGTGGTTGATCACATTGTGTATGGGCATTTGTCTTCTTCAATCCACCATTTGGGTATTTATTCGTTTTAGTTCCTCCCATATTACGTATTATGCCTTAACCCAATAAAAAATTATTACTATAACACTATAACATTTGTATTAATAGATATAAATAATTTTAAAATTATTAAAGATTAAAGCACATAATATGTGCAGTTTTGTAACTATATAATTATATGGTCTCTCGATAAAAGAATATAAAAAGTAACAAGAATTTATCATATGTATAGTAATAATGTAAATTATTGTGACGTATAATATACGTATTCTACGATGTAATCATTATTATTATTTTCCACAGCGTCTGGGTATCATTAATAAACATTTGCCAACGCTAAGCTGCACGACGTTTATTTATATGCCACACCTCACTCTGTCAGTTTTAAGTGGAATTAATTAGTCTTATTAACATTGACGTGATCTATGATACTGTAGCCTATAATAATCGAATAAACATTTCAAGCTATCAACATGGTCTATCAACACAGAGTGTCTAAATTTATCCCATGCGTGCTCAAATCGTTTACTTATGGAGGTTTAGTGTGAAACAGTGTTTTGACCGGTTAGTGTCAAATCACCGATGTGCAATGTCAAAAGCAGCGCTTATATACACTATACAGTAGTGTGATCATAGATTATTATAGTGAATAGTCTCTCGTCTCTCCTTATGTATCTATCATACCCAATGACAAGACGTTAGTTGTAGTTTCAACGTTTTTTCTATACCCTTGTTTCCTTGGTTCCCTCGTTAGTCACACAGGAAAATACTAAAGAAAGGTTTTCTAGGTGAGACACCTCGATTTTTAAGACGTGAACACACTAATTTTTAAATAAAAAAAATGAAAATGCATTTTATTTTATATACTTTTGAATGAAGAGTTGGTGAATAAACTATGGTGAATACTTTGAGGTCCATGCACTGTGAAAACGGACATCCCAGGTTTGGTGATTATTGGAACCTCACGCCTATAGCTCGGAGCGGCTTGCATAAGTATATATACGTTATTCATGTCTGTTTGCATGCAGCGTAAACCTCCAATAAATATAATACAAATATATAAGACAACTACCTCTCCAACACACTTTGTAATTCCCCTTCCTCGAGCGTTAGCAGAAATCTTTCATCTTCACTCAACTTTTGTTTATTATAGATTATTACTGCATGAGCACGATTCACCGAGCAACGAGAGAATAATATATATGATGAAAACGTATCACCACTACAAGCCCGAATAAATTTATTCATTTATACCCGGACACACACACCGCTATAATACCATAAATTCTGTCCTGCATGGAAAAAAAAAAAAAAAAAAAAAAAAAAAAAAAATAGAAACTCGATATAAAATAAAAGAAACGCATCTAGCCTTATAGACGGAATAAAGAATCTGCGCGTTAATGATGTGATAACACTGATAACAGTAATATAAACGTTCCAGTTTGTACTTCAAGGTTCGTCCACTAAAATGGCCGTAAGTTGCAGCCAACCTATCTTGGAAAAATCCGACAATTATCCGAGAATTTTAATGTTAATTAGTAAATAATCCACGGAAAATCCTCAGATTATTCTCGGATAGGTGGCTGCAACTTATACGGCCATACCTGTTTTGTTGAATAATAAATATCCCCCGTCCATGTTTTTGATGCAATATAATTATATCAAGTATTTGTAAGTATTTGTTCCATTCATATCATACGCGTACTTAAGGTTTCAGCCATGCATGTTTCAGGCTTTAAAACACCCAAAATATATTTATTTTGTACTTTTTTTTTTTTTTTGTTCGATTTTGTCCCATTTAACTATGGGGAATATTTTGAGGTACATGCATGCCAGCACTGTGAACATGGACACACCAGGTTTGGTGATTATTGGAGCCTCATGCACGCCTATAGCTCGGAGGAGTGGCGTGTAGCTGCCTTGATTTATATTATATAGTACCTCAGTTAATTTTGTTAACAATTAATGTTTCATGTATGTCTTTAAACGTGTATAATAAAACCTAACCATAAACAACAAAGAAACAAACATGACACTAGAAATCGCACTTTTTTGAAGTGATGTGTTACGAAGAATTGTTAAGGTAATACGATAATACGAATCAGCTGTTCGACGTAGTCCCCTTTGATTAACATATAAACTTTAGCAAATTCACAAAAAATCTTCTTGTTCTTTTTTTATTAATATTTTAATTTGTCTTTCCATGGGAAAGCCCATGCACAGATGCTGAAAATTAAAAAAAAAAATTAATTAAAAAAATCGTCTCGTTAAATTAAATGTTTTAAAAAAAATGTATGGCTTTTAGGCACTAAAATCTGCCTCTTAAAAAAATTCAGAATTTTTGTGAATTTGTTAAGATTTACATGCTAATCAAAGAGGGACTACGTCGAACAGCTGATTCGTATTATTTTTAACTTAACAGTCTTGTTATATCTGTCGATCGACGGAACACGCACTTTTTTAACACATTAAAATATTACCACGTGATGCCACGAGTGACGAAACAAAATATAAGCATTATTTAAATAAAAATTTTAAAAAAAATCATATTAATTAATAATTAGTATAATAAAAAATAGTAATATTTTTAATGTTCTTAAAAAATTAGTTTTTGTGCTCAAAAATTATGAAAAAAAAAAAACAGAGTAACATGGATGTATAACATTTGTGCATTTATTTATGTTAAAACGTTGTAGTGACGAAAGTAAAAATTTATCATTTTTTTTTTAATATTTTCAATTATTTTTGACAGTATTATTGAAATTAAATTGATTGTACTATTCAAAGTTAATCGTACCTTTCTTGCATTTAAATGAGAACTGACTCAATATTATCAGGAGCATCGAGCATGCATGCCGAGGGCTGCACAAGATCACCTCATAATAAACCAAACCTATAGATAGATTTTTTTCTGTACCAAAGATTATTTATGACAGCAGATTTTGTAAGACATAATAAGTTGAATTCTATATTTGACAGCTGTTAAAAAGCGTAAAATTTGTGTTTTGACTCTACAAAAGATTATTTGAGTTGATTCTTATAAGTCTTGAACTACTAAGCCAACTTTTTAACTCCCATTCCATTAGGTTGTTGGAAGAGAAAGAGTGAAGAGAGTGAAATAGGAGGAGGAGAGAACTGAGATTTATTTGTTCTTTGGCACTAACTAACTGTCGTATGTGAGAGAGGTGACCTATGGCATTATATTATTATCAGAGAGGCGAGAGTGAAGAGAAGGGGAAGGGCAGCATGCCTGACCGCGTGTGTATTTGTGACTCTCATGCATTTCTTTCATGTGACTGATGAGTGCTGTGAATTTATACAATACCTTTCTGTCAGTATCACACCTGGCTATATAGGTGTGACACTGACATAATGCTTAGTTGGTAGTGTATTGCTGTGAGGTAAGCAAGCATATAGGATGTATGCGGTATATATAATATATATAAGAATCTTACCCGCTCGCTCACCTCACCACACACTTCACCGTGTCCCGTTCTTTACAAGAGGCTGCGTGTCTGGCTGCTTGTCATGCGGCCCAATGCCTGCCATGGCTCTTTATAAGCTGACACCCAGGCGCGCGATAAGCTGCTACGACAAATTGTACGCAAGCATCAAGCAAGCAGCCAAGCAACAAAGAACAGAAGTGTCGTTTATAATAATGTCTATTAGCTCTCTTCCCTCTGCTGTAACATCAACTTGCTTATGTCTAGTGAAGCCAAGCAGGAAAACAAGTAAGCAAACTCAAGTACACACTCGCTTCCTTGAACTGACTGACTGTCATAAGAGATTATTGACCTCAGCACACATAAGCATCTGGTTATGCCTAATGCATCACGACATATGGGACAGTTAATATAACAACAACCATGACGATGACATTTATAAAGAAAAAATAATATAAGAGGAGAAGAATGTTTATACACATAATATTTATATAGAATTCAGTTTATATAGTAAAAACAAGATTTTAACAAATAGGATGCACATTTTCTTTAAAATACAAATATGTAAATAAAGAAAGGTGTGGATTATTATTTGAGAAATTAACTTTTATTAAATGCTTAATTTATGAGACCTTCAAATACAGCTCTTTTTTTTTAAAGTGACAATATAAGTTTATTATAACTCCAAAATTAAAACATGCTTATTTACACATTTATAAACACTACCAAAATATATTATAATTGTAATTTTTGAAAGTTGCGCACAATAATTATTGTATCTCTTTGCCTTTGGGACCTTTCGGTCATCATCATATCAGCAAAGGGAACTCTCCAGTTGTTTTGAAGTGTTGCTGGCACTCTTACTTTATGTACATACAATACATAATAAGTATTCATGTTATTAATATTAATGGGTGGCATTCACCTTTGAGTGACAGTGTATTATACCTACCCACCGGCCGACATATTTGCAAAATGAGATTTTGAGGGAACCTTGAGCACTGTCAACCCACGAAAGTAATTAAACCACAAAGACGGTGTCACAGAGTTGACAAGTGATTATAAAATAATGTCATTGATTGCACAGGTTCATGCCATGTATGCGTGGTGTCGGGAGATAGAGATGTTCGCGCGTGATTCATGCAAGGAGTTTGTAAATTTCTTGAATTGGCCAGAGGTAATGCAACCTTTATGCGTGCCAATTCAAGAATTATTATAAAAATAAAATAATAAAATTTGCAAACAGAAAAGTGTGATGATGTTGTCTTCAACCCCTCTACTTTCCTCCCTCTTCTACAGTATATTATCGATGAATTTTCATTGCACGATTGACTATTTCACATGGATATTTCAGTGGGCCTGAGTCACACTAGACCCTCAATTTGAGACCTTTGCAAACATCTAACCTGAGAGTAAGTTTACATTTATACGCTATAGCTGGCTGCCACCCCACCTCGCGTTCCTCATGGAGCAGCAGCATCATCACATCTCGCCACCTCCACCTCCTCTTCTTCTCGCATGCAGACGACCTTCACACAACTCCACTCTCTTCGGCCCTTGTGTGCTTACGCGCCCAGCGGCAGCAGACGGCGGCCGGTCGCCCGACGAGCGGGTGGACTAGTCTGTGCTTTCATGGCGGGTGGCAGCCCAAGAATTAACCAGGAGTGAATACATCGAGTGGTTGCAATAATAAAGTACTTGCCCAAATAAAAAATAAAATTGTTTAATTATGTTATTGATTGAAACAAATCCTCGAATTAAATGTTAACAAGTGATATTGTTGTGTATCTTTTCTGTTAGCAACTTGCATATATTGCATAGATCTCGCTGTGTAATTTCCAAGTATCTTTTTGCACAAAACCATAAAATCTTAATTTCCTTAAGTTAGGAAATATAATTTTTGATAAATATTTCTGGTGAAACATACTAAGAAGACATGCACGGACAACATGAAAGTGCAAGTTAATGTCGTACGTACGCTGTACAATTGTGTTTTAATAAAGCACAGGTCAATTTGTACCTGATTTCCCCCCCTCATTTATCAGTTGTTTTAAGCCAATATATGCGAGTCTGTGAATTAATAATACTGTATAATATATTAATATAAAGAGAGAGTTGTGCTCATACTGCTCACCTTCTGAGTCGCTTAATTTTTTACTACAAGCACACCTGTTGGGACTTAAAATTGTAAATTTAAAACACAATAAAAGTTTAAAATTAAACAATGCAAATTGAAGTTACATTGCATCCTGGACAATTAATATACTTTAACATTGCTTAGTATTTTTTTTATTCAAGTAAGTTCAAATAACTAATTTTTGGCTAGCTTAAAATTTATTTTATTCATAATATTTTATGCTTAATTATTTATTTATTTATTTATTTATTTATTTATTTATTTATTTATTTATTTATTTATTTATTTATTTATTTATTTATTTATTTATTTATTTATTTATTTATTTATTTATTTATTTCTCTTATGGCTGTACATAATACAACAAATATATATTAATGTATGGCATTTAAAGGAGATTTTAATAAAGTCGATGAATAAAAAACGTTTCTTCTACCTCCACTTATTCTGCATTATAAAATTGATTTTTGTTGACTAAGGTGCGTTCACCGTAATGCCCTGGCCGCTCGCTTCCACTATGCCTGCCTGTCTATCTGCTTGTCTGGCCAGTCTAGTTTGGGTGCGATCATCTCTCAGCAGCTTACAGCCTCCCCCCACCTCCCTGCCAGCCTCTCACACGTCTGTCCGTCTGCTAGCTGCCTCATCTGTCAAACAAACTCAGACTACTCTTCGCCTGCTGCCTGCTCGCTTGCTCGCTTACTTACTTGGGTGGGGGCGCGGCCACAGGCGACCCATCACCTAATAGTCCCGAGTGCTAATAGGAGCGTCAAATTAATCTCAAGAGTCGAGATTTTTTTATTATTATTTTTTGTACCTATTACAAACAAAGACCTCCCCACTTTCTAACCTTACTTTTACAATTAGGGCTTCAAATGAGAGGGCAAGAATGTCAGATCTTTATCATTAACTATACATATTTATATATAATATAATGTTATATAAATAGTATAATTATATTTAATATAAAAATAAATACATTAACTTTACATATTATATGCTTGAAAATCATTTCCATTTTTCTCATTTTATGTATTTAATTACACTAAAACTTAAGTAAGATATACTTATCAATGTATTTAATATATATATATATATATAATATATATAAAGCAGATAAAATTATCTTGTCGTAAATTTACCTATTATATGAAACTGACGCTCCCCAGTTACGAGTTTTTCCAACTCTTGGGATATTAAAATTAACTTTAATTCTTAATAAAATAAAACAGAATGATATTGTAATTTTACTTACTTCTACATCAGTTGTAAGGTTCAAGACCATTTGACCTTCAAGGAAAGTGTTGTTACGATATTTGTTGTCTCGTTTATCAATTTATGTTAATGTATATAGTACTGCGACATATAAAATAAAAAAAGTATTTTTTTTATATAAATATATATTATAATTTATATTATACATAAGGTACTAGCGAGTACTAGCAAAAGTACCTTCGTTTATTACATTTAAATGAAACGTGTAAGTATAAATTTAGAACCTAATAGTTATTTGTCTCCTTATTTATTACATTACTCTCATAATATGCATTGCTCCACTCATTAGTGGAACGTTTATTCCTCAAGTATATTACAGTCGCAATTATGAACGGAGCAGTAACAAAGTGGACAGGCGAATGAATCTTGACTGCTATAGGCGCTGCTAGCATAATATATACACAAGCGAGTCATACGTATTCATTTGCGTCATACTTGCTCACTTGATGTCAATCCAACTTAAAAGCAAGGAGTAAAGAAAGCTCTTTCATTTACTTAAAAGGATTTTTTATGTAATATAAGACTTGGAGTTTAAAAAAAAAAAAAAAAAAAAACGTGATACCTAGACAGACATTTATTTATATTATAATTAATACCATTAGTAATTCCAACAACCAGGAGGCAAAGAAATGTGAGATATCAGCGTTGAGTCATACTTTTGATTTAATTTGTAACTAACGTATCATGGCATATAAACTCTAAAACAAACGTTACAAAATCAATATTTAATTTTGAAATAAAAAAATGCACATTAAAAATTCTTAAATCTGTTGAAAAAAATGACAATGATCATAATTAGCATAGTTAAATTATTTAGTTTAAATCCTGTAATATATGGCATTGTAATTATATTATTAATAAAGCACATTAAGCGTTCAAATTTCCTGGACGCTCTCTTTTCTTTTGAATTGCTTGTGTATGTTTTTATTTTGCACCGATTATGAAAAAAGCACTTGGAAAGGCCTTATTATTTCGAATGACTTTTTTACTCCACGATTAAAATAATTTTATTATAATACGTAATCTTGAAAGAATTATTGATAATAGTTTCAACTTAACTGAGGCGACGATTTGTTTTTCAGTTTATGTCTTTCAGCGCACATTTCTGTTCTTATAAGATTTAAATCAAGTGATTGCTATTTCAATTTTATAATTTTCATGCATGAATTAATTTTACAATGAACATCTTTTAATAATTTAATGCTCCTGATAGGAGGACAGTGGAATCTATCGGCCATACATGCAGCCTATAAAATTTATAAGAGCAGAGATAACAGCGTTTATACTTGAATAGCATAATTTAACCAAAAATGATTCATTAATTCATAATAATAATAATATACAATTCATAAGTAAAATAATAACTAAAGGTTAATATAATTTTAAAATGTCGCTTTTTACAAGGGAAAAAATGTTCCTAAATAATCTGTAGTCCTTCACAATTGTGCTGCATTTAAATTAATCATCAGAATTTTAAAATATTATCTTATAATTTAGGTAAAAAATATAGATTTCGAGGAGCTCAATTAACTGGTTTTACCGAATTAAAAAAGATAAAACAAAAAGACAAGACAATTAAATCTGGAAATTTCATCAGCTTTTTGTTTTATAAGTTTACTTATAAATTGCAAATTCACTCAATATGAATTTTAAAGAGTCTGCTAACGAAAGCGTGTGAATTTATTTCCATTCTTCAGTTTGCCATTATAATTAGTTTATTATTACTGTCAATATTCTTCTATTCCGTAATACTTGCAAATATATATAGATTATCGATGAAAAATTAACTTATTCCTTTTATTTTTTATTTACATTTTCTTCTCTTACTACCAAGCTTTCTTTAATAGAGAAATTAATCAATTGCTGCACATTTGTAATTAGATATTTGTGTGTGAAATTTGACAAGCAAACAGATACAGTAATTATGTTTTGTTTTGTTAGAATTAGAGGAGGTGCAGGGTGGAGGAAAACACACAATTTTTAATTGTGAATATAATGAAAGAAACTCACCTTCTGTTGAGTTGGCTAGTGACTGGGGAGTAATGCACATGTCATTGTCCAAGGGGAACTTGTCGCACTTAAGCATGTCAGGCCATGGAAATCCGTACGTTTTCATTCGACCCTCGCAGCCTTGCTTCACTTTCTCGCAGAGACTGCGGCATGGATAGATGGGCCTGTCAAGGCACACAGGACTAAATAGCGAGCACAGAAAAAGCTGAGTGTCCGCGTGGCACCGCACATTTAATAGTGGCACCCACGACACGGCTTGCTGTGATACCTCGGCCATGGTATCGTGGTCCAATAGGTTTGGTAGACGCATCTTGTGGTAGCCTATGCCATGACACAGACTCATATTGCGAGGAATATCCACACACGTGGGCTGCGTTGGTCGACCGCCAATTCCCCATTCTGCAAAGTAAGCCTGCGCTCCACTATTTCCTCCAAAACCACCGTTGCCACCACCATTACCACCTGCACTTAGCGCCACAAGGACAGTGACCAGCATTAGCGGCAGGGGTAAGGGGTGTCGTAGCAGCACCATTGCGGGCCGCTGCGGCTGTCGCTCGCTGCCTGATGGGGTCGTGCTGACTGACAGGAGTGACTGTTCGACTGATCCTTGCTTTTCTCGTCCCAGCTCCGAGAGCTACCACCTCCGTCCGTCCGTCCGTGCGTCCGACCGTCCGTCCGACCGCCTGCGTGCTTGTTGCTGCTGCTGCTGCTGTTGTGGCCGGCCGGCGTGTGCGGTGTCGAGGAGGCTGCGGCGGGGCGGCTGCCGGGAGGGCGCTTACGTGTGGGTGGGTGCGACGGTGGTGCCGGCCAACCAAGTGGAGATGGTGGGTGCGGGGAGAGAGAGAGAGAGAGAGAGAGAGAGAGAGAGAGAGAGAGAGAGAGAGAGAGAGAGAGAGAGAGAGTCGTTTGCTCCTCGATCCTACTACTTGCTTGCCTACCTCGACTATGCTGCTTGCTCTCGAGTGGATTGCCTTGAGTTTCAAAACAAGGACCTAGCGCGTGGTTGGTTGAATGCTGCTGTTGCTGCTGCTGAGTCTTGACTTCTTGCTTGCTTGCTTGGTGATGTTGCTGGCTTGCTTGCTCTTGTTGGCTGGCTGCTGACTGGGCTGGCTGGTCTCTCGCTCCCACCCAGATCACATTGCACAGCACCGAGAGAGCGAGAGAGCTTAGCAAGCGCGAGACCGAAGAGAGACTCAGAGACACGTACGTGGACGCGCCCCGCAGAGCTTGCTCTCTCTCTCTCTTCTCTCTTTCTCTACCCTCCTAGCTTGCAGCCGTCGTCGTTCCTACAACTGCCTGCCTGCCTGCTAGCCTGTCTGCCTGCCTGTCTGCCTGCCTGCTTGCGTGCGCTCCTCGTTCTTGCCGTTGCAGCCGGGCAGAGGAGGAAAGTACGGTGACAGGGAGTGAGCGCGGGGTCGGGCGGGACAGTGGCCTGCTTCGCTCACCAGGCGCCAGCAGCTGTCCACCTTTGACGGCCTGCGCTCTCAGATCACACAAGCAATACAAAGATAAAGTACTGAAGCTGATAACGATCTGAAATCAATAATTGCAATTTTATGTAAGAAAAAAAAATTGAGGCACTTATCAACAACTGACGATCAGTAAAACAAGAAAACAAGAACCTGGAGCGAACATTGTCTACATTAAAAAAATACATCAGAAAACAATCGCAATTTATTGTTGCGTTTAGTTTTAGGAATTAAGGCTAAGGGAGGGTTAAGAAAAAAGAGGGTTTATAATTAAAAACCTTCCTTTTTACTTTCACTTGCATTGTATCTTCGTTTATTGAAATTATGAGAGGTTTGATTTAGCTTCTGACAGGCTCTGACTGAGCTAAACGAAGAAGTTCCAATCCAAACTTGAATTTTATTTCCTCTCCGGTCATTTGGAAGCAGAAACACCATATATGAGGAGGTCTTACATTAGAGGACATGATTTTAATATGGATATGAAATAAGACGGTCGAGGGTCTGTTTAACCTATTTTTATTGCTACAGTTACTGTCATGCATGTGTATAATTGTAAGAAATATTAAAATAATAATAATAATAATAAATTGATCGTTACTAAAAGAAATATTTCTTTACCTCCATAATCTTAATAGTTGTATTTTTTTACATGATGTGCAGTGTTCATATTTGAAATTTCTTATTGAAATCTCGTAAATAACATTAATTTCAATAAGTTCGCATTCTTTTGTAATCTTAAAAGATAAAATGTGAAAAATAGAAATGAGAAATGATTAATTAATTAAGGGGGACAGCTCGGAATTTGACCTCCTCCTTCTTTGCAGCACCCAGCATAGGGTAAAATACATGGGGAGTGGTTTATTCACGCTCCTCCACTCACCCGTCTTATCAGCTTTATCCTCCCTCCAGTTCTTCCCTCCTCGTCCTTGGAGATTTTGTGGTACGCCCCTGCAGTACGGTAAGATATGCAAAATTTTGAATTCAATAATTTTATGATTTATGAATCTAGACACGTTATAAGAAACGAGTGAATTATTATTAATGTATATCGAGATTTCCATTGGTTCAAAAGTTGAAATTAATAACTTATTAGTTATTGTCAATAAAAGAGCACCATATAATATATAAAAAAATTAAATTTTAGCCCATTAAATTAATACGTTTATTATTTTTTTTATTTATTCACATTAAATATCAGTTGATACATTGTGACTACATACTAAACACTTAATAAATTTGAATTTGAAATAGCTGTAAAAACAAAAAAAAAAATATTAGTAATACAATCATAGACAATTTATAAATAAATTAATTAGTATACATCATAATTATATACTAAACCCGAAATAGGTGAACGTCTGAAAATCAATATTAGTTATGTATTTCATAAGGTCATAAAAGGTCATATATATTGATGATATATATTGATGATATTGAGGAGAACCTGTCGTCTCCCTCTAGAGGTGTGTCAGCGGGGTCGAGCGGGTTGCCCACCGGCGGCCCTACCAGTACACCAGCCAGGCGGTGCAAGCGTACTACACAGCAGCTGAAGGCAGCAGTTTAGTGATGCCCTCGTCGTTGTCGGCCATGTGGTAGAGCGGCTCGTGCCTGGTGTTGCCCAGGTTAGATGCCAGGCCGCCACTATACTTAGCCTTCCAGTCAGTCAAGCCAAACACCACTTTATCTTTATGACGCAACCGCAAATCTGCAAATCAGTCGCTGTTAACAGCTTTATAAAGAGGACGTCGTCGTGCTTTTTTTTTTTTTTTTTTTTTACATTCAGAACTGTGAGTGAGGCTTGGCTATAACGTCAACTACACGATTTTGTTTGTCTTCTAATTGTGTTTTTTTTTAATCTAATATAAATAAAATTTAGAATTTGGTCTCTAAATTAAATTTCTGTCTAAGTTTTGAAACATTGCAGCATAGTAAAATTATTATCATGATTTATGTTCATGTTATTCAAATATCATTTGTTAAATTGTGATGTACCGACGGAGGCATGAGGAACTTATAAATTGTAACTTTTATTTACAGATTATGTTGCAATGTTTCTATGAGTTCTAACCTGCGATTCGACTTTTATCTCTTTCGGACACAACAGTTAGCACTGCTGCCGATGTGATATTCTTTCAAACATAAACATAAAATATTATGTGTTTAGAATTTAAAAGTTCCTTATGCCCCCGTCGATACATGATATGGATAATTATATATACATATACAACACATTCATGTCCTTTTCAATCTATTTACATAAAAAATAATTCGATTTGAACGAAAATTGAAACAAATGCATCAGACATTTATTGCTTAATATAAATAATACAATAACAACAATAATACTATACAATAATAATAGTATTAATAATATAAATACAATAATAATTGTTCAAGAATAGTCCACCCTATTTTTGCGAGTAACTATTATGAGTCGACGGGAAAAATGTTCGTAACATTTAATTAGACATTAACATAAAAATAAAAAATATCATAATATTGGTAATAAAAAAATTACCAACTTTTTTGTCTGTATTAAATTGACCTCCAAAATATTTTAAGGTCACGGGTTACGGGTTAGAGGTCAAATTATAACAATTAACTTTTTCTTATCTTGGCGGCACTATAATTATTTACATTCAAAATACACATTTTTATCGTAATTTATCCATCTATAAAAATGAACTTCCAGATTTGTGGTCATTTGAAAATTTTAAGAGAAGGATTTTTTTTTCTCGTCGTCTCATGGTAGTTACTAGTTACTCGCAAAAATAGGGGGGATTATTCTCAAAAAATTCATCATGACTTTAAAAATTATAATCCATGAGCAGATCATTATATAGAAGAATAATTGCCTATAAAACGTGTATTTTCACTTAAAAAACTTAGTACCGCCAAGACGAGAAAATACGTTTTTTTTTTTTTTTTCCATTTTGAACTCCGACCTCTGACCTTTAAAATTTTTGGAGGTCAAAGTGGCGTACAGAAAAAAGTTACTTAATTTTACCACTAACATATTTGGTAATCCATTCATAGTATTAACTTCAGACTAATTAAAGATATAATTTTATTTTTTTCAGGTCAGGAAAGGAGGTTTTGGCCACGTTTCAAAAATCGGGTTTTCAGGGAGTTTTTGGAATTTGAAAAAAATAATATCCAAACCTCAACTATCTAGGCGAGGTGTGAAACATCTGTGACAGTCGTCAATCAATCATCGGTTGAACCCCTCCATTTTCTTATTGAACTGTCTTGATTTTAACCTCATCTTTAATGAAACCATAACAGGACATTGCGGGTTGCCTATTTCATTCGCTTCAAAAGACCTTCCCTCTTTAATAATGTGGACACTGTGGAATACTTGAGACTTTTAAATTTATATTTTTAAGCAAATAATAAAAAAATAAAAAAAAAAATCCAAAAAAATTGTAAAACCCCGCAGGTAGAGATGATATAATAAGACTTAATTGTTTTGAATCCTAACTCTGTATTTGTATTATGTGAATTTGAATAAAACCTATTCTGAATCTGAATCTTTAATAATGTTTACAGTATACTTGCAGTAATAAGAAATCAATATCTGTTTCAATTATGTAGCACGAAATTATATACTATAATGAGTGAAATTTTTATTAATGTCTATAATTTATATTTTATTTTTTACAATTTTTTTGTTCAAATTTTTATTCCTAAACTATGGAGAGAGAACAGTTTTAGTTTGTATTTTATTCATATGTAACATTTTTTTTACACAGTATTTTTTATAATGTGTTTTTTATTTGCATATTTTCTAGAATTTTAGTACTTCATGATAATGAAGATTGATTTGAATGTGTAGATATTTTTATATCTGACTCGAATAATTGTGTACTGTGTTTTTTAATACAATAAAACTTTTTAAACTAAACTATAAAATGTTATGTTTTTCTTCAATAAAATTCTTTGTTATTATTTTTATAGGCTGCCAAAAGCTATTTTTTCATCTCTTTATCATTGTATATATATATATATATATATATATATATATATATATATATATATATATATATATATATATATATATATAATGCTCAGTTTGGGATTGAGAGAGTTAAATTTGGCGTCATTATTTATTCCTCATATTTGATGTTCTGATATTATACAATAATTAAGTGTTTTAATTAAACTTAAAGCTCTTCGATATAAAAGTTATTCAATTAAAATGAATGGGCTATACTGTTGATAAAAACTTCTTCGGCTTATATATAATAAGCAGTCCGAGTATTAATTTATATTGAGACACGTCATTTCTAAATAGAGAGGAAAATCGGCCAGGCTTAAATGATCTTCTACTATTATAGAAATGTGTGAGCATGCAACGTTCCGAATCCAAAATTAATATTTTTGTGGTTCTTTTGCGCAAACAAGAAATTTACTTTTATTTATTTAGTTTTTGTATGCTGGTGAATCAAATGTGTTTTTGTTTTTGTTTTTCATATGATTGCATTTAAATAGTAAAAGCCACTACACCTGTTTTGGGTCTTTAAATAAATCGGTAAGCCCTAAGGAGATGATTGAGTGACTGCTTGTAGGCTTCCGGGCGGGCGGACGGGTGTGCACCTGTTTCTGTCTTGGTCTCTGGCTGCCCCGCATCTGCTGGCCGGCCACCAACCTGCCAATAGCCTGACCTCAGCACACCAGCAAAAACGTGAGGCCAAGCAAAATTATCCGTCCATCGTCTGTCCTGCGAAAAGACTATAGCTGCGAGACTACTACTGGCTACTTGCTATGCATCATACGTTATCTGTATAAAATTCTGCCATGATCACGAAAGAAAGATTTTAACTCGATTAAAACTCTTACCACGCAAGGTAAATTTACTATAGCACAGGTGTTTCATCCATGTGATTTTTTTTGTAAGTCACTGGCATTCTCATCGTTATTAATATTTATGATTATACTTTTTTTTTTTTTTAATATACAACATTGCGACCAAGCAAAAAATAAATTAATACAGTAATTTGTTTAAAAATATTCTCCGAGATTTTAAGTATAAGCCTTTTATTGTATTTAGGGCACCCAAACAACATTCACATACATATATGATAATATAAAATAAAATTTGACATAAATAATTTTATAATAAAATAAATAACTATCGATATAAGGTCAAGTAGTAAGGGTTCAACTTCAAGCATACCCCCGAATGAAGTTTGCTTCTCATGGGGCCGATCGCAACTCAAGACAATGCATGCCTTTTTCTGACTCCATGTGTTACCGGCTACGACCTCTTACGTCGTTGCGGCACCTCAAGTCAATTGAACCTTCACTCTTGTCTGATTTGCAGACTTTAATTCAATAAAGAGTCCGAACCAGTGTATGGTTTGGTTACTATGGTAATTGCAGACTGGGTGATAAGTCATAACACCCCCATAATGAGCAGGGTCTCGTGGTCTCACATGGCTTACACGCGTATATGCTACTAAAATACTTATATTAATTTTATACAGCAGCTTCTTGGCTGACCTTTTCTAAACTAAAGGGAAAATAATTGTTTATTGGGTTAAAAATACATAGTTTGGAGGGAAAAATAATAATAAATAAATTACCAAAACCTAATAGGTGAATCACAGAGTTCCACTTACTAAGTTAAGTAGAACTCTGTGAGGTGAATGTAAAAGAAGAAAGTCCATACACAAAATGCGTATATATATTATTCACTCAAAATAATTAATGAATTGTGTCATTTTTATCGTAATAATTGATAATATAGCAATATAACACCCGGAGGCTTATTTTGAAATTTAAAGGCATGCAGTCTTGGATTATATTGCATGGCGAAAAGGAGGTATTTTTATATACAGTATAAATTGTTGTAATTTATTTGGACTATTTGGAGATTTATCCCCTATCCATGTATTTTTTATACTATCTCTTTCAGATTTAAACCAATATCAATGGAGGTAAATGTTAAATAAGTCGTAAATTTAATCAATTTATAGTGATAACTTTTGCGCATTTGTATTTTATAGTATTAAATGTGTCAAAAAATAAATTTTTAATGTGCCTATTTTTATAAAGAAATTCTAGTAGTTCTAGTACATTTGTAAACAGCGTCAAGCTATTTAGTTCACCAGAGATTAATTTAATTAGCACTTGCTAAATATTATTATATTTATTATAATATATACTGATTTGGTAGTTTTAATATTTCACCCTACAAAAGTAAAGTAATTACACCATACTTGCCATTATGAAAAATTCTCTGACTTCAACTCATTGCATGGCATTTCATAAACAGAGGCAATGTTTAACCAATATTGTCAAAAATATTGTGATTCATATTAAAATATAACATTTAATATCATGAATTATGATTAACTAAAACTATTGAAATGAGTTTGTCTTATGTGCTCTAATATAGCTGTGGTCAATTACAAATAATAGGTATAAAAAGAGCACCAGGTTATCTTTACATTAGAATTAAAACAAGATCAAAAAATTATGTATGAATTGTGTATATTATGTCACTATATAGTCAAGTGCATACACAGATGCATGGCTTTATTCATAGCTTTGATTGAACTTTCATAATTTTGATTCATTGACAAGAAGTATTACTGAAATGCAGTTTTTCTGTAAGAAAAATATATACTTTCTGTTTCAGACAATGTACATCAAAGAGTTCCTTGTTAGTTTTGTATACTTTTAGATGAATATAAATACCAATTTTCAATTCAATATTATGGCAAATTGTTTAACATGCATTAATTGAATTTAATTGTATTAAAATCATGGTAATTTAATTTATATTATAAAATTTTAAATATAAATTACAAAATTAAATATATATTGTATATAATTACATGACAGTATATTGTTACTGTTAAATTGATTATAAAAAACTGCTTGCAGTTCATTTATTGTTAAAATATAAAAAAAAAAAAAAAAAATACCATCATTTTTTATTTTTGAATTTTTATACAAGTTGTTCATAACTTTTTTAGGAAAAAAATAAAAATAAGTAAAAATAGTCGTATTTTACTGATTTTACTATAGTGGTGTTTATGAGCAAACGAGGTTCGAGTGTTGGACAACTGTTTATTCACTCTATTTTAATAATTTCAGTAGTTGGAACCAACCCTAGCAGAGTGTACTAATAAATTCACTTTCCAACAACATGCAATGCTCGGCTATGAAGCCAGAGATTAATATAACAATATTGTGTAGTAATATAAATATAATTGTTGCATAAAACGAATGTTATACAGTACAGGGACAGTACACAATTTCCTTTCCATCACAGAGCGTAATGTTAAATGCAGTTTTTCATGTCGTGCCACCAATAATTAGGGTCGTTATATAGAAAGTATCTACCAATGGCTGAACGCATTATAAACATAACGAAAATCACTTTAAAAGTGACGGGCAGTCTGACAGAAATAATGTGGATTATATACTGTGTATATTATCCATTTAAATTTTCTTGTTCACCCTAGCTCTAACTTAGCTTCTAACCTTCTAAACTATTAATGAGATGACATCACTGCTTAGATAACAAGATAACAACTATATATCAGACTATACATAGGAATGCTAATAGGACTGTAATGTTAATTTTTAAACTCATGCTCGCTATAATAAAAAAAAATAATAATAAAAATAATGTTTTCATTTCGTCATGAAATGTTTTATACTTGTCCGAGTGATACCTGAAATAGGTGGTAGTAAAATTTAATAATAGAAAATACATAAAATATAAGCTTGGAAAAACAAAAATCTTAAATTTGAGTGTTAAAACCTTATCTCGATCGGTTGGCAAATAGTTGGTCTCAAATGGTTAAATTAATTTTTTACTGTGACTGTGAAATATATATTGTAATGAGTGTTACCGGTTGAATTGATTGAGTGATGCGTAAGGTGTGTGCTTGTGTACAGTAAATTGTGTATTAACTTGAAATTATTTTAATATATATAATATGGCAATTAAAAATTATCTTCAAAAGTCAAATAATTTTTAGTTGTCTGTTAATTGTAGTGCAGCGTAATTTGTAAATTTATTTTATTTTTTTCATGTAAAAATACAAATACTATACGAAACTCTTTTCGATTCGTATGGAAACAATTTATGTAATTTATTATCATTATTATTATTAAATTTGGTTATCTAGAAAAAAAAAATGAATTTTTATAAAAGAAATACATTATAATTAGATAGACCCCAAGAGTTTAAAACTCGTAAGCGGGGAACGTTAGATTGCTTTTTTTTTTTTTTTTTTTTTTCAAGCATACAGCCCTAAGAGCTTACAGCTCGCGGCGGGGTAATGGGTAGGGATAAGGTAGGGAACGGATGGTGGCCACGGCCCGTTACGCGTCCCAGCATTCGCTGCAAGGTGAGACTGAGGGAACCGTGGAAAACCTCAGTCAGGACGGACACCTCTACTTTTTATCAATGGACCAAAGCGATGTCCAAAGCCTGGGGAACCACACACAAGTGCATCACTGCACTGGGTGGAAAACGAGATGAATTTACCTCAGAGAGGGAGCAACGTAATTTTTACTTGAAACGGTCACCCATCCAAGTACTAACCACGCTTGACGTAGCCTGACTTTGGTGATTTAATGAGAACCGGTCAATGCACTGCGCCACTACGCTCGTTCAGACAAGATGGCAAAAATGAATAATACATTTTTAATCATTAAATTGTTATACTATATAGACTTTGAATATATGCAGGGGCGGATCCAGCCCACGGCTCGGGGGGGGGGGGGGGGGGGGGGGGCGGTGCCCTATCCCGCAATTTTAAATAATTTTGGGGTGGGAAGGGGGGCGACGGGTGGGGGGTGGTAACACCTTCAATGTATTTTTGGACCTTTTGGGAGGGGCGATCGCCCCCATCGCCCCCCCCCCCTTGGATCCGCACCTGAATATATGACATAATTAAAATAGCGATTACATAAATATATATATTCATACATATCCATTTTTATTAATACCTCTATTTCTTTTAGGTGCTATCATAAATATCATAATTGTAATTTAGCAGTTAATTATTAGTTAGTAATTTTTGGTCAAATGAATAAAAATATAATAATTGTATTTTAATTAAGGTTTATGAACTTTGAAAACATAATTAATGGATGTTTTGTTTTTTGAAAATTGGACACAAAGAATTAAAAAGACTGGGAGCATTGCGTATTTTTATAGCAAACATGATAAGTAATTAATAATTATGAATTTAATTGTGTATTGATATTTGAGATTAATGTACAATTAATAAAGATTTCATTACTAGATGGCAGCACAATACAATCTGCACAAGAGCAAAAGGTCGAGTAGTGGCGCATGGCAAAAACAGGTGGCTTAATCGATGGCTTTGTAAACATCAGCAAGCATCACGGGAATCAGGCACACTCGCATCAACCCCCATAATAAGCATAAATATATACATATCATACACCCCGTAACACCCAGTATATATATTATTAAATATATTATTATATATAATTATTAACAATATTTATTATATTACGATTCTCTTGCTTCTCGATATTCATTAATCCATGTAATAATGTATACATTATAATATAATTATATATTACATAATTATACTAGTATTACTATTATTAAATTTTTTCTTGAACTTTTGATTAATTCAATATTATAAAACAATTAAGGTAATTAAATATACTGTCATATTTTTTTCAAATACGGTCATGAAGTTAATATCAGCAGGGCTTAATTGTGCATATTTAACTTAGTTTTCGTTGGAAACGCTCATTGCAGGTTCCCTCGGCTCGGTCAGTGAAGTTCTTTGTTACAAATAACGCACCAATAACTGAAGATGTTACAAACACGACGAAAACCAAGTTAAATGTGAACCAGAGAGTAGTATAGTACGATACGTGTCGATAAAAAAGAAATAATTTCTCCTCAAGTCTGTTGGTCTTTTTTTAATCTCTTAGTTATTATTAAATATAACTAATAGCCTGTACCTGCATGTCTATATAGGACTTTATTCTAATAGCATTCAATTGAATCACATTGGCATGCAGTGTTTTTATAATATCGTTGTAAGTCCTGCTCGATGTGAGGATGTTTTATCCCGTTATCCCACATAATTATATGCCAACAATAACGTTACATTAATTATAAATATAACATTTGAGATTGATTTTAAATTTTATTAATTTATTGATAATTAATATTCAGACAAATTAAATTTTGTGAAATTATTATATTATATGGTGAAATAAATATTTGAATTTTGTGACTAGTTTTGTAACAATTTTTTTTGTATTGAATGTTTCTTGGCGATAAAAAAGAGAAAAGTGACATTCGGTATAAGTTTTTTATTTCTTTAGACAAGACAAAAAACTGAGCTTTAATTGAAAGTGCGTGGATGTATTGCATTTTGATTACCATGAACGACAGTTAAGATATCATTTATACAAATTATGCAAAAATTATTTTGGCAGCATAATATATACTATATATAATAATGCTTCTTGTAAACAAGATTTTGATGTGTGTAATATATAATGCAGGAACTAGCTAGAAAGTAGAAAAAATTAGGCAGTGGGTATGCAGGGGCGGATCCAGCCCGCGGCTTTGGGGGGGGGGGGCGGTGCCCTATCCCGCAATGTTAAATTTTGGGGTGGGAGAGGGGCGATGGGTGGGGGGTGGTAATACCTTCAATGTATTTTGGGGCCTTTGGGGGGGGGGGGGGCGATCGCCCCCATCGCCCCCCCTTGGATCCGCGCCTGTGGGTATGAGTAATACAGATTCATGTATAATTTAAATATGTGAATGGAAGTACAGTGCGTGCAATGTTGTCAACAGAGCACACTCAACACAGCTGTGAAAGATGATGATAAGTCAATATTTGCCTAATACTCATACTCCAATACACTGCAAAATAAGCACTATCATTGCTCGAGTGTGTGACTTTGATTATAAACGGGGCGTCAAACTTTGACATATTGATAATTGCTTCACAAAGGGCTACACCGTGCCGCTACACGATCAGCCGAGCAAGTATATATATTTCCAAATATATAACACTCTATTTAGAAAGTATAATAATTACACACCTTGAGAGAGTACGAAATTAATACTACAAAAATATAGATATATATACATTTTTTATATGTAAATAATTTAAGAAAATCATTGTATTAATTGTAAAATAATTGAAACTTTAATGTCTTCCACGCTTTCATGGTGGCCCACAAAAAGAGTTCAGATATAAATATCGTTCGGTGTCTTTTGCGGTGCGTATATTTACATTTGAAGCAAAACTACCAATTTAGTGAATTTACGCTACTGGATCTATAATATATTATAATAATGGAAATATGGGGTAACATTTTATAACAGGATGCCCATTATTATTCCCATTTTTGGTTAATATTCTGCTATGTTATAACATTAACAAACTAATTACGGTTATGAACTTAATTTGGATATTCAAGTTTTGCATCAAATATGATAAGTTACTTTATTGTAAAACAACTACTGCACACTTCCCCGATGTGGTATCAGCGGTCGGCCAATTTAAAAAATTCACAATATATACTGTATATATTAATTAATAAATGCCAAAGTACTACTCTATATCACCATAATATAGGAGTGCACTAAACTGGAAAGGTATCGTGGGAGCAAAAAGGTGTGTTGCAGTCCTTTTTACAAACATTGATTGGACTGTACACTTTTTGGACTTCTAAGTATAAGTATAGACGTCCCCTTGAGACTCTGCTAGAGTTATGTTTAAGAATTATTATATTATAATTTTAACTTGATTTTTTTTTATTTAAAAATAAGTATATATATATTTTTGAATATTTAAAAAGTGTATTAAACGATTCAAAAATTTATTTTGTTAATTTCATCAATATTAAACTGTCAGCTAGCTATTAGATACCAATCTGGAGGAAATTGAAAATTTTTGTACGGTAATACTGATCGAAAAACACGTTTAAACAACCTTTTTTGTAATATAACTCTTTGGCTTTCTCGGAATAATTCAAATGATAATCGTGATTTCTGTCCATTAATTTCCAGCTACTAGCAAAATGTATTTTTAACATATATATAGTATACAAAATATACTCTATATATTTATAATGTATATAATATAATATGCATGGCAATATTGTAATATAAATATACTGTATATTATATGACTCCAACAAGGATTCACGTGGGTTCTAAATTTGTGGACTTTAGAAATGGGTAAGCAAGAGTAGACAAGTTCAGATATTTTAAATGGTAGCTCTTTGGCTATAATACAAACTGAAAACAATGTTGCTAACAGCGTCGGGATGGTACACCGCTAAATATAATAAATAATATATATCAATAAGTCTCATTAACTTATAATTCGGAAGAAATACTGAATAGAATTTTACAATATTAAAAAGTGTAAAAGTATTTACTTTAGTTTACTGCAAGAAATGAAAGATCGAAGAAGAACATTTTGAGAAGTGAGTAAGTAGAACACAATAATTGGAAACACAATTGCATTTTTTAACATTTCATGCAGTAGTTGCTGATCTTTAAATTTGAGCTCTGCTACAGAGGATAGCACACATTTATTTTCTAATTTTATATTTATTGCAGTTACATAATGGTGCTTACCGCTCTGCATGCTCTTATCGTTTATATAATATAATCTGCTACAAAATTAAACGTTCATCGTAAAATACTGCTAATGCTTAACGAGCATACCGAAGTAAAAGGGGAAAAATGCAATTGGATATCCTGGCTATTCTGTAACGTGCTTGACCTAATTACGGTGATTACTTCATACTATATTATATATTATGCAATTATATAAAATGATATAAACAATATAATTATACATGATTTGCATCAATATAATCATCTCATTACACACAATTAGATTATAAAGAGCGCGCTCATCGATTAATAACATAGTATAAAGTACAGTATTTTAAAGAGCACTAAAATTTATTGATAATAAATTTATAAATAAATGGATTTAAAATATAAACATTAAATGAAGCAGTAAATCAGTATTACTACTATTACTATATAATAAATTAATAATATAGATTTTATGCAGTAGTTATTATAATAATATAAATATTCAATATTCATAATTCATGCAGTATAATATGGTTTATGCAACAACAGTTTTTTTAGAATTACAGTTAAATGAAATAGGCATATATACTGGGAGCAGTGCTAATCCAACTCCCGAGTATGGAGCCCCAAGGGCGCGGTCCCACACCTCGCAAGGTGTAAAGAGTTATGTTGGGGTGACCATTCACCTAATTTGTGCATTTATTATGCCTTTTACGTGCCACCCTTTGAGGAATTATTTTTCTGTCAGTGATTTGTGTATATTTTATATTTGTTTTTTTGCTCAATAAACATGCAGTATTATTATTATTAAAGACAGCCATGTACCCCTTATTAAATTATTATTATTACAGCATCAATGGTAAATGTGAGGGAGGTTTATAAGGTGGTAATACATAATGGGCGCGATTTACGAAGCAGTTAGCCAGGTTTTAACACGATTAGCTTAACCACGTTTAAACTATACTTGTTTTACGTGTTAAATCACCTAGCTAAACGTGGTTAAGCTAAACGTGGATAAAAACCTGGATAACTCTTTCGTGAATCGCCCCCAATATATAAAAAAGAAAGACTTGGATAAATACACAACATGTTGCATGATGCTCGAATTTAATTTTTACACCGTATAATTATAACGTAGAATTGAGAGAATTGAGAAATTGCGTAAGTTGCATAAAATCAACCTAGCTGGGTACTGGAGATCAATTAACCCGATTATATAATTAGTTAATTAATTTACCTCTACATGAGAATCACGATCACGTTGAGTCCCCACGGAGGCAGCAGCAATGGAGTATCGACCTCATTTTTTTTATTACAGAAATGGATAGAGGGTGCAAAGTTATGCTACCCTGATTTTTTTCAGATTTTTTAGAGACTGGGAAGTATTTTTTAAAAAAATATTGAAAGTTCTTTTTTTGACGCCACGAGGCGCCTCTTCTTAAGAAAAGGATAGGACTTGCCGCCTCGTGACGTCACAAATAGGACTTTCAATAATTTTTTAAAAATACTTCCAGGGCTGTAAAAAATCTGAAAAAAATGAGGGTACCATAACTTTGCACACTCTATATCCATTTCTGCAATAAAATAATTGAGGTCAATACTCCATTTAACCTGAGGGATATATAGTTCAAAAGTGCAAAAATGAAGTGAGCATTCAAAAGACGGTTGCATTATTTAAACTTACTGTATTGACTGTATGCTTGCTATAAATTCACATGCTGTAGCAATTTTTATTTACATGCATTGTGATTATTGAATATTAAAATAGGGGTAAGAGCAGTTACTTTACAACTAAAATTTAACACATGTCATGTTTACGGGTATATTACACATATTTTTATATTACTCTAAACAAACTGTTCCGTTTGTTAACGTGTGATGTCATACATAGCGAAAGAAAAAAGCGTTTAAATGTAAAAATTATACGAAATGCCTACATTAGCAATAACAATGTAATTTTTAAATTAACTAAGCGTAAAAAAACATTTGAGTGTAATGTAGTGAACTACACTATTTTTTAGCTTATAATCAAGATTAAATGCATATTTTACTAAAAATGTTGATTTACAGTAAAAACAAATTTTCAAACATAAAAGTTAACTACAGATATTATAAACAGCACGCAAGCACTACTTTCTTTTTAATCCAAACTTCCAAAAGCAGATAAATACAATAATGGACAACATACATGAAAAAATTTTATTGCAGAAATGAATAGAGGGTACCAAATTATGCTACTCTGAATTTTTTCAGATTATTTTGAAACCCGGAACTATTTTTAAATAATTATTGAAAGTCCTGTGATTTCAGTTGGCACCCCTGCAGCCTTAATAAAAAGGATAGAGACTGGACGCCTACTGACGCCTCCAGGGGGCGTGGCCGCACTTTCAATAATTATTTAAAAATAGTTCTGGGTCTCAAAAAAATCTGAAAGAATTCAGAGTAGCATAATTTGGTACCCTCTATTCATTTCTGCATTAAAAAATTTTCATGTATGTTGTCCATTAATGTACAATTATATCATGAATGTATAGCTCCCGTTAAATAAGTGTGCTTACTTAATTGTAAGAACCAGATTCTGCAAGAAACTGTGCGAAATCTTGACGACATCACACAGCTCACACAGCTGTGCTAATTATCCTAAACCCGCTGATGATTTTAAATGTCAAGAGGACGGTAAAGTGCAGTTATGAGAGTATTAATTAGATGGGAGAAAATATTTTTGACCTATAATTCAGCAATAAATCAATTCTAGGGTACTACCATGCAGTGTTGTCCTGATCATGGGCTACTCATTTCAAGAGAAAATGTTTACGTCCAATCGTTTCCACCCCCTGCAGGGATGAAAATGTGTTAAATTCAAATCTTGCCCAAAAATAATACTAAAAACTGAGAATTTGGGATAAACAAATATTTGAAATTCAATGGTGTAGTTTTTGATGGTGAAACTATATACCCAATTTCATTAATAAACAACCCTAAAAATATTAAATTTCAACTTAATTTCTTTTTTATTGTCAGATTGGAGTTTCCTATGGTCAAATTCATACAAAATCATATGAAAAATCTAATTCGTAAATACGGGTTGAACTACCCTTCCGACAACCCTCTATACTAAAGGTGTCTCTTTTTGCAAAAACGGATATGGTGAGCACGTATCTGACATAATAAAATTTGAAAATTACATAATTTATTATTTTTATGGTTGTTTAAGGATATAATAGGACAGGCTTACCCCTTAAAATTACACCATTCAATTTAAAAGATTTGTATCCCAAATTCTCAGTTTTTAGAATTTTTAAACAAGATCTGATTTTAACACATTTTCATCCTTGCAGGTGTGGAGCAACACATGAAGTTAAGGTTGTACTAGAATCAATTTCTGCCTGAGTTATAGGTCAAAAATCGTTTTTCTTATCTAACCAATGTATTCCAATTTTATATTCTCATAAGCTCATAATTGTACAAAAGGTTATAAACAAAGAAACATGAAGAGCAAGGCCGCAAACGAGTTTTAGATTTTTTTTGTTTTAACAGAGTTGTGCGTTTAACAGACACACGTTATCTTAATCCTGGTGATAGGCATTTAGTTCTCATTTTATTAATTTCATGAATAAAAAAAAAAGAACACGTGAAATTCTGTAAAAAAAAAATCAAATCTCAATTTATAAATTTTATTTTTATTTTATAAATAATATATATTCTCATATATAACTTGCAATACTTAACTATTTATTTTTGACATAAAAAATAATTAAAAAACATGGTTTATTTAAATTACAGAACATAATAAGGGGCATTCACAAAGCCGTATGGCCACATTTAGGGCTCGATAATTTAAAGCCCGATTTTAGGCATGCTTTTTAGTTAGACCCAAAATTTCTGGTCTTAAATTATCGAGCCCTAAATGTGGCCTTAAGACTTTGTGAATGCCCCTTCTTTTAACAATTAAAGTTTTTCTGACATTATACATGGCATGTTGATGATATATTTAAAATAAAAAAAGAAGCAGAGGCGTGGCCAGAAACTTGCCAGGGGGAAGGGGTCAACTCACCTATACTCTATGTATGTATTATGTCTTTTGCCTTCTATCATGGAGTTAGTTAATATTGGATATGGAGTGACTCAAGGGCTCAAGGGTGGGGGGTCTATACTGCAAATAAAGCTTATTTATCTAAAAACATCCAATCAAAAAATTTATTCAGCGTTACACTTATAACACGAGATTGGAATAGAAATGTATGATAAAAAGTTTAATTTTAATAATCCTTAGTAATTATATTAAGCCTTACAAAGATTACAAATTACTGTAAAAAAAAAAGAAAAAAAAGAAAGAAAGGTTAAGTATAAATTATTTAAAAAAGAAATTTGTATACACGCTTAAATGTTAAATACAGCGTACAGAGTGGACACTAGAAATTAGCAATTTAAAACTCCCACTATATATTGGAAGAAAATAATTTTTGTTAACAATGGCATATTCATCAAATTAAAGCTTATAGGACTTATTTTTTATTTATTTATTTTTTTTACACCTTTAACTTTAATTTGTCTTTTTGTTAACAATGATTTGCTTGGTTATTCCAGCTTTTAATTTAATTGAATTTTATTTCGTATTATACACGTGAATGACAATTCTTATTTTTGTGACACATTGCATATCCTAGACATACTTATTCCCTTATTTATAACAACTCTAATATAAGACATACATAAGAAAAATGAGATACTGAAAACGAGCTTTTTTTTATTTTTTTAAAGAAGAAATGAAAGTCAGTGAAGCGAGATTTAAAATTACCATTACTTACAACGATTTATAATGAAGCCCTGCAGTGCGTCAGTTGCATGATCAAGAACTGAATTCGCCTAATTAAATTTAAACAATATATACTTATCGAACAATTAGAATCATGTTTATTAATATCTTATTATAATAATTATATAATATTTTGTATATTCTGTATTGTATATGTATTTTAAGGTAGAGATAACGCCGATCAGCTGTTCGACGTAGGTCCTTTTGATTAACATGTAAACCTTAGCAAATTCACAAAAAAATCAGATTTTTTTTTAGAGGCAGATATTAGTGCCTAAAAGCCATAGAAACAAAACAATTTAACGAGCCGATTTTTTTTTATTTATTATTATTTTTTTTTTTTTTAATTTTCAGCATAGGGCTTTCCCACGGAGAGATAAACAAAAAACTCTTAATTAAAAAAAATCGGATCGTTAAATTGCTTTGAAACTTTATTTATGGCTTTTAGGCACTAATATCTGCCTCTCAAACAAATTTCAGAATTTTTGTGACTTTGCTAAGGTTTACATGTTAATCAAAGGGACCTACGTCGAACAGCTGATCATGCAACGTTATCTCTACCTTAAATTATTAATAATAGATAGTGTATAGAAACTAAAAATAATACGTTGTAACTGTAATTTTGTAATTAACGTCCGGTGAGTTCACCATTACTATAGGCTTAAATAATTTAACTGTTTGATACATGTTGTAAATGTAAAGCCTAGCTATGATCGAATAAAGAATTTGAATGTGAAAAGGGTGATGTAATAATAACACCATGAGCTGTGTAGCGGGCGGTGGCAACAGCAGCACGTCGTTGTGCTGTAGTGTCAACCTCTTGAGGAGACAGCAAGCTCAATAATTCCACCTGTTCAAACAGAGAGTATAGCAGCTAGGCCATCCCCATCCTCTTCTATAACAGCTCGTACTGAACTATTTGTGATGACAACATGTAGAAGAAAACTCCACTTTCTACCTCGTACCATCATAAAAATAATATTTGCTAAAATAAAATATACATATAAAAAATGTAAAGCAATGATGTAAAATTCAATTTTATTGATTTTGTATAGCAAAAATTGTCAACTGAAGATTTTTTTTTAAAGAAGTTAAGCAAGCAATATATATTTATGAAATGGATTTTTCCTTTAAAAAGAAAGTTAAAAATTAAAGAAACGATAAAATTAACAGCAACAAAAAAGAGAGAGAGAGGACGAAAGTAGATAAAAAAAAAACTGTACATTGTACTGTACATACAGTGTACATCCATCGGTACGTAACATTGAGGCATATTATAGGGGTAAGAAAGGTAGAAACACTCGTGCACGGGTGTGGTGAAGGTGGCTGCTTGCTTCTTCATAGAGACTACTATTGTTCATGAAGAGTAGGCTCTTTACTCTGAAGAGCGTGCTTGCTTTATCAAGCTTATATTGGGACTGGCGAACAAAACCCACTAATTATGCGAAGCTTGTGCCTTGTGCTTGCTTATTTATACGAGCGGTGGTGTCTCGTCGTCGTTGCGTGGTTTGCGTGTTTGCTGCGTTCTCGAGTTACTCTGCTGCTATGTGGTGACAGCCGTGTGCAAATGCTAACCGAATGAGCCAACGTGTATGTGTGAATCTGTGCATGCGGATGGGGGCCGGAGATTTATCCAACAATGATAATTTTGGTCACTAAGGGAAGGGGGGGGGGTGGAGCAGGAAGAAGGCAATATTTCCTATATATTTTGGTATCTTTGGGAAGGGGGAAGATTCCGACTGCCCCCATCGTCCCTCATCCCCTCGTGCATCTACCCTTGTTGGCAGCAAGTAGGGGAACGTACACGAGTCGCAATATTTTCGCTGCTCACACAATATTATTTCATTCCCGTCACACAATTGCAACGTAGCGTTTTTCGTCGTAGTTTATGTACCCTGAACAACTGTTTTCAAAATTTAAAACAATAAATTAACTTGATAAATGATTTTTATAAATGTGATGCAGTAATAAGTAATGAAATGATTTAAAATAAGATTACTTCATTATGATCATTTTGATTTAAAAGCTTTAATCTAAAATTATAAAAAAAAAAAAATGGAAACTAATTTTGTGTTAATTATATATTTACAGTTTTTTTAAATGCTTTCACCATACCTAAGAAGGATATGGAAAGAGCAATGCTTCATTTGAGTGTCATATAGATATTTAAGGATCAAGTTGGTGTAGGTTTTGACTTGATCAGTGTTTGTCTCTGTAGAAGCCAAATGATTTAAAATAACATCAAACAATAAACTGAATTGAAAATTTAATATATTTGAAATGTGAATTTAATATTATACATCATGGACTATATATAAATTTAAATCGTTAACCAGAGGTTAACATACGGCTACAGAACTATGAAAATGAAGTTCGCGGAAATGAATTTTACTACACATAACGTGTCATATTAAATGTTATAGTATATATATATAATAAATATATATAATTATATATATTATAATAAATATATATAATGGACAATTTGCATGCCATTTTTTATTGCAGAAATGGAAAGAGGGTACAAAGTTATGCTACTCTGAATATTTTCAAATTTTTTAGAGACCGGGAACTATTTTTAAAAAATTATTGAAAGTCAATTTTATGACGTCACGAAGAGTCTGTCCTTAAGAAAAGGATAGGCGCTAAATGCCCGTGACGTCATAAAACTGACTTTCAATAATTTTTTAAAAATAGTTCCAGCTCTCAAAAAAATCTGAAAAAATTCAGATTAGTATAATTTGGTACCCTCTATCCATTTCTGCAATAAAAAAATGTCATGCAAATTGTCCATTATATATATTTATTATATATATATATATATATATATACTATATATTATATATACTATAACATTTAGTATGACACGTTATGTGTAGTAAAATTCATTTCCGCGAACTTCATTTTCATAGTTCTGTAGCCGTATGTTAACCTCTGGTTAACGATTTAAATTTATATATAGTCCATGATGTATAATATTAAATTCACATTTCAAATATATTAAAATTTCAATTCAGTTTATTGTTTGATGTTAAACAAATAACAAAATATATATGTAACAAATAAAATCACAATATTTAGTAATTATTGGGGGAAAAAAGAACAACAAACGAACAAACAAACGCTTTTTCATTCGCACAACGTTAAATTGTTTGCAGTCTAGATAAAAGGACTTGATATATATAAAAGTATATATATATACTTTATATATATATTTAATTTTAAATTAATGGTTTTGTGAAGAAGCTCAAATTCGGATAAGAAAGCGTTCCCTCATCTCCTTTCCATTAGGTACGTCTGGCTTAGTGGATTTTTAGGAGAAGCTGTTAAAAATAACATATAAAATTGTACACCAAACTAAAAACGAAAATGGAAATACAAAGCAAAACTCTTGAATTTGTTCTGGAAAAAATTCTAAAAGCTATATATGTAGTAAATTTATCATAGATTTCGAAAACTCGGCATCTTGATTTCTTAAACCACCTCCTCCACTAATTGTTTTAACATTAATAATTATTTAATATTGGTGCAAATGGTCTGTGTTCGTTTGGCTTCCTTTTTTCTCATATGTTTTATGCATGTCTACATTTCTTTGAACTTGATTTCGCTCGGTGTGAACTTTATAATGGCGTATATGTGATTATTATGTGAAGAGCAACAACATTATTCAAAGTAGACTAGCTGTATGCATACAGAGTTAGAATTTAGAACAATATTATACAGTGAAGAAACACAAAATGTATACAAACATAACTTATAATTTAAATATAATGTAGTCCTTCTGAGTACCTCAAATCTATGTTTACGTTCAAAAAAATTTCTTTTTTGCAGCGAATTTGTGCTATCATAATAAAATAATGGTGGCAATAAACTTTGAGTTTTGTGGAATAAAAATTTACATATATTGCATTATGATTCTAAAAATAAAAATATAATAATATAAAAAAAACATATATAATAATAATAAATAATAATGATGATTGTAAAACTGATGATAATGAAATGAAGAAATTAATTAATGAATATTCTTGGTATACATTGATACAAACATTACCGCTCATGATTTAATTGTTATCAATTAATAATTTCAGTGCGAGGAAACATGCAGCGCGTTGTGAGGGGAATGTGTATAATATTATATAGTTTGGTAAGTAAAAAAAAAATAATGTTGTGTGTTTTATATATTTTTACTTTGAGACAATTAAATATCAATCTGCTCTGTGTTTGATCTTCGTTTCCCTTTCTCACCCATTCCTTACATGGATGGTCGACCAGCTAGCAGCACCGCCTGCTCCGTTGTCGGACTGCAGTGACGCGTGACACGCTCGCTTTATCGCTATATTATAGTCGGTAGGGGGCAAGGAGAGGCTTATTGGGGCTTGCAAGTGCGTGTGGCAAGTGAGCGATCCACCCTATACCAAGAACAGTGAACAAGGCGCTCGGTCAGCTTCAAGTGGACGGATAAAAGTCATGTGAAGAAGTAAAGAAGTAAAGTCGACTTGATGAAAACTCGTCTGCGCGTCTAACAGACGCACCACGCTGTAAATTATGTGCCTTGTTTGTAATGCAACCACGTTTTTAACGGCATCTTAATATCCCATCTAGCAAATCCTGCTATACTTATGTAAATCAATTATGTTCTGGGGATCATCTCCACATTCAAATGTTGTATTTATTGCTCAAAAAAGGGCAATTAGATCTATGCTCTGCTTAACTATGAGAGAATCATGTAAAGAGCATTTGATATTTTTGATAATACTTCCCGTACCAGGTATATTTATTTCTAAAAGTGTTAAATTTGTCAAAAAGTATCCAGAAAAATTTAAAACGAATATTACTGTACAATCATAATAACACAAGAAGAGCAAAATTTTATGATATTCATAGAAATAGTGCAAGATGGGGGAGTCCATATAATAGTGCTTCCCTACTTTATAATAAACTACCTGAAAGCTTAAAAAAAATTAGATTATAAACAGTTTAAAAAAAACCTTGCTTGTATTTTTAAATGATAAGAACTATTATGATATAAAGGAATTTACTCAGCATAAAAAAAACTTAATTAGATTTTGCACTGTGTATATTGTTTTATTTGAATTACATTTTTTTATATAATTGTGTTATGTATTTTGACTTGTTCTAAACATACATGTATGTCACAGAACTTAATAAAAAATCTAAATCTATATATACAGTATAATATTTATTTTTTTTACTCTAATTGAAGCCAAAATATTCAACAATATAAAAAATTTATGCTTTATTTTTCATGAGCCAAAATACAGTTTGATATTATTCCAACACTGTTTTTATATAAAGTGATTCATTTTTCATTTTTTAATCAACCCAAGAACCAAGAACATATAATTTTAAAGTCATATTTTCTTAAAAAATAAACAAATTGCTTTTCTAAAATTACTTTTCACTTATTATACAGTAAAATGTCAAGTTGCGGTGAAATGAATTTAGTTTTCAACACCTATATATAAATAAATATTTTTTTCAAATCAAAGTTTGTAGGTACGTTTTAGACTTTAGACGTTGATAGATCGAGTGGATAAAGCACAATCGTACAAAAATATATGAAAAGGGAAAAAAATTATGATGTAGCTGTGTAGAATGAAGCAGGATTACGAAGAATCAATACTTTTTCAAGCGTCGAGGAACAAAGATTCTTATATTTATTATATAAAATTAGTGTATAAAGTTGAGTTATTCTGCTATGGGCTTACGCAAACATCATGTGATTTGTTTGTTTCAATACATTCGGATCCGAGAAATTGATCTAAAGTTCTAAATTGAAATTGCTACACAATTATTCATCTTTATTTTTCAATTTCAGCCAAGTAACTCAAACCAAAAAGAACGACTACGTACATTAATTGCAATGCTTAAAATTTATTATAGTATTTATATTTCTTGTACCCACAAAACTCGACCCGCAACAAAGACATCAAATTTTTGCATTTAGGTTAGGAAACGCCTGAATCCATATATTATAACGAGGCCAGATGAGTTCGAAAATGCTGAAATTTTTAAGACCCAACTTAAATTTTTAAATGGTGAATTATTATGTTCCTATGTTGTAACGGCAATCATTCTTTTGATTTTTCATTGATACGTTTATAAAACAGATGATGTTTTATATAATATATATGTGATACCTGCAAAATAAAAACTTTGTACCGGCCATCAAACTATGTTTTTATGACTTCTCGTACAGTACCATCAAAACTCAACGCGCAACATGGACATCAAATTTTATCATGATTCTTAATAAAAAGAAAGGACTGAAAGGGGCGTGGGTTCAAACCTGAACTTTGAGTCAATTTTTAGCAACAAAACTTTCTGTCTTCTAACTAAAATAATAAAAAAAAATATGGTACTTTCTATTCACTTCTGCTACAAAAAAGTCATTAAGGTTGTCCAATATATTATATGCTCACTCAATTCATGAAAATAACACACAACTTTGTTTGCGTGCTTCTAGTATTCTTTATATTTTATTTATTTATTTTAAATCATTTGGCTTCTACAGGGACAAACACTGATCAAGTCAAAACCATATATATATATATACATATATATGAAAACAAAATCACAACCTGCATAGTAAAATTATGAATCAATTAACAATTAAAATGGCAAATAAAGCAAATAAAAAATAAATTAACTTAAAGTAAAGTGCGCGCTAGAAAAAAAAGTTGAGTTAGTATTTTCTAAAAATAGTTCAAGTCGTCCTCCATATCAAACCAAAATTCAAAAAATTCTATCTCAAATAGGTTTGCCAGAAAAAAATTCCAAAGTCAGAGTGAACGCGTCGCTTAACATGGGGCCTTACCTGACAAAGACCCTCGAATATCTCGTAAAAATACACCGTTAGGTGGTATGAAAAAAATATAGTGATGTTCTATGACCCAAGCTTTAACCAAAAACCGATTAAAAAATTTTTCGCTCGAATCCATTTTTCCGTAAAAAAATAATAAAAAATCTTATGGGAATTAACATGGTAGATTTTCTTGATTTTTTTACGGAAAAATGGATTCGAGAGAATTTTTTTTCAATTGGTTTTTGGTTAAAGCTTGGGTCATAGAACATCACTATATTTTTTTCATACCACCTAACGGTGTATTTTTTCGAGATATTCGAGGGTTTTTGTCAGGTAAGGCCCCATGTTAAGCGACGCGTTCTCTCTGACTTTGTAATTTTTTTCTGGCAAACCTATTTGAGATAGAATTTTTTGAATTTTGGTTTGATATGGAGGACGACTTGAACTATTTTTAGAAAATACTAACTCAACTTTTTTTTCTAGCGCGCACTTTACTTTAATACAATATTTTCAAGCAATTTACTACTAAAAAATGATTTTACTGAATAATAATCCTTATTAATTAAAGTTTCCTTTAATATGTTTTATTTTTAAAAGAATTATGATTGGTTTTATTTGTAAGACTATAATTTCGTAGAAAATCATAAATTTTGGCTGCAGTTTAATACGTATTTTGTTTGATACCATTTTACATAAATCCAGAATTGTGAATGTCTATTGCCACTTTATTTTTACATTAATTTTTTGTGTAAGATAATTACTAATTACAGTAGCTATGAAGTCTTTTTGTTTCAGAGGAAGCATATTGAACGGTATTTGCTTGTTTTTATTTTCAGTGATTCAGATTGTTGAATTATAGTGTATAACCTTCGCGAAAAAAAAATGTATATATTTATGTATAATGCATAATATATTTATGCATAAATGAACGAATTTATGTATAATTATTTACTTGCTAGAAAAAGCTGTTATTATTGTGTCTAATCGAATAAAATTTTGAAATTTTAAAGCAGCTTTCAAATAATAATATTCTCTCTGCCTTGCTGAGTTTTTACCTTTAAGGGAAGGAATATATTATCTTTTATTCAAATTTAAAATAAAAAAATAAATATTTCAGAACTTAGTTTTTTTCCCTGTTAAATATTATGTATTTTTAACCCAATATAATTCTTTCTTGTAGATAATTGTATAGTCCAACATTATGATGCCCAGCTCAGATTGACTCAGAAAACGTTATAAACAGCGCTAGGTTAATTTTCACTTCTGTCACATATCAATTAGGTTGGAAACATGTTTTAACAAATGAAACATTTCAGGAAAAAAAGAAAAGTTGCTAAATTATTTCAAATATCTGACTGAGAGCTCACTTATTTCTTTACTGTCGTCAAAGATGTGTAATTCTATGGGGGACTAAATGTCAGATAATTTGAATTTAAAAAGCCTAGAGACTTTATAGTTTTAAAGGGTTGTAAACTTATACCGTACATCGAATGAATTATTTATTACGATTGGTACGCTGAATGAAGTGCTGCATTTTCTAACTCATTAAATACAAAGATACAAGCCAAGAATTAAGAAGATCGGTATGTGTTTCCTGTGCTTTAATTTTTTCAGCAATGGATAAATGGCAAGAATTTTACTATTGCATTCTACAGTATATATTGGTAAAGTAGGAAAAAAAAAAAGGTTTTACCATCTAATACCCTCAAAATCGAAGAATTCACGCTTATTCTAAATGGTCAACATTCTCTATGTTTGCGTATTACATTTTTACGTAACAATGACATCAAAGCGTTTTGCAGTACAATTTTTAGAATGTTACAGCCTTGGAGCATTCAAAAAATAATTATATGAAAAAACAAGTCATAATACACAACTCGAAGTCTTTTTATCAAAAGATGCAATAAAAAAAAATCACAGAGATTGTCAATTTGTTATTTATTTACCATGCGTAAAGGTTCTTGTTCTAGCATTCTCTTACGTTTAGGATAATAGGTGTAGCTTAGGAAACGTCTAAAGCTAGACGGACACGTTCTTTCATCAATGAACCAACTGACGTCTAAAGCCATCAGGGAACACGCACTACTGCAGACTAAGTGATAAGAATTTACTAGTGGAAGGAAAGAACTTTGTGTTTCCTGTGGTTGGAAATTCTTGGTGATACAATGGACCAATTATAATATAAATCTTATATTTATATATTTAAATTAAATATTCATATTTATTTATCTTTATAAAAACAAATGTAATACCAATGGTTCGATGCAGAACGAAAGATAGCCAGATGTAAAAATATTATGACGTGATGACTCGGGTGAATTATATTATACATTATAGTAAAATATATATAATTAAAAACGTGGAAACTAAATGCATATCTGTACTCAGTCACTGAAAAATCTTCATTATGCATCCTTTTCTTACAACTATCGCTAATATGTAAATGAATTGTGTTTACTAATTTATTTTATGCTGTCGTAAATATATATATATATATATATATATATATATATATATAGAGGTTTCGTAAATTATTCAAGAGACGACGTCAGATTACTGTCTATTATCATGCAAAGAATAAGAATTTTGAATTTGACTAAAATACTGAGGAAAAGTTACAAAAATTAATTTACATAACAGTCTTTGCAGTACTGCATAGAAAAGCAAGCAGTGAGTCCAGTGACTACATAATATTTTCTGGAACAGTCTATAGTGATATATCCAGTTAAGGGCATTGGGTGTAGCACCGGTAGTTGGCAACACTGACGTATCTTCACCATGTTAATTTTTGGTCCTTGCTCCTCAGAGTAATTTTTATGCTAGAGCTAAGCTGATTGCTGTAGTATCAAGATTATATAATTAGTAGCCCAAGTTCACAATTTGGCTAAATAAAGCCTGATTTAAAGAAAAGTATTTTTTAGTAATTTTTTAAATTTAAATGCATTTTTCTAAAATATAAAAAGATACTTTTCTTTAAATCAGGCTTTATTTAGCCAAATTGTGCACTTGGGCTACTAATTATCTTGATACTACAGCAATCAGCTTAGCTCTAGCATAAAAATTACTCCGAGGAGCAAGGATCAAAAATTAACATGGTGAAGATACGTCAGTGCTGCCAACTACTGGTGCTACACCCAATGCCCTTAATACTCAGATAAGCTTATTCCGAGCTGGGGTGTCAATTTGTAAAATTGTGGGCATGCAAGGCTACAATGAGAAAATCGAGGAAAAAAAAAAGAGATTACAGAGCTGCCTAAACAGAGCAACATTTGTTACTGAATTTTGGAATAAATGAGGTTAGATCCTCTGAATTCGATAATAGTAGCATTAAATAAAACATCTACATTGAGAAAATCACATGCTTGACAACACATTTTCATTTTTTTTTATACTTTCTATTTTAATTAAGTGCATGGTGCCTTTGTTTCTTGTTATTTGCTTATTACAACTCCTATCCTAGGTACATTTGACGCAATGCTGTTTACTGTAACGTTGATGTTTAACATGATAAATGTAACTATTAATATTTTAGTTATTATTTTCCTCGGTTACCTGTCGAATTTCATGAACTGCAATGTAGAACAGGTAGTACGGGGTTTTATTATTTGAATGGTATTTTGTTATAATTCATAATAATTATCAAATTTTAATAACAGCTAATATAATACAATCCAACTATCGTGATGTATGTAACCTCTAATATGTTTATTTCTTCCAATCTTTGGAATTTTAGATTGTTCCGGTACAAGAAAAAACATTGGTTCTCGTTTTACAGTTATATATTATTATATGTGTATTAACTTTACTAATTATTAAAATATGGCTCTCAGACCCCCTTTTTTTAAATACAAAAAATCCTGTTTAGTAAATCAACTCTCATTCTCCAAAGACTCAATTTATAATAGCATTAATAGCATTGCAACTATTTCAAGGTGTGGAAATGTGTGAACTGTATTATAGCGTAATATAAGGAAACGAAAACTTCATTTGAACTAAAATTTGTTGTAGATTACACTTATAATTTTCTAATTTGCAGAGTAATTTCCTTTCACAAAAAGTACAAAACAAACGATTCTCATTTCATAAATTTAATAATGATTTAGTGACAATAATAATTTAACAATGATAATTATTTTTTATGATAACAAATTTGTTGCGTTAAGGTAGAGATAACGTAGATCAGCTGTTCGACGTATAGGTCCCTTTGATTACGTGTAAACCTTAGCAAATTTACAAAAATTCTGATTTTTTTTAGGGCAGATGTTATAATAGTGCCTAAAAGCTATATAGAAAAAATTTCAAAACAATTTAACGAGCCGATATTTGTAATTAATGTTTTTAATTTTCAGTATAGGGCTTTCCCATGGAGAGACAAACTAAAAACTTAATTAAAAAAAAGCGGCTCGTTAAATAAATTGTTTTGAAACTTTTTCTATGGCTTTTATGTACTCTAAAAAAAAATCAGAATTTTTGTGAATTTGCTAAGGTTTACATATTAATCAAAGGGACCTACGTCGAACAGCTGATCGACGTTATCTCTACCTTAATTGGTACAGTTTAACTCAGAAAATGCTCACATAATGAGCTTGCTTTAAATTCCGTTTTAGAATAAAGAAACTGGCAATTTTTTTCTCACAATCAGTTTCGTATTGTATAATTATCGGAGCACCATGATTTAACCTCGTTAGCTGTTTCGTTTACTTCGCTTATTTTTCTTTTGTTAATTCTTTTAAAAAAAAAACAAAAAAAAAACAGGATTTCTGACATCAAGCTACCTTTCGGAGCGCTATAAGGATGCTAAAAGTAAGTTCTGGTAAGGTGGCATATTTCGCATTAATTTCCACAAATTGTTCAGTATTTGTTCTATAGATCAAACAAAATATAAGACTGCGTGGATTGGAGACGACTGATTTTATCACAACCAGTTATTTAATTTACTTAATATTATGTTTTTATCTATAGTATCTATACTGTTATATATGCTTCATTTAAATAAAAAAATATAATCTTATTTATAACCTGATTAAATGAAAGCATGAAAGCTTTGCTATTTATAATATGATAATATTTGAATTAGAATATCCATTTAGGGTATCACCTTTTCACCTATTGATCCATTCAATTCGTTTAACAGCGTGTAATTTTCCCAGCTTTACTCGTGAAAGTCAAGTTTTATTATAATTTTATTGGTGGTGATATCATAATAAAATATCTTATCACAAATTCACTAAACTGTTATATTTAAAGTAAATTCCCATATAAGTGAGGTTTTACGTGTTAAATGTAATTATCATTATTATTTGAGCTTTTATTACAATTTATGTTAATTTTGAGGTAACACATGTTTCCCACTTCTGATTTTCTCAAGTTTCTATATGTATACCTACACTTATACACATACTTCACTTGCTTGCTCGCATTCACACCTGATTACACATTAAGGCTAATAATTTCCCTTTTACCTGATGCTTATTTAATTACAGTTCAAATACTTCTCAACGTACGATGGTATAAATTGCGGTGTAATTTATCTGCTTCTCAAAGTTACCCCTCCGTAGAAGTTACAGAAGTGGAGACAATCGTTATGTTTCACATATGCGTGTCTGAAATATAGTATTCATGCATATTAGAATGACTATATAGCACCTAAGTACAATAGTTAGTGAGTCTCATTTTAGAAATCATTCATTGCCTTTATTATTCTTTTTGTTTGTAAATTACAGAATTAGACCAATTAAGTATACGTTGTTGCTGAATTTATTTGTTTCAATATTTTTAAAATTCTTCTTTGAGATTATTTTTTAACCAATGTGTACGGTACAACAAGGGAGAAGGAAGCTCATATGTTAAGCTAAGGTTATTTCCTTATATTAAAAGAAATATAGTTATATTTTCATAATAATAATTTGATTACAATGGATTAATCAATGTGACTTAATTACATTTGATTAATAAATTGATCTATTATTATGATTATACTCTGTGTTGTATGTATAAGTTTATAGGTTTTTATTTCTATACTGTATAATGTTTGTCATATTTTATATATGTTTTAGGATTGTACCTATTATAATATTATGTATCTATCAATGTATCCACAATAAAGAGTGTCTTTATTGGATCCAATAAGCAAATCAAATCAAATATAATAGAAACCAAAGTGCCTAAATTTCACACTTACTATATAGTTGTACAGTTTACGGATAATATATCAGAATCACAAGACGAAACGTGTGAGCGATGACGGTGGGCGGACGACGGTCGGTGTGACGAGGAATTAAGATTTTTCAAGGATTTGGAAATGTGGCTGCAGTAGAGAAGGCAGAGTGACAGCATACGGGGTACGACAAGAGAAGCCGGCCCACCTGCAGTTATACGCCGTGTTAGCACTTGGGAGCAGAGAAAGTCAAGTACGGTGCGTATTATGATAGGTTTATATATACCTATATATAATATATATACGTGTGTGTGTGTGTATTAGAGAAGCTGCATGGAAGGAAGCAAGCGGCGAAAAGCAAGCAAGTCTCATTGAGCGAGTGAAACAGCCGGTGACGAGAAGGCAATTTAAAGCCAAGTGATAAATGTAGACTGAAGCAGCTAGATAATGCGAGACGAGTCTTGGTATGTATATCCATAATTCCACTTACATTAGTCTTATCAAATATTCTTGAGCCGTTATATTATGAAATATTAATAGATTAATGTATTATATACGTATATAATATTTATACTAATAATAAATGGCATGTATGCACAGTGTGAAAATGTGGTTGAGTAATTCAGCTGTAAGTGTTGCTCCTTTAACAGCACCACCTTTAAATGGGTATAAAAGGTAATTAACGCTAACTCATTCTACTTATATCCCTTGCCATAATATTATAATGAGTATAGCCTATGTATACATACGAGATATAAACAACGCATTTTGTGCTACAATTAGCCATGAGCTGTTTCCTTCTGCATGCCACCAACTGAGCCTAAATGCTTCCTACAGCTTTTACCTTTATAAGAAACGGTTAACAATTACCCAAAGGCCTTTTCATGTGATGAAATGTAGTATTAAATTTTATGGATCAATGCTCTGAGCTGTAAAATATTTAAACCTAAATCAATGGTATAAGGTGGAGATGCATAACAATTCATCCTACATGAAATATTTCTGTACTTATATTATATATTGCATTCATTTTATCGTATGCTGTATGGTGTTTGTTGCTACAGTTAATATTTATGAATCAGGACTAAATCTAAGAAGAAAAAAAAATATATATGACAACACATATATCAGCTATATATACACAGTCACAGATACATGTCATAGTATCTATACCGAGTAACTAAATTTGTTGAATTCAAAATAATCCCAAAATTCATGTGCAGTAAAATTTTATATTTAGCTTTTTATTTCAATTTAAAAAATGTTTTGCTTCAAGTCACTTTGAATTTTACTAAAAGAGACATCATTAAATTTCTTTGTAAAGGTTCCGGGAAGCATATTTACAAAGTCTACGGTCTGATCGCAAAAGTTCTTTTCCGACCGCTAGGTGGCGACACTTCTTACCTGCGGGTGTCGCTGATTGGCTGCGAGGAGCGAGCGCGCGAAAAAGAGAATTGAACGATTTAAAAAAGTAATTAACATTGTAATTGTCCTATTTTATTAAAACAAATTTTTAATTTTCAGGACATAAATATTAAATAAATGTATTTAATTATAAATATTAAATTGTAAACTATTGATACGCTAATAAAATAAAATAGCAACTTTTATTATTATAAATAAATAATATAATATACATATATTATATCAAAGTGGAAAAAAAAAAGAAAAAAAAAAGTAAGTGTATGGATCATACGTGACAAAAGAAAAACCTGAAACCAAAACTATCACGTTTAATTTTTTCCCAAGATTTGTTGTGCCAATTGCCTAATTCAAGAAAACGAATAGCTTTTGGGTGGATACTGAAATTTATAATTCTAACTTCAGATGACTTTTTTTTTAATTATTAATATTTTTTTATTTTTACAATGCATTTCATGTAATTTAAATTATATATTTATTTTCAATTTCCTTTCATGTTTTTATACGTTTTCGTTTTAATGCGTATTAAACGATCATAATATATAATATATATATATATAAATATATATATATATAAATATATATATATATATATATATATATATATATATATATATATATATATATATATATATATATATATTATGATCGTTTAATACGCATTAAAACGAAAACGTATAAAAACATGAAAGGAAATTGAAAATAAATATATAATTAATTTGAATTACATGAAATGCATTGTAAAAATAAAATAATAATAAAATAATTAAAAAAAAAAAAACAGTCATCTGAATTTAGAATTATAAATTTCAGTATCCACCCAAAAGCTATTTGTTTTCTTGAATTAGGCAATTGGCACAACAAATCTTGGGAAAAAATGAAACGTGATAGTTTTGGTTTCAGGTTTTTCTTTTGTCACGTATGATCCATGCACTTACTTTTTTTTTTCTTTTTTTTTCCACTTTGATATATGTATATTATATTATTTATTTATAATAATAAAAGTTGCTATTTTATTTTATTAGCGTATCAATAGTTTACAATTTAATATTTATAATTAAATACATTTATTTAATATTTATGTCCTGAAAATTAAAAATTTGTTTTAATAAACTAGGACAATTACAATGTTAAATACTTTTTTATATCGTTCAATTCTCTTTTTCGCGCGCTCGCTCCTCGCAGCCAATCAGCGACTCCCGCAGGTAAGAAGTGTCGCCACCTAGCGGTCGGAAAAGAACTTTTGCGATCAGACCGTAGACTTTGTAAATATGCTTCCGGGAAAGGACTTTAAGGAAATTTATTGTTCAGAAGCACTAAATGATAAAAAGCATATCGTATGCCCAATTTATTTTTTAAATCAAATTCGATCTCTACTTCAATTTCCATAAATTTATTAGAGCCAACTTTTTGCTTAATCACAAAAGTATAAATATTATACATCAATAATATATATATATATATATATATATATATATATATATATATATATATATATATATATATATATATATATATATATATATATATATATATATATATATATATATCACTTATATGAAAAGAAATAAAATACTGAAGCGTTTTTTTAAGTTAAACAATTGCATATATCTAACACGTATCGATTATATTAATCAAAGAAGTAATTTAAAAAAGGGGTCTCCTTTGTGCTGAAATAAAACATGATGAAATTATAATATTTGTTGTAACTGATTCTTACAGGTTTACGGCTGTAGAGGTATCACAGTCAATATTAATAATTACATCAGTGATTGGATTATGTCAATTTTAATTAATAGTTAAAGATAGTTGTAGATAAGATCCCTATATCAGTATAGGGATTTTGGTTGTAGGTAGAGCCATGCTATCAGATAAACACATGACATATTATATTATGCTCTGCATGATCGCCAAAGTTATTGACTTCTACTGCACTTGCTAATTCAAATAAAGATTTGAATTTTTTTTCTGCATTTTTGTTTTTGTGTATTCGATAACAATAATTCACTACTCAGACTCACAGCTATAGCCTCAGGGAGATGGAGTAAGGCGTGTGGTCTAATATTTAGGATAAGAAGCCATAATGGCGGCTGCCATTTCAATAATATTGCCGTTCAAAGTATAACATTACCATATAACATGTAATTAATTTTTATAGGGTAGTTGCAATTTATTTGTCTATTTAAGAAATGTTTACCAATCGTTTAGCCTGAAATATACCACAAAATTGTACCACAATCTGACAATATCTCTGCGTGGAATATAATTGTAAGGACATAAATACATTATTATTCTCTGGGAAAATATTTAAAGAATACATCAAAACAAATTTATGAGTATTACGATAAATTGGACACAGAGACAGACAGAGAAAGCTCGAGGACTGGTCTGTCTGCACTTGCGTGTGCTGCCCGCTCTCTTGTCCGCTCAAGTAACGCCACTGCCTTGAACGATAGAATTGATTGTCTCGTGCAGGCCAGTGCACTGCCCGAATTTTCTATATACTCTCGATCTTTCTCCCTACGTCCCTAGCTGCCGTCTCGACCTACCTGCATGCCCTTGCTTTGATATATATATATACGTATTACGTACATCTTTTTCTCAAGCTTCTTCGTTCGTGGTTCAATATATAGCTTCGTCTATAAACACGCTATCAGTGATTTTATACACAGTATTGGACCGTGTAAAGCTTTAATCGCTTAATGTAATAAAAAAATTTAATACACTTAAAACGTAGATTTTACAACCACTAGACAGTCCAGTCCTGCATCCTCATGCAGTACAAAATATGCTTAAGGGATTGCATCATGAATATAAATATAATGATATAAAAATATAATTCATAAAGGTTATGTTTTTTTTTTTTAAAAATCACATGTTTTGTACATATAATATTTTGTATAAATATATTTTTGTTGTGGAATTATTGTGCCGATTGTTATCAAATAGTAATTTATCTTGAAGTTTTACAATCGCAACTCACGCGATCTCCTATGGCTGTCACTTTTTATTTTACAAATAAACTTGAACTCTGATCTGACCCATATTCCCATCACATCAAACATTTTATATTACTTGCCGCGTCCTCTCAGATTTTATTCCCTGTTTTCACTCACTCTCTGTCCCATATGCTTTCAACTTTGGCATCACAACCTTCCAAAACAAGTTTATTGGATATGGCGGGTGGTGGTTTCGGATCTTTTCCAATCTTCCTACACAACACACAACATTTTTTTGTTATATTGCATCAAATCGTATAGCACAGTAACAGAACTGATTCATTAAAAAAAATATATATACAGTATCTATAGAAGCTATTGCTGTTCAGTGCAATGGGTTAGAAAAAATGTTTTCATCGCGATACAGTTGGTGTCTGGTGTGGTAGCGTGAGGCGTATTATTCAGCAGGCTGGTTCTGCACGACACACCCCAGCCAGCTATCACCATTAGGGGAGTGTTATTGAGTGGAAGCATACTAAGTGACAGATGTCCGTATCTCGCCAAAATGATTTGTCACTCTCCATGAACATGAATGCAAGCAAAATTTGAAACTAAAAATACTGCAGAGCTGTATATAAGCAACATTTAATAGCTATATATTTTTAATGACATTTATTTTTATGCTAATAAATTATTTTTGGAATCGCATTTCGTTTTAATCATATTTTAGTTTTAGAGTTATATTTATTTGTTAAAGGTTGGCACCAATTAAGTCAGTTCAGTAAGTTAATGGAGGATGTCAATAGATTTGATTATATTAATAATTACCAAACTTATTTTGGATTGACAATTTTGACTTTGCATAAATATGGAAGTCAAGGTCACAGGTCAAACTACAAACAGTTTGTTATTTTACTATCATCACATATAAATTTAAAATGTATTTTCATATACTACAGAACTTGAGATACCAATTTTTTTTATCGTCGCTCAAGAGTGACCTTTTTTTATTATTATTATAATTTTTTAAATTTGAAATAATAAAATAATATCTAAAGCTCATCAACCTAAGTCAGCTGAGGTGTGTAACATATGTGAAATTCATCAAATTCATCAATATCTATTGACCTTCTCCATTACCTCATTGATTCTTATTGTACTGAACTGATGCCAACCTAAATCCCTAAATCTTATTAAACTTACACAACATATTTTTTAATTTGTTGGCCGAACGTGTGAATATATAAATAAATAATAATGTAATACATATATGTATATTATAAATAATATAATGGTCATAACATTATGTTATACCAACAAATTATTTTACAATGTAAATCGATCGCATGCATATTATTCTAGTATGTATAATATATAGCAAAGTCAAGGAAATAAATTCAAATATAATATGCCAACTGAAAGAAGAATATAAACATTCTAAATAAATTAATAAATAAATAAATTTATATTATATCCACTAAACTTGATATTAGTGTGAAAACCAAAGTGCACTTGAAAATGTTAGCTAATGTTTTTATTAAACTTTGGTGTATTAAAAATATTAAGAATATAATTTTTTTCTGTAATTAATACTTTATTATTGGGTTTGTTCTTTGTTGTAAGAATATAATATGCTATTTTATTACCACCTCTTTTTTAATTAATTAAAAAGTATAATACAAAATATTTATTCTAAGAGTGCTTCTTGAATTTTAGAGCAAAACATTGATGAACTGTCTAAGTCAGCCATCTATTTATTTATTTAATGCTTTTCTATCGATCTCTGTGTATATCAGGTAGTGGTGCTTAATATAGCACACTTGCCGTGCAACGCAAAATGACGAAATTAAATTGATAATTACTTGAGTAATACGACAAGTCACAGAATCGTGCAGATCTAAAACCATACTTTATATATATATATATATATAGACAAATGGGGTATCGCTCTAGAAATTGATTTCAAATTAAGTTTTAATGTTTATTTTCAATTAAAGTTGTATTGATCGATTTTTCAATTTATTTAGTACACAAGTTTATTGTATTTTACGACTATACTGAAATACCGAGCATGGGAGTACTCGTCTGGGCTGAATCAGGTCATACCTTCCATTTCTTGCTACAGTACAATTCTATAACGCCGTTTTTTTGGTGCAATTTTGTCGTACTTAATTGCTTTGAAGTTTTATGACAGCCATCTTGGCTACGAATTCGTTTAGACTTTGTCATAGGATTTCACGGCAAAAGCACCAAACTTGTCGCGCCACATCACTCGCGGCCCATGTAATCCACTTTAACGATTGCGACTTGTAAATTTTGTTCGCAGTCGTGATGTACCTTCAAAATCTGGTTGGTAACGAGCACGCGTGTGTTAGGGGTGCTTCGTTTTTCTACCTTTTCCCCACTTTTATATTACACACTTCTTAAGTATGTCCGTAAATACACAGTTAGATGATAATCGATCATTTTATTTTCCTTAAATGTTATACCTGTACAGTTGGTTGATATGATTATTGATTCATGAATGATAAATATGATAATGCATTTACGAATAAACCTATGGGAAGCTTAATTTAAAAACACAATAATACTGAAAAGGTATATTCGATCAAGGTACTTTACGATATTCCAATAAAATAATTCTGCAAGTTGTTGAATTGCCAACAGTCATTACTAATTTCTTCTTGATTGATGACTGTTTAATCATTTATTTGGATAGCTGGATCTGAAATCACTGAAAACTTTGTTTGCAGCCAGGATATTTGATATTTTTTTAAGATGTTAAGCAATGTAGAGGGGGGTGAGGAATAGGAAGTCGTCGGCCACAGGTGTCATATCTTTGTCACCACACATCAGCTAGTACCTTCATTTTGTCACGTAACATACGAATCTAGCCAGTCAAGTTTGGTATAAATAAGTTGTTTTCACAGATCATATAAAAATATTTTAATGCGTGTATATCCAATTGACATTATATAATAATATAATTATATATATATATATTTTTAAGTTTTTTATTATTAAATTGTGTACAAATACAGTCCAACCAAGGCCCTATAATTATTTATTTAAATGTAGTATATTTTGAAGTTAATTATTGTGTTTATTTCCAAATTTTTCAATTAATTTTTTTTAATTATTGAAAGTTTGTGATGTCATCACTCATCAGTGTCCAAGTTTCATCTTTTTGTTGAACGTGGCTTCTTTCTGCACGGGTTATAAAAATGCACATTACATTGCTTCTCTATTATTTTTGCATGTAAAATGTTACAACTACTTTTTTATTATTATTTTTCCTTTTTTTTCTTACCCATTTGATCATTTTTTCTTTTTTTCTGCATTAATTTTTCGCCATAATTGAAGAACACAACTTCTCCTCTCCTCGTAGGAACCAATTTATGATAATTAAAAAAAGTATGAATTATTATGAGGCTTAATAAGCTTAATTACTGCAAACTTTTAATTATAAGGCTTAAGATACAATTATATACTGTAGAAGGAAAATAAAATTGGAAGAGTCCTAAAAAATGTTTGATTTTAATTGTTTTTTGTTGATTGCCCCTCCCCTTCCCCTCGTATTTTATACCCCTCCTTTAACTAAAACATATATAACACAGCTTGAAGCAAAATTTGTGCACTTTCTACATGTTATTTTATATTTTATACATGGTGAGATAAGCACGTTTAATTAGTAATAATTACGTCACTCATAAATAAAAAACTTTTTTCTTAAATTGAGTATAGGTGCTTTTTTTAGTTTGTAATTTGGAAGTCTCGAGTATATAGGTTTTAATTCCCTCTTCCAGTTATAGCTTTCACTTCTCATAAGGAACAGACTGTATCCAAACTTAGTGAGGGCGAAGAGAGACAAATGGGGGGAGGTTGTGATTTCGATAACTTTTTTGCTGTTGACATCAGTAAATGACGGCTGCCACAACAGAAGACATGCTGAAAAAATACATCGCGGCAAGGAAAGTAGTAAAGAAAAAATAAAATTAATTTGTCAAAATAAAGTAATAAAAATATTTTTAAAACATTGATCGACTCATATATTTTAATTTAACTTTGATAGCGTGAAGTAAAATACACTGTTATAGCAATTATTTTGAAAGTTTAGATAGTATGTTTAGGTAAAGTTATGTAAATAAATTTTGATATTATTAAATCAAATCTCAACAGTCGGTTAATGCTACAGTAAATACGGATATTGATGGCTAAAAAAATCGTAGGAAAAAAGAAAAAAAAGGGGGGAGAGTCCAAGCATCATCACTGCACGATAAAAAGTCAACACGTCCACCGGAAAATTATGATATATGATTGTTTTTGTTCGCCGTAGACATTGCAGCTTATATTTATTAATTTACAGTATTTCTCATTTGATACAACAATGAATACAGAAAAATAGACGGAAGCGGGGGAGAACAAAAAGTATCGTACAACATTTTTAAGCACTATTTCATAGAAATTACTGATATCCTGACACATAATAAAATTACATTTAAAAATGCGAGGAAATTGTTGATGCACTTGTATTTTCAGTATTTATCATGGAATTTTTTGCTTGTGTTAAACTAGACGCAATTCTTTATTATTTATCATACATTGAATGGGCGCGATTCACGAAGCAGTTAGCCAGGTTTCTAACCACGTTTAGCTTAAACACATTTAACTAGGTGGCTTAACAAGTTAAACAGGTATAGTTAAACGTGGTTAAGCTAAACGTGGTTAGAAATCTGGATTACTGCTTCGTGAATCGCACCCCAATAACGCTTAACTCATTAGGTTAAAGTCTGTGTTTTGTTTAGTTTGGTGGAAGTAGCAGCAAACTTACTAACTGTAAGTAAAATTCTTCTGTCTTATTGTTTCAAGTACTTGACTGTCGACCTAAAATCTCAGCATCTCCTCATGATGTGATACATTAATGGGCGCGATTCACGAAGCAGTTAGCCAGGTTTCTAACCACGTTTTAGCTTAACCACGTATAACTATAGGTTGGTTTAACACGTAAAACAGGTATTAGTTAAACGTGGTTGAGTTAAACGTGGTTCCTGGCTAACTGCTTCGTGAATCGCATCCTATCTATATTATAGCTTCCTTGCGCGACATCCGATAAATACTTTTTATTGAATCGTTTTCAGTCTTGTGCAATTTGAATATTGCAAGTAAAATATGTAATCTTTTGATCATTTTCTTAAATCAAGGTTATTTAATTTTGTTGTTATTGTTGTAAGTAGAAATTCATAATTAATATTGTTTAATAAAATTCATTAATTTTTAAAAGAAAATAATATTTAGAAGCAGTAAAATTCTGCTGTCATATTTTTTTAAACTGTACTATTGTACTACATAAATTTACAGCTTGCTCTTGTGATTTTTTTTTAATAAAATCATCTTATTATTAACTAATAATCATTTTAAATTTAGTATACCTACCCTCACCCCCTTTAAATTGGAGGGCCTTCAACATGCAGTGTTAATCACGAAATGTTTGGCATGTTGATAGAGAGAGGAGGATTAATTTATTATCGTTAAAATTAATAGTCTGATCGCTTTTCAAGAAAGGCACTATATTAACACTGGTGAATGGCAACAAAAATGTTTAAAAACGTATGTCTGGGGATGTACAAGAAATTGATTGAAATTTATTTCGCAACAAAGCGTGCTAATTACAGGCCTTATCCAAGTGAATTATAAATTTAATGTTTGAAAGTGAACGGAGAAAAAAGAATGATGAATACATATTTGTATTATTGATTTACTGCCAATCACCAATTTCCCAATTTGTAAAAGCTATATTATTTGTTTTATTGTATAAGCCTAGATTTTTGTTCGAACAGATTTCATTCACAGTCTTTAATACCAAGTCCTATTAAAAATGGAAGTTTCATACATTTCTTTGTGTTCTTGTTATAAATTTAACATGCTTATTTCCAATAGCTTCACAACGTTTCTAAACCAGTGTTTCTCTGAAATAGGTATCGCCTCATTATGTAATTAAATAATTTTGTAAATAACATCTTTGATGTAATGAAATTACTGAGCATATATTTATGATACAAAGTTTAGAAAATACCTTCTATTAATTTTTCTTTAAAATATAATGTTAGAGTGAGAGCCATAATGTCATATTAATTAGCTAATTAATATACCTTTTTAATTCGTAGCCGCTGGGTAGTAATGAATCAAAAGAGAGAGAGCTCTAGCAATGGTACATTTTTTATTTATACAATTTTGTTACACACCAGAATTCCTTTAAGGTAGGGATAACGTCGAACAGCTGTTCGACGTAATCCCCTTTGATTAACATGTAAACCTTAGCAAAATGACAAAAATTCTGAAATTTTTTTGAGAGGCAGATATTAGTGCCTAAAAGCCATAGAAAAAGTTTCAAAAACATTTAACGAGCCGATTTTTTTAAATTAATTTTTTAGTTTGGCTCTCCATGGGAAAGCCCTATGCTGAAAATTAAAAAAATTAATTAAAAAAAATCGGCTCGTTAAATCGTTTTGAAATTTTTTCTATGGCTTTTAGGCACTAATATCTGCCTCTCAAAAAATTTTCAAAATTTTTGTCAATTTGCTAAGGTTTACATATTAATCAAAGGGGATTACGTTGAACAGCTGTTCGGCGTTATCTCTACCTTAACATGTCGTTATCACCCTTTCTTATGTCAGATGCAATATGTTGTACAATTTATCCCTTATAACCAACCATCAAGGCAAGTTTCAAGCTCTTTGGGGTGCATTCCTTGAAGAGGAGTAGGAGGAGGAAAGCTTAAACCTGTGTGCATGCCCAGAGGAAGAAAACAATACTGCACTGCAATACTGCATTATGCAGTAAAATATATTATTATATTATATTTTTAAAGCTAGTTAATTTCTTAATTCCTTATAACTTATAACAACAATTTTACCGTGGAACTTCGCTGTTCAATTATTTTACACTGCATGTTTCAGTGAGGTAATTCGCCTTCTGAATGGCATGTTTTCAAGATCGACTTCATCGGATTATCAATAAATCTAAAATATGTTATCAGTAAGATCCTAATTAAAAGTTAAAATAATTTTGAAAAAAAGAAGTAAAAACATCATTATTGAAGATTTTGATTAAATAGTTAAAGATGTGTTGGAGGAATTACATCCCTTCATTTGTTAAAACTGTATTCATGTTGTTTTCAGCTACGTGGAATGTATAATCTGTAGCTGTAATTTCCAGCATACTTCATGATTTATTTTCACATCTATTTTGAAATAAAATAAATAAAACCCGCTGCTTATTGGTTAAAATTTTTTATTAAAGGGAAGAGCAGATCTTCTTTTGATTCAATGTGGAGATATAATTACCATTAGTCAAATGACTCAAACACATAAAATTATATTACTGAAGTCTGAATACTATTTGTTTATTATCAAATATTATCCATCTATACAATTATTTATAATTATATAGATGGGGAGTATCCATCTTGACGTCACCAACCCTTTCTCCTAACATTTACTACCAAGAAACAATTGGGCGCACGTAAGATTCTATACGGAGCAATTTTTCGATCGCAAATTGTTAACTCCCTAAATAGGTTGTGTTTGCAAGTTTAAAATTACGTATTGGCACTAACCTTTTACGTTTGCTGCTATGAAAATTTTATTATTAACCTCAATTCAGTTTAATTAAACAGAGTCTAAAGAATTTCACGGTAGTTATGTTCTGACACTTCTGACTTCGGAGCGGCGCTTCGGAGCGAGAAAACCTGCGCAAAAAGGTTGCGCGCCGATGCGCGGTGGTTGTAGCAGAAGTCAAAATCAGCAAACGAACATCGTTCAGTTACACATGGTGACCAAATTTTCTGGTGAATGCTTACCTTTGTAAGCTAACGTAGGAAGAGAAAATAAATGGCCGGTATACTCCTCCTAACTGCATAATATAATGCTATTATGCTATTATGCATTTTACCATTTCATTACAATTTTGCACTTGCATCTGTAAATTTAATATGTAACTCTATCCTATTTTTTGTTTAATCTTTTAGTATCAATATCACTACTAGAAGACGGATCTAAAAGCATGGCATAAATAATTTTGGTCCATTCATAAAGAGAAAATTACTTTATAAGGGGTAACCAACATTAATTGTATGAAAAAATGTTTTTGCATCAAAATAGTCATGGGTATCAAATTATGCTACTCTGATTTTTTTTTCCGAAAGTTCAAAGAGAAGCGTCAATAGGCGTCACTTCCTATTAATGAAAGGATAAAAAAGAGAAACATAATTTGGTACCCTCTATCGATATCTGCAATATTTTTTTTTTTTTTTAATTTAGAAAAATAAAAATATCTAAGCATGATTTGTTTTTAAAAGTTAAGAAAAAAACTAGGATTCACGTGCACCGTTAGACAGCTGTTATTGGTGTTTCAATTCTTCAGATCCAATAGGAAAAGACATACAGATTGTCAATTTTTCGTGATTGAAGAAAAAAGCGTCTTGCAGTCTCAAAAGTTTTAGGTTAGCACGCGTCCATTGAGCGTGGAAACGCTGACACAGCAGCGGTAACTAACGAGATGTCCCGAGGTGATGTGTACATTGTATTTCAATTATCAGATTATATAACGACCATTATTTCACAGCAAATTACTACCGTCTTTGTTTCAATTTATACGAAAAAAATTCTTCACTATTGATGCTGACATTTATCCATGAAATAATATAAAGCTATTATTGTGAGCTGACGAGCTGTTCTGTTAATATTATATACTTCACTCACATATTACGCATTTGCATACACCACACAGCAGACCAATTTGCAGAACTTTTTTATAGCTACTTTTTTTCTCTCTTTTGTCTCTTTTTTAATTATTTGTGACTCACATTTCTAACAAAATGGCATTGATTTAATTTTTTATTTGATTTTTTACGGAAGTAAAATAGCACATTCATTTATATGATTAATTTCTAAGTTACATAGAGGGAGAAACGTATTACCATAATTAAATTTGTGAAAATAATTAAGTAATTGGATATATAATTTGAACGATTTCATTCGGTAGAAATTTAAATTTTTAAAGCTTAGATTGAGGTAAAAAAAATTCAATTATATAAAAAAAAATACTGACATTTATTTCCAATAAGTTATGTGCATGGATTAAGTATCGAAGAAACTAGAAGGTAATAAATTTTAGACTAAGCTCAGTATATAGAAAACTAGTATCAGTTGTTTTATTTCATTGAAAGTGGAAGAATTATACTATTTGAAACGTAGAATATATGATTCAAAGTTACGCTATGACCATTTTCTCTTAACGAATATTAATTTAATAGTGGATTTCAAAATATTAAACTTTCCATTAATTTTAATAAATTTTAGTAATATTAATTTTTAACTGCATTGAGACTATGATTTTAAATATCTCAGATTGCAATATCGATTTCTCAATTATGATATTTAATTATATTTGGGTCTAACAATTGCGGTAATAAATTTGTTATCTGCAGCAAGATATTAGGTTCAAGTTTTCAATAGACAATAATGGTTGCATTTTTTTATTTCATAATTAGAAAATATACCTAAAATTATGCTTTTCTGATTTTTTTCGGATTTTTTGGAGTGCGGGAACTAATTTTAAAAAAATATTTAAAATACCTGAATTTGGGTGGTACACCTGATGGGACAACCGTGACGTCATTTGTCGTGCTGTGATTGGCTGTTGATGATGTCACGGCTTCTGTGATTGGCTGTCGATGACGTCACGGTTGTCCCATCAGGTGTACCACCCAAATTCAGACATTTTAAATATTTTTTTAAAATTAGTTCCCGCACTCCAAAAAATCTGAAAAAATTCAGAAAAGCTTAATTTAATGTAAATTTTCTAATTATGAAATAAAAAAATGCAACCATTATTGTCTATTGGCATAAAATTGAAATAATCTAAAAGCCAATCTAAAATAATCTAAGTTATATATAAAAAAAAATGACAAATAATTTTTTAATATTTCTCCCATCAACACATATAAAAGAAGACTCTATATAAGGAAACAGTAGACTCTATGATATAAAACAGTCCAATATGGACACAAACAAAATTGTGGTTTTCCGTAACACTTTGAATAAATTAAATAAATAAAACAACAGCTAATATCAATAAATTTAAAAAATTCTTATCCATTGATATAAGCCACACAAAAATAGGTGTGCTCTTTAGAGAATAAACTATGTTCCATTTTTGGATGTAATAATTGTCAGTACTGATTATTTGTAATAATTAATTGCAGAGAATATAAATTCTGATATAACAATATGGGTCTCAGAGCTATCAAATGAAAAGTTTGACAACAACACACCTATTTTAACTAAACAGTAAAGTAATAATTTTATCTAGGACTTTGAAAGTTAAGATTAATCGACTTAATATATGAATATAAATAATTTACAGTAATGTGTCTCATTCTGTATATTTGCTCGAGCGCGAGGAGGCGAGACGGATGCAGAGTCAGTTTTAGTTGGTGGCCAAGTCAGTCAGCAGGCGGTATCACCGGGGGGCAAGCAAGTGAGCGAGCGTGCTTTATCTTGTCCAGCGAGACACGCTGCAGGACCGTGTAAGTCACGGGCGCTGCTTCGCCGGCCGTCTCAAACATCATCGGGGGCACGGATAAAACGTACTACATCCTAAATTTTGGCTGGCTGTTACTAGTTCGTACATATTGATTATGTCACAATATTAAATAAAGTTATTTGACTATAAGAATCAGCCCAAGAACATATATATATTTAAAGATAAAATAAAATTATAAACATATATTATCCCTCTCAACGGTTAAAATATAATATTTAAAATATATAATAATTACCCAGCACCCATTACTTGTTAAAGTAGTTGTATACCCAGAAAATAATTTTGAACAGGTTTAGGAAAGTGTTCTGTAGTAGTTTTTTCAGTGTGACATTGCAAAAACAAACTACAAAAATCTCCCTGTGGATGAGTCCACCCCTTCGCTCTTTCTCCCTCTACCCTCGCCCCCCATTGGCCAGTGGCAGCATGTTTACAGGAGTATATGAGAACCAATTTCTGTGTTAATGTGTTAATTTAGGGAACGGAAATTTAACGCATGATGTTCAATTGGAAAGATCTGACTCACTCACCCACTTTTTATCTTTTTATTTTTTTATTTTTAATACTTTGCCTAACAACGAATGTAAAGAAAATTATTGTTGCTGAAAGTCACTTGTCATACATAATTATATTTTTAAATGATGAACTGCAAATCTAAATAAATTTAAATATAATTGATTTCTTTTATGAAATAAGTCAACGGTGCCACCTTGCCTCTTATATAGTTATGTTGCGTACAATCCAAACACTTAAAAATATTTTCGTACAATTGACAAAACTAGCAATGATTAATTATTACGACGAGGCAAAGCAGTGATAAAACAGATAAATTATTTTTAATCTGCTGTCCCAAACTTTCATAAATCTGAAAATTGTACATTTTCTGCACTCTTTTGTAAGTCGACCGATGAATTGTACGCTCTTTAACATAAATATAATACAGGTGATTGATGTTAACTTTTATTTGAATTAAAGTGTACATAATACACTAGTTATTCAGGGTTTACGATTACACTTAATTTTGAGGAAATGAGCTCTGATGATAAATAATAAATATATACAATGTCTTTCCTGTTCTTGACTAGATTTATATAAATTTACAACATCATCGACATCATCGTGTTATATATATTTTATAACATATTCACTGCACTCTGCATCATTGTTAAAACATCTAGTGAATAAATTTAACCAAAAAACAAAAAAAGAAAATGTTAAGCACAACAACATTAAAATTAAATAAACAGAAATAATTTGATAAGCTATATTTTATTATGTATGCAGGCCGTTTAGGCATGCATGTTTTAAAATACCATAATATGGAAAAAAAATTCTTCCGTTAACAATCATGCAGTATTTTGTTCTTTGATTTTATGCGACAAAATGCAAATATTTGTGATTACAATGGTTACACGTTGGTAATTAATTAAATTCGTTGCTGTATCGTTCAATAATATATATGTAAAGTAATATGATTTTGACATAATTATTTGCACACCTGTACTGTAATTTAATACTGAACACAAATACAAACCCTACTTGATACCACGATCTGAATGTTAGTTATCTCATCAGAACTGTCGCAACACAATCAATACAGCGTTTGATGTACCTTCCACTAATAAACAACACTCTATGCTAATGAGCAAATTCAGCTGTCCTGTTAGCATATTATGATCAATGATTAATAACATGACATTATGTCATTAATTTTTACAGCTTCAAAAGATGTGAAATGAGTATGGACTGTAGTAAACACAAAAAGTACAAGAAAAAAAAAGCATTTACGCAACATTTTTATTGAATAGAATAATTTATTATTGAATTTATTATTCTGATTTCTGTATAATGGAGTATCGATCTCAAAATTTTTTATTGCAGAAATGGATAGAGGGTGCAAAGTTATGCTACCCTGATTTTTGTTTTCAAATTTTTTAGAATCCGGGAACTATTTTTAAAAAAATTATTGAAAGTACAGAGAAAGTGACACTTCTGGACGCCTCTCTTAATAAAAAGGATATGACCAAAAAGGGTCGTGGGTTCGAACCCGACCTCGGCAAAACTTTTTAGCAATACTTCCCGGACTCTAAAAAATCTGAAAAAAAAAAATCAGAGTGGCATAGCTTTGCACTCTCTATCCATTTTTACAATAAAAATTTTTGAGGTCGATACTCCATTATAAATAAATGATTTATCAATAATAAAATTGTACATAATAATATATGATATAATACAGTATATCACATATATGTAATATGATTGATTGGTTGGTATTTTGGGGCAATTGACACATTTGGGTCATGTATGCCCCCATATTACCATATATGTAATATTATGTGGTATTATGTTATGCACTTACTTGATAAATCACTTAAATGGTATAAAGTTGAAGTCAGATATATAATCAGATATATGTATACATCATATATTTATATAATAATATATATATATCAGATATATGTAATCAGATATATAGCTGAAACTGAATTGTATTTGACGTTATACCCTTTCTCACCTGGCTCAGATTCAGCCATCTTGCGCTAAAAGTGCAATAGGAAAACAAATACTTTAGGCGCACTTCTAATGGTTTCAAAATTTAACGATGAAAAGAAAACAGGAAGATTCAGAAATGTGAAAAGTTGCAGACATCGACATTGAAGATATTTGTTCGGTCCTCAATCCTCGTGTTAGTCGTTGCTAGATGTACATTTTACATTTTGTTTACCATGAAATTGATATCTTACAATTTTTTTTAAACAGTCTAGCTTTGCTTTGATCCTTTGATCGGCAAATAACAAAATAGAGATATGGTGATTTTTTTTTTTTTTTTTTTTTTTTTTTTTTCAGTTTTTTTGGTCGGTGTCATGACGGGCGGCGGTGCGACGTAACTTGAGCTAGGTCGTAACAAACCTCCAGCGTCTGAAAAACCAACATTATTTGAAACATATTATACACAGTAGAAAAACGGCAAACATTGTGAAATTCAAGAGACACTAGCCTGTTGCAGAAAAGTACAGGCGCGGATCCAAGGGGGGGGGGGGCGATTGGGGCGATCGCCCCCCCCCCCAAAAGGTCTAAAAATACATTGAAAGTATTACCACCCACCACCCGTCGCCCCCCCTCCCACTCCAAATTTTAACATTGCGAGATAGGGCACCGCCCCCCCCCCCCCCAGAGTCGCGGGCTGGATCCGCCCCTGGAAAAGTATATTAATTATATAACAGGTTGCAATAAATTAATTTGTTAAATGATATATATATATATATATATATACTACATAGTAAAAAATTACTGATAATTTCACAAATACAACAAATTAAATATATTTATATTATGGATATATTATATACACTGCCTTCTTGTATGTTGCACTCCTACTGTGCAGCAGCCCGCAGCACTCACATGCTTAAAAAGTTGCATACTTTTGTGTGATGAAATTAAAGGGGAAATGAGGTAGGGGTTTGTATCACTGCCTGCCATTTGGGAATCGCAGGATCGCTTCCTACCTCAGGTGAAAGGTGATTTTCACAGAAGGTGGGCAGTGAGTTTGGATGGTTCTCGAGACATGGCATGTGTGTGCATTCTACTACACTACGTGCATTCGGGAGATACTGAAAGGTGTCGGCTGTACTGTCCAAAGGTTTCTGTGGTTTCCTGGACGTAGGTGAATACTGGGACAGTTCCCCTAAAACCGGCCACAGACGCACTCCTTACTAAGGGCAAACGCACTATGTACACCAATGGTGTTTGATATATTCTTCAAAAAAAAAACAAAAAAACTAAATAAATAAATATGATTACAAAAGTTGGAAGTTAAAGATCAAGAGTAATTTGTAACATCGTTCCTTTCTGTTCCCTAAACGCCTTACTGCGGTCGGTAACAAGCGACCAGTAAGCAGCAGCAGCCACAAAGCTCTCCTGCCGGCCGTTTGCTGCTTTTGCTTGGTTTGCCGAGTGCAGGCTTGCAACAGGAGCTAACGTGCTGTAAATCCATTTCCACAATCACTATGCTGTGGTGGTGGTTGTGCGGTGGTTACTCCTGTTTGTAGAGCATGCTACAAATTTATTATTTAAAACATGATAATTTGCCTGAGCCTGTTTATGCATCGTATTTACCAGCACTAGCTAGCATTAAAAAAACACACATAACACGCTTATAAACATTAACTTAAAACTTAATTACAAATTAACAATTATAATTATGGAAAACAAAAATGTTGCTTTAAAGTCTACAGTAATAAAATTTATATAAAGTTATTAGAACAAAAAGTAAGGTAGCTTAAAAAAGGAGAACAAAAATCTATTGAGCTGAAGTATAATTGTTAAAACTTGGACTAAGTAACGTAAGTCTGATACTTTAAATATTTATGAAGTTCATCGCACACCATCTTCTTCTTAACGTAACTTCGGAACAATTGCATTGCATATACTTTTTTACTGCGTGTTTACGTTGACAAACAATTAACCTGTACTATACTAGTATAATTATTATGTTCATAGTTTTGATAGAGCACTGACATGCAATTGTTATATATAATATATGAATATATCATATATAATATTGTATCATCATTAATTGTGTTAAATATATATAATACATAATAATACACATTTTGATTTCATAGCAGGCTCACAAAATCTCTGTAAGAACAAAAGAGTCCAAATTTACCACTTAATTATTGAATATGTTGTGTACATATATAATAATTTAGTACGCAATGTATGTAGTAGAGCTGAAATCTTTAGGGGAACAAAATATACCTTTTGACCTGTTTTCATCTAAATTAACAGTACATGAAATTAAACATTATAGCATCTAGATCTTGGTAAGATAACCCTAGTATAGTTTTTAATGTCAACGATTTGTATTGCGAAAATATAATCTAGCTTACGAAAAATAAATATTCTATAGTGAAAACAAAATAGTAACAAAAAATACACCGAAACACATAAAATACAACATATTAGTACTGTACAGTACATCCTATCAAGTAATATATACTCGTGATCTAATAAATATTAAATAAGTATTAAAAAAAAATAGTAACATTGGAAACAAAATTATTATGTTAATATTATTTAAGAGTATCTGATCCAATTTAAAATATACTCCAAACCAATTATGGTCATCATTTGTGTATTTAATTCAGTACAAACTTATATTATTTACAACAGTTGGTTTATAAATAATATACAACATTTACGATACAATTTGAAAGCACATTGGTTTTTATAGTGTCAGAGTAAAACACATTAATATTTTGTAAATTAAATTAATAAATTATTAATTTAGCTGTAAAATTATAGCAATCACGTTGTGGTGTTTGGTGTTTTATTTAATTTTTTTTTTCTGAGCGAAAAGAGACAAAAAAAATACAATATATAGATTATCACATTGCCATACAAAGTCAAAAATAGAAATATTGCCCAAGAGCACGTAACAAAGAAAAAAAATAAAGAAAGAAAGAAAAAAGCATGTCACACATAGTCATCGTTCAATTGGCTTATCAAATAGTTTAGCAATAGTCAGTAAAACTATTTTTATATTTTTGTTTTAGAACTTCTGTCCATAACTGTACTCAGAAACTCAGCTATGCTCAGATGTTTCAATCTTAAAACATGAAATTATTAAATTGGTATCTCAATATCCTTAGACTTTTGGCTTAAAAGTTTATTCCAAGATGGGACTCTATTAATGACTAATACCATACCACAGTTGGAAGTTAGACATTTAGATGACGCCCCGCCTATCTACGCCCATTAAGCTCATAACAATTATTCGTATGACTTTTTTTAGTGGCACTGTTCAATTATTATTAGAAAACTAAAATCATTAAGTAATTTAATTACTTAATTTATTGAAGTTGAATTCATAAAAAAACTCGTACAAAAAATTGAAGCCGCTGCCACATGCAGTTACAGCTTACTGTTATATACTTTACTACACTATAACAGTATATATTACTAAATATTTTTATATATATAGCAATTCAACAAGATTACCACATTTTATTATTCATTGATTTTTTTTTACATTGTCATATATATATATATATATATATATATATATATATATATATATATATATATATATATATATATATATAATGTCATATATTAGTTTATCTTAGTAAATGACATGGTATTTAATTATTTATTACAAATACTATATCACATAAAAATAGTGATCGATGCGTTCAGAGGAATCCAACACATAGTACATTTTTTGTCTACATAGTTAATTCAAAGGTATATAAAATACATGTGGGTATACGTGGGTCTCTTTTCTCCAACTATTTCTCCTTCTCATGACCCCAAAATGGTAAAGAATCCCATCCGATTTTTTCCCCTAGGAACGTTACTGACAAGAACACTTGAATTTCTTGAAATCAACGTAGTTAAAGGGACCATATATTATATATTTATTCAGAACAGACTGCTGGTAGGCAGTCCCATTGCTAAGAATACAATAAATCATACAAAAATATCCATAGTTATAAAATACATAGACAATATTAAATTAACAAAACATATACAGATATTATTATAAAACTAAAAAATTAATTCATTTCATAATACTAATTAAACATAAATTTTAATTATTTACATATCCTTGCAATTTTTTGCACAGATTGATGCATGGGAAATAATGCCAAACTCGTATTTTCTGTTATAGTACGGATTGAACTTTGGAAATAAATATTATATAAATATATATATATATATATATATATATGTATGTGTGTGTAAGATTACATAATATATTAGTTTGGCACTGATAAAAATTTGCTAATCTACTTTGCTTCTGGAAGTGTGAAGAGTCCTATATACACCACTAATACAATGGTATTGATTTAACATGAAATAATAGACAGTATTTACGAATGATATTATATAATTACATGTGTTAAAATAAAAGGATGACCATTTCCTTAGATTATTTAGCTTGCCAGTTAGTTTACGATACATATACATGTGTGTGAGTGTGAAGAAAAAAAATAAATGTATTTCATGTTAGTTTGTTCTGGCTTTTTCGATACCAAATAAACAACTTGGTGACAAGAGTCAATTTGTTGTCTTTGTAAACAGCAAAGTTGTCATTTACAACAATAGCGGTTTGTTTGGTTTACGACTGTTGGTAGTATTTTGTGAAAGAGCAAGCTCGTTTGAAACTATTTTTTTCTTTGGTGTTCATCCATCGCAATGATAAGGTAAGCAAACAGAATAGAGGAGCTGCTTGTTGCCAGGGATGTTCCTTGTCGTTCCCCGTGTCTGGTGTATGCACGCAAACTGAGTCAGCTAGCGTAGTGGGCCTCACATCACACGTTACCCAACTATCAGCCTGCACTCTCTCTCCTCTCCGCAACACGGCTTAGAGCTTGACAAAGCACGATTTATTGTACCGGATATAAGATAGAATACCGTAACTAGAATTCATGCTTTTTTCTTTTTAAAAGTTACATTTTACAACATTTTACATACAATATATTTTCATTAAACTCTTACGTATTTTTCTCATATGAAAGATTGAAATGGTTTTTTGATAAAATTTAGGTGAAGTTATTGAGCCTCGAATTCTCTCTCATGATACATAAAAGTCTAAATAACAGTGACTGTGTGTGTGTTTGAGGAATTTTGATAAAGGTAAATATTTCTGTAATCAAAATCCTCATGTACAGTACGTGTATCTGCCTGCCTGTTTGTACTTCGTAAGCACGGAGGGTTATCTATATTAAAATGAAGACACATGGGCAGTTTCATATCCTAACTTGTAATTTTTATGACAGCGTGTCAATTTAATTCCCCCATTACTCTGAATCACATATATCTCAATTTAAACTTTGAAACTTCTTAATAAACATGATTAATCATTTATTTTTTCCAGCATTACTTGTTTATTTTTGCATTTACAACAATATTGATATATAGATTTAATAATTTTAATTTAAAAAAAAGAAGCATAAAAAACATTTCTTTTCATAATATAATACTTAATTTTACCTGGAATAACCATCATAAGCTGCACTGTAGTAAAACTCTTCAAATATATAATGCCACCGTGAATTGATTTACACATCCTTTCTGCTTCATTAATTTATTAGAACAAATGGGCCAGTGTACAAAACACGCATCACGTACGTCAGGAACTTACTGTAGAACGAAACGCCAACATAAATCATACAGAGAAAGTAAATTTTTAATGCTATTAAACAAGATAAAAATTAATTAACAAATTATAGTTACATGGGTAGTAATAATATCACTAAATATAAAATTTAGTGATATTATTACTATTACTGCTGTAGTATGAATTTACTGAACACATAATACATTTTTTTAATATAAAATAACTTTTAATATTATTAATAATACCATGTTTGGCAAAAAAAATGTAAATTTCTGCTGTTTGATAAAAAGCACTCAAACTGATCGCAGAACTGTCGTTCTATCAATAATTTACTCTTATTTCTCGTTATAAATGTGTATCATTATTGCATGGGAACATTTTAGGATTTTTACCTTTGAACAATGTAATAAACAAAAGTTCCTTTTTTATTGTTATTTACTTGGTACGGTGCTAGCATATGGGTGACGTCAAATCTGTAATCTATACTGTTAGGTCAGAGAGTTCAATGTTGCTGAAGGCTAGCTAGCTCTCGTGGAAGCCTAAATGGAGTAATGAAATATTCAACGTTCAGATAATTGACCGTTGGGGATATAGCTTGTGGTGAGGTCCATATTCGATAATAACTTTCTCGTTGTTTGCTGAATATAATATAGCTATCAAAAGTTTTGCTCATCGTGAGCTTAATATGAGTTTTTTTTTCCTCTCTCCATTTTTCCTTCTCTCTGTTTAGCAGTAATGACACGTGATTGTTTCCTCCAAGATAATTTAGCTTCTAAATTGTGAAGTTAATTTACTTGTCTTAACATTGGTTGCTTATTATTTCACAATCTCGACTACTGAAGAGATGAAGTGAGTGCCTGGCAAGCTTGCTGTGCTATTGTTGAGTCATTTCGACGACCAACGTTACTGGCTGAAGCCTCGCGTTGTCGCCACTATAAATACTAACAAGAGAGATAATTACGAATCGTCAACTCGTAAATCAGTTATTTCCGTGCAATTTAGGTACAGCAGTAGAAGCAACAACAGCAATGGTGGAGATCCATCTAAAATCTAAAACGAACGAAACGCCCGTCGCACTGCTAACAGCAGCTGACTCATTAGCTTTTAATCTGATTTGGTTGAAAACTTTCCAAGGGTGTTTCTTGCTTTTTTTATTTTTCTTCTAAAATAGTCAATTTGCCAGTAAAAATTTACGTATGTATGTGTATATCATATAATTGAAGGGTAGTCTAGATTAATATTATATTATTTATGTACGAGTCGAAACAGCAGCCACTTTACCCCAGCTCTGTTTGGGGGCGTTGTCACGCAGTTCACGGAAGGGTCGTGAATTTATTAATTGTATTTCCCTTATCAAATATTTACAATTCAGATTCAAAGAGGCCCTTATTTTACAAATGAAAACCACCAAATGCAGTGTATAGCCTAGCTAATAGAACATACTTTTGCATATGTTATGTAGCCGGATCGGACATTTTTTTATTCGAATGGAGTGTATAGCAATACGATCGGAGGCACTGGTATATAATAGAAAAAAGATAACTATTTTTTCATGTTAAACACTCTGTTCAGCATGTGCCGAAGCTTCTGTAAGTTTAGATTAGTCACTAAAGTAAATATGAAAATAATAATAACGGGCATCCAGCTTCGGGATGGGCGCGGCTCTGGCTCGCGGTACGTGTCCCCCCGCGCTCAGGAAGGACATGCGGGTTGGAGGTTGCCTTGCGAGTGTGACCTCTGGCCCGTAGCCTGTGGTTCTTGAACCACAGGGCGGCCAGGACATTGGTTTGGGAAGCCCAAGATGCATCCCCGCCTCTAAGTGCCCTGGTTAAAGGCATCCAGCACTCAGAGTGCTAGCGGAAATGTGTCCCACCGCGCCTAGGAGAGGACCTGCCCGAAAGGCTGTGTGATGGGCTATTTGCGGGTGTACCCGGGAAGCCCTCATTGCCCGCCGCTGAGTAGGAGACGCTGGATCGTAACATCCCCAACAGGACCAGCGGGCGCCTTCATCTTGGCCCAATTGGGCCCGGTGCTGGCGCTTAAACACCCCAACTAAGTTGGGAGTTGAAACAACCATAATAATAAAAATAAGATTCCTCATAGAACTAGTATATGACTTCATCGAGCTCAGAAATATTGCTTTAATAGTAACAACTTACTGCAGTAGTGTAGGATTATAAAAATTGTTGCACTATAGCTATAAACAGAAAATACAAGCATAAATTGAGAGGAGCAAGCAACTACTTCACTTTAGCTGGCGTACCCATGCAGCAAGCAATAGTAACGAACGATCAGCAAGGACGTGAACAGGGTCGGAAGCTTGTTTGATTGCTTATGGAGCATCGTGCTAATGCGTTTCCTGAACCAGAGAGTGGCTAGCTCCGGTCAGAGAGGTAGGTAGTTGCTGCTTGTAACATTACATACATACTTGGAGTACTTTATACCTAAATATATATACAAAGTTTATTGGACTATGTGTACAACACAGTATGCTATTTCCACTTTTAGTAACAACAATCACCAAATTGCTAACGTGCTAAAAAAATTAACCAAATCACTTAAAATTTGAACACAATATTGTTAAATTTTGATTAAATAGTTTCGCTATTTTATAACACTTGTAACACACTTTACACACTTAGTACAATTAAGTGAATTGTTATTTTTCAGTTGATGAATCTTAATATTTTACCCCATATGATATATGGTTTGTATAGTACTGTGCATTGCTAGTTTTACAGCACTTCATATATTTAGATTGCCATGAATTAAACAAATATTTTAGGCACTTACATGTGACGTCAGATTTAGTTACAACATCTGACTGTTAGTGGAACATCCAAACATACAATTTTTATAGCGTAGGAAAATCTTTATAAAATATAAAAAAATTAAATTTCCTGAGAAGATGAAGAATGCAAAAGTTCGCAAATTTATAACTTAAAATATTGTTCACTTTTGTTATTTCATTTTGTTATTTTATTTTTAAAATTGATTTTTTTTTGTTTTCTTCTTCTCAGAAAAAAATATAAGCTTACAATAATACTACTTGCAAGGTCCTTAATTGTGTGTTGAATCTTGATGTGTGTTGAGTAAGTTGAGTTTCCCCGAAAAATAGTACAGGATTCTATGTTATTTTACTTTTCAACTTTTTATGTTATTATATTTCTAAGAAAAAAAAAAAGATGGTCATATTTTCTGATGCTTTGACTGCATGTGCTAATATTATATACTTAAGATTCAAGTGGATAATTGTTCAACAGAAGATTAGGATAAACCAAAAAAGCTAAAATGAAAGTACTAGCTACTTCCCGTTTTTGTAAATATGTGTGATGGGAAAAGTAATTAGCTTCTATTCAATGGACCAACCGTTCTGACAATGAATAGGCAATACCGCAATAGCCTCAAACAACTATGGAGATAATGAAGTTGCGGTATGCTCCATACGATGTATCGACGTAAAATTGCTTAACTCTTTTTTTTTTCCCCTCTTTTCCTTTTTTTTTTTTTTTTTCAGTCAATAACACAGGCAATCTTTTTATGCTTATCTCATTTTTCTCTCCTGTGTTTCGCATCTGTCTGGTTCAATATGAAGGAAGCTTTATAGAAAGCAAGTCAATCTCATTATTTCACTAACAGGAATTTTTTCTCCTTTCAAATTCAATAGATTTCGACAACTGAGAAATATCATGTGCATGCATACAGCTCATACAGTAACGAATCTCTCATTCATTTCATTCTCCTTTCTCTTTCTGTATTTCTCTCTCTCTCTCTCTCTCTCTCTCTCTCTCTCTCTCTCTCTCTCTCTCTCTCTCTCTCTCTCCTCTCTCTCCTCTCTCTCTTAATTTATATGCACGCATGGTGCGGCATAGTCATTACATATTATACGAAATAGAAGGCTCAATATATAGAGAGCTGTAAATTAATAAATTAAAGTTTAAATAGAATGCTAGATATTTTAGTTACAGTTTGAAACTTGTGTTGATATTGCGTTGATATTGATTATTTTTATATTGATTGTTGTGTCATGTAGTATATGGAGTCATATTTACAAGGACAATAATTGTAAATCTAAATTATTTAAGAGTTCTGATAATTTTTTAATAAAAGTACACTCTTATTTTTAAAGTGCATATTCTATGTATTTACAAGTTAGAAATTTATAATAACCATCAGAAAATTTAATATTCTTCATTTTTTTTTTTTTTTTTTTTGATATTACAAAGGTGCTGGAGGCAACATGTAAAAAAACGACACGATAAAAAATATTGATAAAAAAATTCACTTCGATATAAACTTTTTATATGCTAAATAAGTAAATGTAATAAAAAATTTAAATCTTCTAATTTTTTTTTTGTCTCATTTCTTGAAGAAACTTTGTCTTTACACAGTGTTAATAATATCAATAATGTAACCATCCAGCAAAATATACGAATTGAATATAATATAAATGCAAAAAGTGTATCATTATGCACAGTGATGTATATATATATATATATATATATAAGGTGTATATATATATATATACATACACACCTTATATAAATATCCTTTATATAAATAATATAAAACTTTTAAAACGTTGATAAATTTAGAAGTTTTTCTTTTCTAAAAAGTTATTCGATATATTCCATCTTACATAATTTTACTATTCAAATGAGAAAGAATAACAAAATAACAAGAAGATTTTCTACCTAAGAGAAAAGAAGTTACCCGATAAAAAAATAATAAGAAACGGTGTAAACTGTAAAAGAATGGAAAGGGGCAAGCAATCATTTTACAACTTGAGTTTTCCTCTGAGCTGCATAAATTTTGTCTTCGAGCGTTGCAGTGCAGGATACACTAGTACGTGGACTGCTAGCAGGCACTAACGTGTTCGTTATTCTCGCTACTCGTAAACCAGCAGAAAGCTCACCCTAAGTTATTATGCCATGCAAGTAGAACATTTAGATGGTATCTGTAATCTTAACTTTGTAACCAATTAAAACTACAAACTGCTGTTATAATCCATCCTCACGTGTTTTATGTAAACAAGTATACACACCTTCAGTCAAATTTATTTAATATTTTACTGTCGGAAGTAGCCGGAAGTGAAGGTTTTTTGTCTTCTTGTTCATGTCTGAGTCTTGAAAATTTGCAAACATGTTAGCACTCTTCTTACGAACCTGTAGCCAAAATTTCAAAATGAAAATATGAAGTTCAGAAACCTCTCACTTCCGGCTACTTCCGGTGGGAATGTAAAATTAATTTGACCGTAAGTTGTAACAGCTTCACCTTTTCTTCAAAAATTTAATTTTCATACAATCTTAAGTAGAACATATATTTATTATTAAATTTATTTATAAACAGTATTAAAGTGAGTTATATTAAAATAATATGTTTTAATTTACATTCATTTCATAAATTTTAAATATAAAACAGATCATTTTGATTTATGTTATTATTGTATGTTTAACTTTATATAAACATTAATAATGAAATGAGACGGTCAATAACACACACGTGGGAGGCCTGTCAATATCTCTGACAGTTACCAACGAATGGGAGTGGAGATTTGTACCAGAAAACAGATAGTTCGGATACCAAAGCTCTCTGTCTTTATTTTAATTATATAAGTATATGGTATAAATACATTAGTATACGCGTTTATATTCTTAATTTATTAAAAAAAGCAAATAATAAAAAAACATTGAATTTGCAGAACAAGCAGTAATAAAATTTGAATATGGTTCTGAGGGTATATGGTGTGTTATCTTCTCAATGTCGTAATTCCTCACAAATTTGCAATGCACACTTCCTAGGTACAGTGTCAGTTGCAAAGAGTGGAACAACTTAATTAGTGCTGTCCCACTGCAGATTTCTGGGCTCGTTTAGTTTATTGTGGACAGACTACATGAAATTATTTAAATCTGGGACTCAGAATTTGCCCGTAACACTAACAAAATCAAAGAGGACTACCAAACTTGACAGCAACAGATTGCGTAACACTATAATTATATCCTGGTCCTAAAATGTGTTATTTTTATTAATTCTCCGGGAAGTACACATATCATATGTATGTATGTATCTTGGTATGTATATGTCTTTTGTTCCTTTTATTAGTTATAGAAAGAAGAGTACATATCTTGACTTGATCAATGTTTGTCTATGTACGTACAACCAAATGTACCAATAAAAAAAAAATAAATAAAAAACAAAAATAAATGTAAATATATATATACAAGTAGTTTGCTCGGTGTTTACTATAATATACATACAAACGGGATGTAACCTTTTTTTCTTTTGTGTGTGTAATGAATGCAATTTAGATAATTTTTCCATAAAACACATTTTCGTGTATATTTCTAAACCAGATATTTTCATAAAAAGAAAATCCTGGAAAAGTGCATTTCAATTTACCCAGTAAATTCAGCACTGATGTTCCAAGTCAAAGAGTTTTATAACTTACTTTTAATATTTCATGGAATTTTATATCATTATTATTATTAACCATGCAGTCAAGTAATGGTGCTCAATTCCACTATGAGAAATGACGCGAAATTTAAATTATATTTTATTTTCTAGTTGCAGTTTTCAGTATATAAACTGACCATTTTGCTTGTAGTATTAATTGACAATACAACATAATCACTAACGAGCACTAAAATGTTTCATTTTTATTACTACTTACACAGAAGAAGAGAAATAAATGACATAGTAGTACTGTAGGGAGGGTGAGGTATCTCACTGTTATTTTAACAAGAAAGCTCTATGTGTACATTTTATTACTTAGGAGCTTCTTTAGCTGGAGCACAATTCTCTGCTATTTTGAAAAGGCTTTTTCACAGAAATAATACTGAGAAAAATAATATCATATCGTCTTAATATTATATTTTCTCTCCTTCCCTCTTTGCCCTCTCTACGTTTTCATGTTTGCACTAAGCCGAGAGAGACACGAGACTTCAATTTACCTCCCGCTGGTGACAACACTTTTTCTCTCATTGGTACCGTATTATAGTTACGACGACATTGCGTTTCTGCAGATCCTGTGCTATCTATCAACTCCCATGGCAGAGCTGTAAGTCGTACTATACGTTGTTTTTGCCAAGTTATGTCCAGTCAATAGGAAATGCACGATGTGGAAAAATAAGCAGTAACTTATAAGTTTTGCAATTACGAACCCTTGATTATTGATAGCAAGAAACTGGCAAGAATATCTCGAACCACGATCGGACGGGTGCAAATCCATTGTTATGCGTAATTAGACTCATAATTTTGACAATCTCACCTATAAGAAGACTTAAGTGTAATTCCGCTTTCCATTTTCCTGCTCCCAAGACGATTTGTGGGTTCCTTGGCATTGAGCGCTCTGACCAAGAGACTGTAGGACGCCGTCAGTTGTGCAGCAACAGCACAAGAGTGATGTGTTCCTTCTTGACGGAGGAAAGGATTGATTTGATTTGTATCCCGCTTAACGTCACACACCATGTTCGCCATACTCGGTGATAGTAGATTTACTGAAAAAAAAAAAAAGAAATGAGAGAAATAATGGAAATAAGTCAAGCTGAATCTGAACGAATTCTCGTCAAACTATATGGAGTATACAGCTCAAACTTTTCTGTTGAAAATAACGCTATTACGCTGAAAAAAAAATGTTCAGCTGTATTTTTATTTCTCTTCATTTTTTCTTCTTTTTTTCCCTTAGATTTATTTCCAAACCCTTTTAAATCATATAGTCTACTCATCATGATGTCATATGTATTTACTGAAGTGTAATGATGATTGGTGCGGTCAGAGTGGCTGACTTCTGTCCATCCAACCACCCCTCCCCTCCCTATGTCCCTCGACCGGTAACAGAAAAAAAAGGAGAAAGCTCGTCTCCAAGTTGCTGCGGGCCATTTGCCCTTTCCTGGGTTGTCTGCTCACTAACCGGAACTCCCAAGACACCACAAGAACCAAAAGCGGCAAAAGCTAACTACTACGCCAACTATGAGGAGATGCTTGCATGGAGAAAGCTCAAGTAAAATCTCTCTTTTTTTTCCTCTTTTTTCCCGCCTCCTGCCCTTCTACTCTTTTCTGCACTGCAGGTAAAGTGTACCGGACGGATATCCGCATACAACCAACCTCTTCTTATGCTAGGCATTACTGTATTTTCTTTTCTTATTCTTCAACAACTTAAGCTTTTTTTTTTTACCTTTATTTTCATCTCGAGATACGCCTCTTTTCACTTAACAAATCAAATAACATTTTTTTTTCTTTTAGAATTGTCAAGGAAAAAAAAAGAGGGTAAAGAAACAAAATGCTGGGTATTTTTTAAGTTCAAATGCTCCCACATCATCAGCAAGAGCATTTAACGTGGACTGCTTTTGTATTTTATTGGCTGTTGTTATTACATTAAGTGGATTTCTTCGATTGATGTCGTTATGAAGAAAAACAGTCTTGGAAAGCAAGTTAGGTAACGAAATTAAGGTAACGGCCTTCCCGTCATCGTCGTGTTCCTATCCTCTGTGTGTGCAAGAGCGACGCGCGGCACAGCGGGCGGGGGGACGGGGTTCACTCGCTCGTGGTTCTCACTTTCTACTCCTCTTACTTGATTCTATATAGTTCGCAAAAGACCGCTTTTATTTTTCCCTGAAGTGTTTGGCAAGGTGTGTTACTGAGCATAGCAAAGTGGGCGATCGATGATGGGAAAAAGAGGCATGAGGATGCATTCTCTTCCTGCTTCGTCTCCTGTGGCCACACCACTCTCTATATCCAGCCGCCATCTCCCCAGGGTACTACTGCTGTTGCTCTCCCGCAAGCTCGAGCTCCTTGATGCTACGGCAGCGGCTGCATGCTTGTTTGGTGCACGCTCTTCCCGCAAGATAAATCTGTGATTTGCACACAACTCTCCCTTTCGGCTTTTTTTTTTTTTTTTTTTTTAAGAGTAAAACACAGAGAAAAATATAAAAGAGAATTGTCATGTAATTTAGCTTACAAAATACACCTTTACGAAAACCTAACTTATTGTGTAGATAGTAAATTAATTTATATACAATATTTCACTCTTGCTTGAAATCAGGTCATGTAAATAAAAGTTTAGTACCTCATGCATCATGTATTTGTTTATTTATTTTTATATCCTTTCATGTTTGCAGCCATGGCAGATATTATGTAAAACAAAATGTTTATATGCATTTATTCTTCTGTGGTGAAAATTGTGTATACAATATTTATGTTAAAATAGTGTATAATGAAACAATTCATGATTTGTAATCCTGTAACATCAAAATCACTTTATTTTTAAAATAAAAACATAAAACACGTTATTCCCCCGAGGCTGTGGCTTTCTGCTTGGCCATAAAAGTTGTGGTTTATATCAGTTTTAGGGAAGCGTGTGATTACGATGGCTGAGTTTATTGTTGAGAGGCGCAATAGAGCGCGGAAAAGCACACTATGCAGCTAGATTAAGGGAGAGGGAGAAAGGGGGCAAATCTTCTTGGGCTCAGCTGTCACAGGAAGACGTCATTTCTCACTTGATGTTCGTGAGGCTAGTTTGGCTCAATATACTAGAAACCAACGAGTCTTCGTATAAATCCCTATCAAATATGAATTGGCAGAAACAGTTTTCAAAGGCACGGTTGCAGAGCAATCATCAGTATAAAAGCATGAAAAAGAGAGAGAGAGAGAGAGAGAGAGAGAGAGAGAGAGAGAGAGAGAGATTGAAAGAGTTTGGAATATAGAGAAAGGAAGGCAGGTGGTGGCATCAGGTGTAGAGATCTTAGATTACGTATGCAAAGTGTGAGTGATCAGAAACTCACTTCCTATATATATGCCATCTCGCTTGGATTACACGCACAACCACCACATTCTGAGCATGACTTTTAGTATAGATTGAGAACTAAACTTGTTCGGCGTATTTGATGATAACGATGACGTTTTGCTACACCCGTGAGACACATCGAACGTCTGCTGGCCGTACCAACTTTAAGTTGAGCGTCGTCAGCATTGACGGTTTGATCGCACGAGCTTCCTTGCAGCCTTAAGCGTCAAACTTTCCCTTCGATCCTTCTACAGAGAATAAGAAGAATTTGTTTCCCCTTAAAATAAAATATTTCAACAGAAATATGGATTAAATTGCCTTTAAATTGCCGATAAATATTAGATTTAATTAAGATAAAAGCATAGCATTTTAAGAAACTATATATAATAAAACTCATTATAAATAAATAATGTGGACAAATATATATAGAAATGAAAATAAATTTTAATATTTTAACATTTCACGTATATTTCTCTAAAAAATATTTTGAACATTCACTATTATTTGGTTAGAAGGAACAACATTAAAATTCACGATACTTAATAATCATTACTTTTAACTTTTAATGTAACCTAAATTGCTTTTAGAAAAAAAAAAAAAAAAAAAAAAAAAAAAAAAAAAAAAGAGTTGTAGAATTTAGTTGAGAGTAGAAAATGTATTCCTATTATTATAAATGTGTGTAAAATGTATTTTAGGTAAATTGTTACAGTATTAAATAAGGTTAATATTATAATGTAACTACAGGTACATGAATGTTAATTATTATTATAGTAGCATAAGTTAAATAGTTTTATAAACAAGATTAAGGGTCGTGGATGCTGATGGATTAATAGCTACTTAGCTTATTATAAATGGACCAATGGGTGACTCCATACGTTAATCTATAGAGAATTGAAAATGTATAGTAGATGCTTAACCAGTATAGTATTACTGCCACGAGCTACCCCTGCAGGCGTCGGCACAGAACTGTACGATAATACACTTGAGCCAGCAGCTCACTTACTTCCGATGACTAGCACACTACGAGGAGAGAAGGGGGGACATCAGAGAGTAGCCGGCATACAAGCTCTCAGTGATGGGTTTGTAGCTAAAAATGTCAATGGAAAGGACGATCGAAGCTCAGGTCAAAGTTAAGAGGAGGGAAAGAGATGTTGAGAGAGAGAGAGAACGGGGGTGGAGAGAAAAGGGAAGTTCCTTATCTATGAAACTCAGCTTTCTGATATTGCATTGCTTTCAACTTGATCGTATGCTGCGGAAAATAGGCAACCCTTCGGGCACAAAGCTTAGCGGGTAGCAAGAGAGCAAGGCGCGCCATGCCGCCCGCAGTTCACACTTGAACCCTATACAGGAATTTCATGTTTACATTTTGGGTAGCACGGGGATGCCCGAAGCCGCCCGAAGAGCTTCGGGATGTAGGCAGAAAACTCAAAAACCCCATGCTGTGCGTGTTAACATAACTCACAACACCTCTTTTCTCATAACAGTTTTGGTCGCCAAATATTTTTTTTCACTAGCATTGGTTTTTCTTGTCACCATTTATGAAAGAAATTTCTACGAGAAATGATACGAATCGTCAGGAGAAATTAATTTCGAGACCAACTTTAACACGTATTTGCTATGCCGCTGACAATGTTTTGCCTACACAATCATGACGTCATATTGTTTTGTGACGTATGGTGAAAGGCCCGTATACCCTGTTCATTGCACGGCAAGTAGACATGGCATAACTATATATACGTTGCATTGTGCTAATTTAACCGCTTTTTTCTTCTACCATGTAATTTGTACTGGAAGTAATTGTCACCCATATGGGTCACATCAGTTATATGTATTTAATTGTTGGTTCGATTCAGTAAAAAAAAAAAAAAAAAAAAAAATGAACAAACGAACAAACTACCTTCATCTAGTTTAGATTATAAAATTTAAAAAGGTATTGAAAAATTCATGATTATTTTGATGTGACATTTTATGCTAAATAAATAAATAAATAAATAAATAAATAAATAAATAAATAAATAAATAAATAAATAAATAAATAAATAAATAAATAAATAAATAAATAAATAAATAAATAAATAAATAAATAAATAAATAAATAAATAAATAAATAAATAAATAAATAAATAAATAAATAAATAAATAAATAAATAAATAAATAAATAAATAAATAAATAAATAAAACCCTTTGCATATCCACGCAGATTTACTAATGTCTGATTTTATGGTTTAGTATCTGAAAGTGGTGATTTAGTTCCACGTGAAATACATGAGCTCGAGACATCTAAGCAGACACGCGTGAGTAAAGGCTGTTTTTTTTTAATTTTTTTTTCCTAATTTCAAATGAGAATGTTTCATATTAATTACCTTAATTACCTTTTATAGCAACAAAAAAAAATGTTGAGTCAATCCGGCAAACACGAAGGACGGGGAGGGGGGGGGGAGGGATAATATTTTCTGTTGTATCTCTTTTTTTCTTTTTTTTTTTAGGCTATTGAAATAGTAGTACATGCAATATAGGGAAAAAAAAAACTTAAAAAGTCGAGAATGAAAAGTCCGGTCATAAGCAGCTCTGTGTCGCGTGTGTTCATTAAGTACTGGTCGCGGCGGGTGCGGCAAGGACGGTGAGGACGGTAGCGAGGTTGCCACATTGATCGGTGGTCCACGCTCCTCGCGCAGGCAGGCAGGCCGAAGCAGATTGGTGGGCCTGAACGCGCGGGGGCTGGCCCGCGAGTTGGCGGGGCGCTCAACTCGGGTGGCGGTAGCAGCTTGCGTCGAGCGGCACCGGCGCCTCATTCCTCGCCTCCGCACTGCCTCGCTCCTCGTTGCTTAGTAAGCAGCCGGCACTCAGCCGATCCTACTGAGGCACCCAGCAGCGGAGCCTACCTCGTCACTCAGCACAGTCGTCATCTCCGCGGCCGGTGGAGTCCGAGTGCCGCGGCGGCCGGCGTGCGCCCGCTACCTCGCTCGCTCGCTCACCCTTTCCCTCCTAGGTGAGTGAGTGCCTGCCTGCTACTTGTCAAGCACGAGCGACCCACATGACCGCAGGCGGTCCCGAGACACGCAAATTAAGGGTGTGAAACTCCCATCCTCATCTGTCTCACTCCTTGCGCTCCGCTCTCAAACATACGCTCATTATAAACCCTCGGCGGCATTAGACATGATGAAGCAGGTCTGCCACCCCACTTATTCTTTCCCAGCATCATTGAATGTCCAATTAGGTACTTTTTTAATGCCTGCTAACAACATATAGAAAAAATAAATTTTTATATTATTTTTTTTAGCTTAAAATGTTCTTAATATAACTTTTCATTCTCCCTCTTTCTTGAGATAATGGCTTTATAATGCAATTATGATTCTCATCTAAGGATTCGTTTAATTATTTTATATTTTTTAGACTTAATACTTATTTTATAACCGCAAGTTTTATTACGCTTTGAAGAACTTATAAAAAATTTCAAGAACACAAAGTATTTAAATATGAAAACAAAAATGTTGTACTTGACATTAGTAGCGTTGTACTTCCGAGGCAGGATGATATTCTGTAACAACGTTTGTGCAACTTCGTTAAAGTACGCTCACCGCTTAGTTTACATTATAAGTAAGATTAAAAATCTTAATCGTTGGTTTCAAGATTACAGCAGCAGCAGCACAATGTATTGATTATTAATGTAAATTGGAAGATATATTAGAAATCAATCTGGAATGCAAACTATGAGAATATCGTATGCGAAGAAACTTGTTATTAATGAATGAACTGCACTTAAGTCAATAAAAGTCAGAAAATAGTTTGCTAGAGAAATTTATACATAATATGTAATTGAATTTTCTATTCTTAACAAGCGTGACAAGGTAGTATATGCGTGTAATTTGTGTCTCATTGAAGTACATGTAATGTATTATTCATGAGTTTACTCGGATACCTAAATTTACTTTGATGAAGCCGGGACTTAAAAAGGCTTTGCAAATTCGTTGTTTTTTTTTAAAGTTATTCAAAAAGTAAATAATTTAAATTAAAATTACAAATTATTAATTACCTTTGGTACCGCTACAAAAAAAAACGATATGAATAATTGCTTTTTTTTATTTACATTTAATGCAATGCTCAATAATAATATATTCGCAAAAGGTTTTCAGTATATGGACCTGATGGAATTTCAGCTTGTAAGTGATTAAAGGAATGCAAACTGAAGAGGAGATCGAAACCGGAGAGAGGCTGTACAAATCTCATGGAACAGCTCATCCCGCAGCGTATTACGTTAGTACAAGTTGTATGCAGCTGCTAAAATATTTAGGTTCTACTTGAAAATATACTACAGATATAATTATAAGGGGATTGACTGCATGATACGTACATATTGGCTTGTTTACTACCTTAACTTCATTAAAATATCGTTTGTCGTAGAAGTAAAATAAAACCGCTAATTTTTAGTCAAAGTGCTGACGGAGGCGGCGCCGATCCTTCCATTTGACGTTTACATCATGAGCTCCATGACTTAAACATTTTTTTTATAAAATGTGAAACTACAAATAAGGGACTTTTTGCGAACAACAATATATTAAATTATTTTTGACTGTATCCGTATCTTCATGTGGTATCCAGTCAACACCGAAATAGCCCGGGGTGGGATTTCAAAACTATAAATCCAACAGCAGTTTTATTTCACTTCGAACTTTCAAATTGTTATTGTTTGGTTACATCATAAAATTGAGACAAAAAATATGTAGCTTAAGTTAAAATAAAGCGAGTAACATTACTTCCAGCAGGTTTTCTCTAAAATTCCATCAGCCTTATTTCCGTGAGTCAATTTACATTGTAGAGTGGTACTGCAAGTGTGGAGAAGTTGTTACATCACGCTAAAATTTTTTTCACTTTCAATTAACTTGATATAACACTGTGAGGGGGAGGGGGGACTGAGTAGGGTTCATTCGTGATGCAAGAAATTATAATAACTAGACCAACTATATAGGGGAATTACGGAGTTGTGTTAATACTTTAATAGAAACAATTTTAAAAAGTCTAAAAAGAATATTTTTAATAGCTGCTTAATTCCTCCCAGAGCTCGTCAGGTTCCTTATTGTTATCATGGGTGCAATACTGGCGGGTCCAGCCGTGGTGTTTTCAATTCTCAAAAATTGTTACATCCGCCAGCTTGACATATTTGTTGTACACGTACATACTCACATTTGTTCTTGCACTGACGGTGGTAACCTGTGGGAGACAATTTACTCACAACTCTATTGGCGTGCAGTGATCGGTAAAAATAACAAATACAACATTCGCTAATTAATATTTAAATTTTAAACATGTTTGTGTTATTATAAAAGACAAATAAATGAAATGTATTCAGCCCTGAAGTCTAAAATTGAGAAACTGCCATCTTCCCGCTGTTCTGATGGTGCGGTGTTCTAGAAAGGTAGGAGTATATAATTGAAACCAGCAGACAACAAATGAAGGGTTGAAAGAATTTTAAAACTTAAAATAATTTACCGTCAATATGTAATATTCATGGAAATTATATCCACTCTTCTTTGCGAAGCCAATCTGGTATTTTGTAAAAAAATTAGTATAAATATGATTATAATTTACAAGCGCGGCATATGCAGGATTAAAATGATCATTACAGCAAAAGAAAAATCACCTATTTAAATGGTTCCGGACATCAAAATATCAAAGCAGACTATCACCAAGAATTGTTAAGAGTTTTGATGATTAATATTTGCATGCAGTGCAGCTGCAACTTCGCACTGAGCTGCACCGCGCGAGAATAAAAAATAATGCAGTCATTAATAAAACCATCACTTGTAAATTTCTAGTTTGGCATTTGAATGAGGGCTGTAACGACTGATTCTTGAAAAACTGCTGGAAAATTGCGGTTGGTGAAATGCTGAATATATACAAATGTAGAACGTTGCAATTAACTTTATTTTTAAATAATTATTAAGTACCAATTATAAAATATCACAAAATAAATTTCTGTATTACCCTTGAACTTTATTAATTTTGTTTAATTCAGAAAATATATGCGCTTGCAGAGATGGTAACAATGAAAAAAGGCATGCACTCAAGTTTAATAGACTGTATTCTGCCCCTCAGTTCACAAAGCAAGTATGTAGAGCAGTTTGCATACCTCAAAGGCAGTAATGGCGGCTTCGTTTTGAGATATGGCCCTGGTGAATGACGCCATCGATATGTTTATACAATATCCATTGAATTTGTACGATTTATTGATTATATTTTTATACGTATGTTTACGTTTATTTAAATAAAACCGGAAACATAATTCACAAACATGCAATGTATTGGAAATATTAAAATTGTTATAAAAAAGTTTATTTACCTTATTAAAAATAAAAATGATGTAATAATGCTATACACCTAAGGCCTTTATAAATTAAAAAAATTGAAAAAAAAATAAGCATCCATATTCATAATTTAAATAATGTTAAATTTTTTAAGCAATGGTGTATATATGCCTTAAGTTGAGTAGTTGAGATATGACGCCTTATGAGAGTCGGTCGGGATGTCTACCTGCATCAAGTGTCGGTCCAAGGAAGAAGCACGAGTAACCCGTCTTTCTCTCTTGCTGTCTTACACTCTCATGAATAAAGCTTTCTGTATCAGAGAAAAAAAGATATATATGAAACATGCGATAAGAAATATGAGTATGGATGGAGGGTGTTGAAGTGTACCATATTTTCTCCCCTTTTCTACCTTTACATTTTGTGTTGTCTCTGTTGTAAAAATCATCACTTTTATCAATATTTTATTATATGTTAACCAAGACCATACTTGACATATGATATTAGGAAAAACAATAGTTGTTAGTAGTACGTTTAGTCAAGTTTAATGCCAGCAACAATAATGCATGAATGAACAAAACTTTGCATGCACATTATATTCATATTTTGTTAACCATTTGCTGATTTGAAGTTACAAAAATGTGAATATCTGTAAAATATTAAAAAATCAAAATCAAAAGATTCAAGGCTCGGTGTCCTCACAAAATATTGCACAAAATTAATCTTTTATGGGCTACTCGAATCTTGCTCGTTTTTCAAAATTTATCGTTAAACTTCTGGGCTTCGTTCTTAATGCCCCCCCCCCCCCACTTTTCCTCCTTAATTCCCCCCGGATTTTTCTTTTATAAATCAACCAAAACCTGTATTTCCATATTTATCATAGTATGTTAACAAGCTATTTTGCAAAAATCGATTCTTATTATCGAAACATTGTCAAATTTCGTGTGGATGTTTCTATAGCTTACAAATTTTGCATAGAGACTTATCGAGGCCCACGGTTCTTCTGAACTGATCTTACAAAGTTAGTCCACAATACAGCGTCTATCGGCTGTGTTGTGTCGTATCTTGGCTGAAAACTTAAGCCAGAAATTTTGTGCCCATAAAAGTGTTTAAACACTGAAATATTGAAATAAAATCTCCCGTAACTCAAATCTATATACCATGCAGCTTGCAGATAGCAGAAAGCATTTTATGCATTTTCACTGATAATATTGCGGTTGCAGGACTGCATGTGTATCTGTTTATTACTCGAGAATATTTGTACTAATTTTTTATTTTGTATCCTCTACTTATTGTCTATTACTTTTATTTATTTCAATTTATTTTATTGCAAAATGTTGTTATAACTTTTATTATCAGGAAATCTTTAGGACAATAGTGATATCTGATATCATTTCTGAGAGAACTCTTGCAAGCATGATAATATGCACAATGATTATTTATTGATGTGACATAATTATACTATTTATACTTTATATTGCATACAGTATTACGTACATGTGTGTAAGAGTCTACAATATCTATATTATGTACTTTTAATATATTGAATTTGCTAATGAACGTTTACTAATTACTCTAATTAGCTACCTTTGGCAATCTATGTTTGCAGACACACAAAAAAATAATGAGGCAGAAATTATTGTATACACAAATTCGATTGCTAATTTAACTAGCGAAATGAGTATATAACGAGAAAAAAACAGTCCGGATTGTTTTTGAAATTATTAAAAAAAATTATTAATTGCAGAATACAGCCAAATCAATTACTCTTCACAAACAAATAGATGTATAAAAAATAAAGCACACGAAATAAATATAAATTTGACCAACTCTGTAGCATTACATATATATTTATTATGAATGAATTAGGCTAGGTTAAAAGCTCTAGTCGAAGTTTCATCATGTATATTATTTATATTATTTATGTATTGAATTATATAATTCAATACATAAATAATATAGTCAGGCACAGAGGCATAAAGACATAATTATTAATAATTAATATCAATTGTATGCATAACGTTATTTTGTAATTTCCTTTTTATTCCGTAAGAGTAAGTACATTGTGTTAGAAATTTAATTAATCGTTTCTCGAATTGTTGAAATACAATGTTAAGATCGTACACGTCTACCAACTCTCCGTCAAACACCCTTTGAAATAAAGGATTCCATACATATATTCGCTTTTAAATTTAATGGAATCAACATAACAGAATCCATTTTGCTTCTCTAAATCATTTAACATGTACCGCAAAAACGTTTATAATACATCAAACACTTTAAATAAAAAGAAATAATAATTCGATTTATACTTATTTATATTTAAAATTACTGATTATAAATCAATAAATAAATATCAATGATAATTGTAGTGTAAAAGCATGATGCTAATAATTAATGCCTTTTTTAGTCACCCATTGAGCACATTTATAGTATTTTTGTATAAAAGTATACAATCCCGTGTATTAAGTTTTTTTTTCTGACGCTCAATAAACATTTATATTATTATTATTGAATGCTTATATGCACAAAATAAATATATTTGAAAAATAAATCAATTAAAATTTTACATCAATCGATATTTAGTATAATGTAAACCAAATATAAAGAAAATGTATAAAATATTTAAAAATAAATTGAGAGTTAAGGTTAAGAAACGAACACAAAAATAAAAATCCCGTACAACTGTTTGCTGTTCTGTAGTCAATGTTAGTAATATGTTTAATTTATGACATTTTATCGGCGAAACAAATACTTACTGTGGTAGATCTTACTGTTCCTATATTGAATGCACTACATATATCTAATATAGCAGTAAGCAAAGAATGTTCTTCAGTAGTTTAATGTTTGTGGGTACAATCGTTGTTTTCCAGCATATACTGTAAATAAAGCATTGATATACATTTTATGAGACTGTATCTTTACCCGAAAGTTTTGTCAGTGCTATAATTAAGTTATTCAGTTACTATTCCGGGTGTACACATATATAATATATAAATATTATATGTCGTGTAACTCCCTCTACACGTTTAAAACGCTTCCCATACGAGCAATATTATTGAATATGCCAATCTCAAACTTTTTTAGTTCAGGGTAGTTATGAAACTAAATTAAAGGGTGTGATAAAGACTTTTGAAAAACCATCTCCATTACATGATAAACAAGGGTTGAACTTAAAAATGCAGTACACTTAGGGAATTGCATGTTAAAATTAAAGTTTAAAAAAACTGCTCAAAGCAACGCATGTTAATTATAACGGCAATTTAATTTATTTTTTTACTTAATAATGTTTAAAATTATTTAAATTTTTTATTTAGGGTGGAAATTTAAATACTAAAAACTTAAGATGGAGTCACAAAAATCACTAACTTAGTTCATAGCTTACGTCAAAATAGGACATCTTGTAGTCGGATCAAAATTACCTGCATCACGAAAATATAACTGAATAGTTATTGTACGCCAACGAAGCTGGAAGTTGACACTTCCCAAAATTTTAGAAGTCTCCAGATCATCTCCCTGGAATAGAAATCTCCTTTTTTTTTAGTGAGTCTTAAAAATTATTTCCATTTATATTATTTTTACGCTGCATGTGTTCAATCTAGAAATAAACATAAATCCGTTTATTTTTATAATTATATTTCACTAACCAAAGCTATACTATTAAGCATTAATGATGTTTGCTCTTATCTATTATGTAGTGTATGCTGTGCATTATGTTTTATGAGACATAACATTAAATGATATCCTGTGATGTATTAGGTTATAAATCACTCAAATCAACTCTGATAGCATGTAACAAATTAACAATGTTATACTCTAATCATCACTGATGACCAAAAAAAAAAGTAATAAAATTAAAATGTTTGCAGAGGCAAAACAGCAGACTCAGAATTATGGCAGTCGACGATAATTGATTGTGCGACAGTAAAAAATAGTTAAGGGAATTACATGTCCAAACTGTTCAAAGTAAAACAATATGAAGTTTTTAGACTTTTACATTGGCTTTAATTACTATTTTTTAATTACTGTAACTGGATCCCTTTACCACAATAGTTTTAAAATTATATTAAGTAAATTGTTAACAGTATTTCTGATGTATGGAACAACATTGTTATAATATTATGGCTGCTCTCCAAATATCTGATACGAACGAGATGCAACGCAATAATTAGTGCCAACTTTGAAGGACAATTCCGACCTTTTTCTGTAGAGCATGTTCCACTTATTCATGCATGAGTCATGAGCAGTCAATCAATTTAATTTAAATTAATTTAATTAACGTTAAAAAGCTTGCATTTAATACTTCAACGTTTGGTATGTTCGTTTCCCCCTTCATTCCATCATTTAGAGTTTTAGACAGTAATTAAAAATAAAACAAGGTATTCTTCTGAACAGTTTTTTTTTTATTTTTACAACTAATTGAGCATGTTCACTCGTTCGTTCAATTTTTTTTTTAACTTCAATAAATTTTAGCTTATTTTCCTTAGAAGTGAAAATACAGAAACTCTTTATAAAGTTAAAAAAAGTATGTATATATAACGTGTAATACATGCAGCATCAAATGTTTCGTATGAAAGGTTACATTGAGATGTGGAAGGGGAAGGGATTTATTTAGACGTCTTGTATCATAAATCTAAGCACGTCCTCGCACAAGCACACACAAAAAAGGAAAAGGAAATAAGGTTATCGGTCACTTGTTTGTTTTCCTATTTTCTTATATATAAGCATTGAGCGGTGGGCGCGGCATCTGTGAGTAGGCAACGCCAGTTGTCTCAATCCCAATGTTCCGCTGTTTGTTCCGCTAGTAGGATGCCTTAATCCCCACAAGATCCGTGGGATTGCGGGCCGCGTGCTGTAGAGGCTTCTTGCCTGATGATACCGTGGTAGGGTTGGCGAGCAAAAGTAGCGGCCTCAACAGTCCTTGCAGCCCCACAAACCAGCAGGATATTGTTCTGTCTGACAGCAAAGACTTAACTAGCTTATGAATGTAATTTCAGAACCTCCATTCATAACCACATTGAAATCATAAAAAATAATTTTCAATTGCATAAACTGTAGCTTGTAAAATATTATGAATCATGAAAGATAAATTTTTATAATTACTGAATTTACATATCATATTATAAAATGTCATGTAAAACAATAAAAATCAATTGACCTTAATATTAAAAAGTTAAAGAGTAATTTGGATGCAAAAATTGCTTTTTAAGTAATTGTGTTTTTTAAAAGGTTGCATGTTTTTTTTTTATTTATTTTTTTTTCTGTATATAAAGTAACTATTACAAAATATGCCAAAAGTTTGAAGTTTATTTTTTATAAAAGTTAGCAACATTTTATGCTTTATAAATTTAATGTATAATACATATATTATACTGTATATTTTATATGTAGCCGTTCACTGAATATAGATTAATTTAATCCACGAGAAAGGAGCGAGGGGAGGCTGACCAACCAACTGAGATTAGGAGTATATAATTATATATAAATATACATAACCTAAAATTCACTGTTAATATATAGGACGTACCTGTGAAATGAAATACATTTGATAACGTTGTGTTTACAAACAATTAAAGTCCAATAAAAGCCTACAAAGACCCCTTAAAATCAATAAAAAGGTCTCTGTGAAGTGTAGTGGTTGTTCCATGCAGGTGGTTGGTTTGCTGCGGTCTCTCTCTCTCTCTCCATGACCGCCACAAGCCGGTCGTGTATCCGCCAACCGACCTCTTGGGAACAATTTTACCGCCATCCGTTTTCCCGCTCGCTCTCCCGCTTGTGTGTCACCTTTGCACATTTGCTGCTGGAGGCAAGCATGGACGACTCGAGTGGCTTTCTCCACAGCGCGTGCTAAGTGCTGCTGTGCTTGCAATGCTTTCCCGGCTCTAGGCCTTGTACTTTGAGTGATTGAATCAAAGTTATATGCACAAATCTAGTATACATGCCAAGCTCTTAAAATATTTGAATACTGCTTCGTAATAACTTTAAAATTTTCAAATATTTACTAACAAAAATGTCACATCTCAACATTATGAAGTTATTCCAACTTTTTACAAGTTTGCTCACCTCTCATTGCATTGCAATAATTGTATTCAGTATTGAGAATGCTAACTTTATAAATTCTGTCGCCTCGGTTATGTTATAATATATTTTAAGTATAATAATTATATATATATACTGTATATATACAATATATATATATATATATATAATATATATATATATATCTTTAACTTGTTCAATTATTCAGCTCCATTAATTAGTCAGCAACAGAGTTTTTGACTAATTTCTCGAGGCACTTTATAATTGCTCGGAAATATATGAAGTCACAGATCAATTTTCTTAATTGAAATCTGGTAATATAATATCTAGTATAAATATATCAAATTAAGTGTATTATATTTTATAACTTTAATTTTTAACTCACAATTTCTTCAAAATTTTTTTTTTAATATGTTCTGTGTAAATGTAAATTTGCATTGCAAGTTCCAGGTCAGCTCGTTTCGTCTTGTATAATATATACGCGTACACTGTATACATACAATGAAAGAAATATAATGCAAGCTCTTGATTCAAATGTCACGGTGGGTTATTCCCTACGGACTGTCAAGAGGATGTCTCAATGTTAATCTTGTAATGCATAGAACCACGGTAAAATAATGGAGCTTTCAATATTATGAAAATGATATTCAGTTGAGACAGACGGGGATACTAGAGAGGAACGACAGGGTCGGTCTGGCGCAAAGGAAATTGGTAAAAATAAAAAATTGGTGGGTTGGGAATGGGGGGAGAGAATTAGAGGAGTCATTTGGGGAAAATTTATTATATTATATATACTATTATAACATTTTATAACTCTTTTTTTTTTTTTTTTTTTTTTTTTTTTTTTTTTTTTGTAATCTCCCGTATAAAAATCCCTCGGATAAAAATTCCTGTGGACAAGAATTACTTATTTACTTATTCAGTGTGTTGATGGCGGGAGAGTAGTGTGGAGGGAAACTGGAACAATAATTTATATACGATTTACCTGTCGTGATGTATAGGTCTAATATTCGTTATTGAAATTTGCCATACTTCAATAGTCATTAGAAATTAAACTTCTTTTATTGCAACCGTGCAAGCATTGTTTTTTTTTTTTTGTTTCTTTTAGAAATTATTTTTTTTTAATTTTTTTTTTGTATATTATAAATGAAGTAGGAATTTCCACGAAATTTATCAACTTACTAAAATTTAATCAAATAGACAATAATTAGTTCAATTTTAAATTGAATTGAATTCAATATTTGGTTTAAGAAATGTTATGTATAAAACCTTTAAAAATAAAAAGCATGCACTGTACAGAAATGTGCACGTAAATGGTTAAATTTCACAAATTACGGCCGGTCGCAGACAGAATCGCATGATTTCACAGCGTATGATAAAAAAATAAGAACCTATGCGATCAGCTGTGCGCGCGCACACAGCTTCGTATCGTATGCTGTCGTATGATAAGAAATTTAGAACCGGTTCTAAATGAGAAACGTACGATCGTAAGCTTACGATCGTAGAAATAGCGAAATCGTGCAATCCTGTCTGCGACCGGCCTAAGGAAATCATTTGAGTATAGAAATGATATTATCGTTTAATTAGAAATTTCAGTACATGAGTAATTTAATTAAATTAGTGACTTTATAGTTTATATATAAGGCTACTGAGACTGCACAAGGCAAAATTCAATCAGGAATATTACATGTACACTTAGTAGAGGTGCACCACGACAGGAAAATCATTATCTCATTTTCCCTTCGCGCAGCTCTCCCTCCATCAACATCAAAGATGGGATTTTGTCCGAGGAATTTTTGATTGAAGAATTATTGCCCGATGGATTTTTATCAAGCATATTTTATATATTTTCATTTATTTGCTACCACTCACACATGCAATATATAGCACTATGACAACAATTAAACTGTAGGAGTAAAATAAAAGAATATATATATAATATAATATATTGACAAAATCACATAATCCTATAATATATATTTATATATATATGCTAATTAATAACTATATCTATTACGTGAATATACAATTTAAGACGTATTCATGCATGACATTATTTGCAAGGCTTCATGTTAAGATGAAATATGAAATGAGCATAACTATTTTGACTACAAAAAAAGTTGAAATACTAAATAAGTGTTTTAGTGACTTACATTTTGACATGCTAGAAAAAAGTCACTGAGTTTTTAAATTAAAAATTCCGCTATCTTACAAAGTTTCTCTGTGCTTTTTTTTTTTTCTTTTTTTCAAATTAATCATTGCTTAACGTAAAACTTTTTAACACCAATTCTGTCAAAACGGTGATTAAAAAAATAAAATACAAAAATCACTGTGGAAATTTCTCGGCTGTCCAGAAAAAAAAATAAAAAAAATCAAAATTCATGTGTGTAATTAATCATAACTTTTATTTATATAAAGTGATGTTTAGCATTTAAAAAAGTACTCTGAACATTAAAACTCTGTTGTTTTAATGTTCACAATCCTTTTAATAAAGATATGAAATTTTTCTCAAATTTCGATCATTTTTTTTTATTTTATTTTTTAAATAATTTTATTTTTAACAATAAAAAAATTCTATTAATTAATTAATAATTATTAATTCTATTCTATTTTTAATTCTATTAAAAATACTCTGATAGAATGAAATTTAAAATTCATAGATAAATTTGAGTAAAACCAAAAATGAGATCACACTCACGCAGGGATCGGATGCGGATGCAGATGCAAGATGCACACGGATGCGCAAAAATGGGCTTGCATCCGCATCCGTGCATCCCAGATACACAGGAAAAAATGAATGCATCCGGATGCGCATCCCAGATGCACGGGGAAAAATGAATGCATCCGGATGCGCATCCCAGATGCATGAAAAATAAATTTGCATCCGGATGCGCATCCACAGATGCACGAAAAATAAATTTGCATCCATTTAACACTTTTTTTTCTCTTTTTTATCAGGTTTTTTGCTAATTGCCTCTAAATAAATCTTTAACACGAGGCATATTTTTTAACTTTATTTGCCACTTGTCGTTTAAAAATTACAAGAAACAAAGTGTATTATAAAAACCAAAGATCGGATGCGGATGCAGATGCAAGATGCACACGGATGCGCAAAAATGGGCTTGCATCCGCATCCGTGCATCCCAGATGCACGGGAAAAAATTAATGCATCCGGATGCGCATCTTAGATGCATGGAAAATAAATTTGCATCCGGATGCGCATCCCAGATGCATGAAAAATAAATTTGCATCCGGATGCGCATCCATGGATGCACGAAAAATTAATTTGCATCCGGATGCGCATCTCGGATGCACGAAAAAAACGCGTGCATCCGGTCCCTGCACTCACGTCTTGTTATCTTAGAAAACTAAAATGCGAAATATTTCATTAATAGTGAGTGTCCTTGTTGGAGATATTCAAACTGTTCTTTTTTTATTTTGTGTCATTAACTATCTTTCACTAGCCTTCTTTTTAATACTTAGGTGTCGGCGAGACTACATGACGAGGGGTAAAACTGTTAGACTGAGTTCTCTTCTCCTCGCTCTTATATCCAGACCGGCCCTGTGGAGACTGATTGCTTCTACTGCATGATTCGTGGTCGGTGGCAAAAGATCCCTTACCCTCTCCTTGTGGCATGTCTCTAGTAACATCTGCCATAGAACAATCTGTCTTGCCAGATGATACTGTGTGGCTCGACCGTCACTGCACCTCTAGCCTATAATAGCCATACCACCAGCAAGACCTGCCTGCGCAGCTGACTTCTGCCACACTCACGCCCAGTGCTATAGCGTAGGAGCTCATTTTTCAAAAATATGAAATTGGAGACACATTAGTGATCGGATCTATGTAATTAAAACCACATTTTGATATAATGATTGCAATAAAAATCATCTATCATGTGGAACCTTAGACAAATTGGAACAGTGTTCATTATAATAAAGTTGAAGTAAAATTTCTAATTTTGTATAAAAAATTTGTTAATAGAATAAGAATATATTATACTGATAAAAATTATTGAGAGTTCTGCATGGTGTTATTTTCATACTCTGAACACTAATATAAATAAGCTTAATCATTATCAATAACTTTTCTTGTTTTTCTCTATATTAATTAACTGACGTGTCTAAAAACTACTCTATGCTGATTATATTTTTTTGTTGTATTTGTATTTATTTAAATATTTAATAATATACAGAAGCTATATAGTGCCGGAATATGGCAACTGGCCAATTGATTTCACATTCGATCACTTAATTTCTGTAGACATTCATTGCAATGATGAACCGTAATAATTCTTCCCATCTCTAAGTTTTTTCAGATTTGTTTTCTATATTATACTGGGCTACTGAATAATATTTTTTATCTATTTTTATCCCCCCTTTTTTTTTTACCAACAATCAATTTACAACTAAGGTAGAGACAAACTCGTTTAACCTACAGCTATGAGTTGTTCCTCTGTGCTAACATCACACTTCTTCAAGTAAGCCTTCTCTTACTTAGAATAAAAAATAAATGTGTAAGGGGATGAGAGAGAGGGGGGGGCGTCAGGTGAATTTTCTGAACCTCCATCGATCGTGCAGTGCCCTCCTCACTCTTCACCATAGCGACCTCTATAAACCCCAACAACCACCCGCCCACCCTCCCGACTGTCGCCTTCCTTTCTACTCTCATATGTTCACTAAGCATCCATTCCTTCTTTTCCACACAAAAAAAAAAAAAAAAAAAAAAAGTTAAGAAAAATAAATCAAATATCTCACAGCAAACATAAAAATTATAAAAAAATAATCATAAATCAAATATATAAAAAAAATGTATCTCCTACAGCAGTCATGACAGTAGAAGAGTCATGATAATTATACTCGCATACAAGATAAGTATGTAGATCTTAAAATTTAAAATTATATTTATTTAAAGAAAATACTAACGACAGTAACGACATTAATAATCGTTAAATTAGTTATTATAAAATACAAAATTTACACAGCTTTCAGTTTGTGGCCGCCATTATTGCTATCTAGATTGTTTGTGCAATTTGCTGAGCTTAGAAGCACAAAGAGTTGCCTAACCACCAGGGGGAACTACCACAATTCGTTAGCGCTTTATGCATACGAAAGAAATGTTTACTAAATAAACAAGCACTGTTGATGTTCATAAGATTTATTTCATTTGAAAAATATATCTCTTTACATTGCTGAAAAGTACACAAAGATATGATGGTGTTTGGTTTAGTACCAATATCTCACCTCCTTTCACTTTACTTTCAGAGCTGAGTTTTCTTCCGAAAACTAAACATTCACTTGTTGAATATTTAGGTCTTTTATAGACTCATTTTGTTGCTGCAAATGTTAATTTAATAACGTTTTAATGCTTACTTGTTGAAATAATTATTCATAATTTCATTATCGTGATAATATAACCACAAAGTACTTATTTGTATACCATTTTTTAATATAATCATGTGCTCTACAGAATACTTTCCCCTAACTTTAAATATCAGATTAACATTAGTGTTTCGGTCTGCACCCGAGAACTCTGACCTACCCTTTAAGTTTCTGAACCCTAACACTCTCTTGCGCGTTCTTATTTGGAATTAGTTCTGGAAGCGATTCTTGGAAGTTCTGACACTGCAGTGGAATACTTTTCTGGGAATCTTTTTGTACTGCTATATGATCTATAAGTTAAGTTTGCTTGGGAATTTTTGCAAGGCTCTTGCATCATTTTGTTCAACTAGTACCGCCAAAGGTAAAATTATTATAAACTATATTGCGTATGACTCATTTCATGACTCTTTTCTCATATTTGTTTTATCATTGTAAAAATACAATAGTTTAGTATGGTTGGTTACTCCTCTGTTCACTGTTTTGATAACCTACCTTGCGGTCATGAATTCATTTACTGAACACAGTTTGATAATCTGTTTTAAAACAATAGTAACAAATTATTATTTTAATAATTTTTAATGATGGTCAATAGAAGTTTCCAATAATTGTTTTATCTCTGTAATGATAAAAACATTTACCTTCAAAATATTGACGTAATTTAAAATGCTGAGAAGAGAATATTGTTTTATTAAATACTTGGAATTTATTTTAATAAAGTAGCAGGATCCCGAAGATACAATAAAGTAGTCTCGAATTGATGGCCATCCATCTGGAAGCTTATTATCCCATTTGCTGAGCTTGGCAAGGCTCCAGGCAGCTTTGTGATCTCTCGAGGTTTTAAAGCAGCTTGGGCTATCTGCAAAGAAGCGAACAATTTATGTAGAAACATTTTTATATTACAACTTTTTTTGTACGGTACACCCATGTTAACTTTTACTGAGAATAATTAAATTGATGCATGCAATGTGTATGAGTAATTCACAAGATCATTTATGAAATTATTATATTTTTTTGTAACAACTCTTTCATACTTTTTTTCTTATTGAACACGGTAATTTATTACGGTGTAATATTTTTATTAGATGTTTGGTGATGATAAATTTAATAATTTTTTAACGATAGTGATTACTTTCAAAGTAATATTAATTGAGTAAGTGCAACATTTTACATAGAAGCATCCTCAAAATTTTTAAGGGAAAGTAATGTGCATCTGAAGCAACCTCGTTTCTTCCCACCATCCTGAACCCGAAACAAACACTACTAACGGAAATACACGATGAAGATTTAATTAAATATGACCCACAGGCAAAATACTATTTTCTCTTGCAATCTAGAAACGTTGAATCAGTTTGACGTTGAAAGGTATGAGAGCTATGACCAGTTATAAAGCTTTTGCTCCCCTTGATATTTGATTTTACGTCGGATGCCGGTAGGCATGCACGGCACATTGCATCTCCTCTTCTCTCCTCTCTCTCTCTCTCTCTCTCTCTCTCTCTCTCTCTCTCTCGCTCCATTTTTTTCTATGCTTACAAATAGTGCGTGCAAAAGTGAGGAGATGAAAGGCTGTAGCACAAGGCAGGTGTTGGTGTGATCGACTGCTGAAGCTATTCCTTTGCCTGCCATACCGATTATCGAAAGCCATATAGACGAGATAGAGAGCTCTCGGAAACTTCCATTTATATGAATGACATCTTTATGCTTTCTCACCAACTCAAAGTTCCAATACGGACAATTTTTTTTAACCCGATAAAAAGTATTTTTCCACCTAAGTGTGAAAAATGGAGAAGTTAACGATATATATATTCAAATACATAGATATATGATTTAATATTAACAACTGAGGATTTTGTCATATTTGCACATATACATTAATATTTACAGTTCCGTTTTACATAGTCAGCTGCGTGTAATATCTTATACTCTCAAAATATATCTGTAAAGTAACAGCCCCTAGCAAATAAATATAGAGCAAGCGTACAGTAAAAATCAAGAAAGCAATTCAGCAAACAAGCGAGTGCTGTAGAGCAGGAGCACACCGTGATATGCTAGCGAGATCTGCTGGAGAGCCGTGACAATATTACTGCAAAATAGCATAAACAGCAGCAGCAGCAGTAGTCTGCCTCTGCAGTGGCTGTATCTAGCCACCACGCTCTTGTCAGCTTGACTCAACTGAGCTGATGCTCCTGCTGTGTGCCTGATTGAGGTGTATTCATGGCAAGGAAGAGTAAAGAGGTGGGGGTGAAAGAAGGAGGAGTAAAAGGGTGTATAAGCAGACTACCCAACATACTATCGAGCGAACCAAGTCACTGCTTTACTGCTTACCACAGCAACCTTGTATATATATTTATATATGTCGTGTCTCTTGCGACCTCGTGAAACCTGCCCGCCGCTATCCTGTGCGTCACTGACTGCCCTGCAGGCTGCTGACTAGTACGACACAATACTGACTCTAATAGTAGTAACGCAGCAACAGCGGGCTGCGCGGCTATGAGAAATCACTTTGACAATAATACGCTAGCCACCGCTAAAGAAACATTTTATTTTATGTTTGGAAATTTTGTGCATCTTTCATTTATCTACCTATCAGATATCAGTTTGAACCCTACTTATTGATAAATATGTAAGAGACCCTATACCCCTATATCCCAGGAAACACCCTCGTAACATACACGCACACACATACGTACAAAGTCGTTGATATTGCTTTGGGCTGACTGAAGGACATGATGTTATTGTTAGAAGCGATTTCCTGCTGGAACGACTTCTCTCCCATAGTTAGTGTACATAACTCCGTTGCCGGTGGTATTTGTGGCAGAAGTGCGCACTGTCCACGGCGTCATCGCTGGCAATCACATCCTGCTAAGGAAACATTGACTCCTTCTTGAACCAACCAACATTATAGGAAGGGAAAGGAGAAGAGGAGGAGGAGGAGGAGGAGGATAGTGTTTAAAAAAAAAAAAAAACATTTCTCTTCTCCGGTACATTTCAACGTAGATAGTGTTTGACTGGATCGCTCACTACTTGCTTTTCAGCTTCTTCGTCTCTATATAATGTATTTTGACTTTCTTAAAACCTGATATGTGTGGGGGATATTTTTTTAGTGTATAGAGGGATGATGCAATCGACTCTATTGTTGATTTCTTCTGAAGAGAGTGAAACACTCTGTGTTAAAGAAGGTGGTGGGGGAGAAAGGAACAATGGCAGCTAGACTTTCTTCTTTCAATCAGTTAACAGATAGTTTACCTATTAGATTTTAGACCGAGCTCCATAAAATTGAAAAGGCCGCCATTACCCCTGCTGTTACAAATGTAGGCTAATCGCTGTGCAATCATTGTCTGAACTCGCTATCAATAGTTCTCCCTAGCTGCCCAGCCGCGGTCTCACTGTCAGACAAGTGAAGCTGCAGGGCGGTTGGCCTGAGAAATATTCGGGGGATTACAAAATAATGACTACCGATTTAAATGTTGCACAATAAAATTATTTATAGGGAAAGAGATTGAGGAGAAAAATATACATGTTCTGATTTACCCTGAATTAATATAAGAAAATAACTCCCTTTTCATATTATTATGAGCTTTAGCTTTAAAAATAAAGAGCCTAGTAAACGCTGATCAATTATCACTATAATTATGTAGTATCTGATAGAAAATAGAAGAACGTAACTGGAAGAGGTCGGAACATAACGTCTTTTTGTCGTAAGAGTAACTTAAAGGTACACATCTTACCATTTTTTTTTTCCCCCTCAAATTTTTTTTTATTTTTTTCTACAGTTCCAATATCCGCTAACTTCCGTTCTCTCTGTTGCAAATTTTGAAATGATACTGTATACTGTATATATTGCAAATTTTGAAATGATACTGTATACTGTATATATTGCAAGTTGCAATATATACAGTATCAGTTCAAAACAGATATGTATAGCCATGTTATGACCCGTCACCACGCAGTATTGCAATCTTATTCTCAAGGGGAAACTCACACAAAGCAACTCAAAGAGCATTTGATAACTTGGAACATAAACACACAGAACATTGATCGTGCTGCCATGCTTGAATATCCAAATATCTAAAGTTAAGCACCTACCGTTATATATATATATAATATAAATTTTATATATGTGATGAAATGGTCTTCGTTGGTATTGCTTAAAATATTGAAGCACACAGTTTTACGATGAACAAGCACTGTTCTCAGAATCATTAAAGTTTTTGAAGGACGCAATTCACATTATTTACGATGAATAATTTTCAACATGGACGTTAAAATAAATAACAAATAATAATGTATGTGTTTTACAAATTATTTAGAAGTAAAATAATATGAATTTAACTTGTCTTCTTTGTAATACCATGCAATTAAATCAAACACGTTAAGCAAAATTGGTAGTAATATAATTCATAAAAGCAATTATTATTATATGCACTGCAATTATTATTACAAACGATGCGTGCACTTGTATATTTCATTATTTTATAATTATAAATGGTTTCAGTTATATAAGTCGACTAACGCTCTGCGCAAACTGTGCTTACTTTTCCATCTATTCATATAAAATAATGATGATACCAACAAAACTAACGTTCTACTAAAAACTACAACCTGAGTTTTGTCTTCATAGCATTATATTTCCGCTACATTATTACATTCAAGCAATAACAATTGTATTAAGTCATATCTGTAATCTAGAACTTGTAATCACAGAATTCTATAACATATATAGAATTGGTGAGTAATATGCTATGATACTAACATTTTAGCGATAAAACGTTAGAATAATTTCATATTGAGAGTATGGAAGTGACAAAGCTGCCATCGCTGCTTCAGGCTGTGCTCCTTTCCCTGCTAGCTTCCGCTTGTTATGCGTGACTTACAGAGAAACAATCAAATTCTCGCAAGGGACTGTATACACAAATCCTGCAGTCAAATTTCACTCTCCCAGCACGTAGATTATTCAATAGATGTGTCGTTCTCCCGAATTCTTTTTTTTTTCTCCTATTTGAGTGTGGATGTATATATACACACATAAATATATATATTTTTTATTGTGATATTTCAACCTTTGAGTAGATTTGGTATGACAATATTCTACGGTATTTTTCCATCTCCAATCTTCCGTACTCCACCCAGTCAGCGTCCTTATAAATACCAAGTATTCTCATAGGAAATACCAACAGCTGCATCGCACAAATTCCAGGTATACATAAAAATTGGTTGAAAAGAATAAATGAGAAATTGAAAGAGATCGTCAGAAATATAGTAGAGAAAGACAGAGAGGAGAGAAGAAATGTTGTTGTTTTAATGCCTTAAATTTATTTATTTTAAATACAAGCTAAAAATATAAATTTATTTATAAATAATGATTCCACCTAAATATATATTATTATTAGAATAATATTTCATAATAATGCTCAAATATAGCTGGTTGAGACGATAAACGAAAATTAAAAATTACTTAACAGTCTTTAACAGTTCAATGTAATTGAAGCCGCTATTTCCGCGAAGAGAGACAGAGAAGGGCCCCTACATGCTTGTTTGCGAGCCGCGAGCACAATTTTGCGAGTGAGATTAATGAGCTATTTGACTATAATGTAGAGTATTTAATACATAGCTTGGCAGCAGCATCTAACAAAAAGTGACCCGTAGGCCTACGTCCTCGTTAAGTAACATTATCATTCGCTTGCTTGCTTACTCATGGCTATAGCTTAATTCTATGTTCCTCCTCTAATACTGACATTGAATCGATTTTAATCTTCATATAATATTATATGTACAATTAATATCACAGTTTAAATACTTATATATAAGTATTCAGAAATTATTAATAGTGTTGCATGTCATTCATGATAAATTGAGTTGGCAAAATGAAGAAGATCCATTATGCCACAAGAAGCTCATAATAATATAGTTTTTATGTCAAAGTGACCTACTGCAATAACAACAAATACATTAATACACTTACAATGTGTATTTTTTTTTTTTTTTGTTAAAGTTTTTAATGTTACAATGTAATATATGATATGATGGATTAGATTCAGGTTGTTATTCATGGATATGAAAACTAAGAAAATGTTTTTTTTTACATAAATAAATTTACATTTAATATTAAAATGTGAGATAAATAAATAAGAAACATAAATATTATTTTTAAAATATATATATTTCATTAATTCCAATGCTTCTATTCATTTGTTGCTTTTGCTTTTAAAATTAGCTTCATGTTTGTTTTACTTAATCTGGCTCACCACGCAGGTGGGAATGTCAGTCTACAGTATGCAGATGTAGTACGGAGGAACTGCAGTCTGAGCCCTGCATGTTCCTAATAGCCATAGAGCGTTCGAATAATATTCCTGCATCATTTTTATTATTGAATATTGTGATATAGAACTTCAAATTATGTACAGTATTTTTAAAATATTTCAAATTTTGTGAATCCTCTTACACCCTTAAAATTATGCTCCTTAAATCACTGTGACGTCATAGTCATGCAATGCCGTTCTTTTGAGTGTTAGATATTTGTAAAACTATGACTTACCGCGTTTTTGAAGCACAATTTTAAGGCTTCAAAAACACCTGATTTTTTTACCATAACTTGAGGTCCTCTATGCAATAAAAATGCAGTGCAGGTTGTCCATTGTGTGTGACTTCTTCTTTTGTTTCAATTTTTAATGGAGTATCGACCTCAATTTTTTTTATTGCAGAAATGGATAGAGCGTGCAAAGTTATGCTACCATGATTTTTTTCAGATTTTTTAGAGCCCGGGAACTATTTTTAAAAAAAATTATTGAAAGTTCTTTTTTAAAAATAGTTCCCGAGCTGTATAAAATCTGAAAAAAAAAATCAGGGTAGTATAACTTTGTACGCTCTATCCATTTCTGCAATAAAAAATTGAGGTCGATACTCCATTATGGTAATGAACAAACGAAGGAAAATAAAAATATTGAATTAACAATATTTTACTTATGTGAGTTTTCAAGGTCATGATAGATGATTAAAAAAAAATCAAATAATATTTTAACCTTTAATTTTTAGAAAAGTTAAGCAGAATTGCAGATTCTTTAGTTTTTATGCATTTTAATAATAAAAAGCAATTTTACGCCAAAAGTCATTCGTACGTGATATTGAAATAAAAAAGTTTGAACTTTTCAGTTTGAGAAAAAATAAAACTCTTCTTATATGTCTTACTTGTTAGAGAGTCATGAGCAATGTACTGTATCAGAGTACGAAAGTAATGAAAATTCATTGAGCTTGAGGTCCAATAATCCGTATTCTTACAGACTATCACCCAATTAATTAATGAAATATTTTCTCTGTTCATCCATCTGAGTGAGATCAGTGAGATGTTCCAATTCAGTTCTTATCAAGCCGTTCACCTCTTACTTGAAATGTTAGATTTAAAGGGTCAGCTGGCCAGATGGTTCTTTGAATATATAAATTTTACATTATTACCATTATTGCAAATTGCAATGTGATGCATCATGGTAATACTGTACACTCAAACATTCAAATCGTGTCCCTTGTAACCTTTACAGTCTCCACGCTTTGCTGATAAGCATTAGTAGCGGGTACTCTTTATCCTTATTGTTTTTGTTTTTTATTTATGAAGGCGTAGAACTGGTTTTGGTTACAAAGGAATGAAATTAAAAAAAAATAATAATAATCCTTCGTGATTGTTTGAGTGCACATTAATGAACCTCTTTTATGAAATTAGTTATAAAATGAGTTATTCATAGTCTGCATATAGTTAAATAGTAAAATAATATTGTATGCGTAGAATAGAACAAAAAGTACCAAATCTCGATCATACTAAAAACTACGTATTCATTGAATTATTCATATTATTTTACTCTACACTTTAAAACTCTCATATTATAATATTGATATGATAATTTAAATTTCAACTCAGCAGCTGGTATTTAAATTATGAGGATTTTAATATACTCTATAAAACAAAAGTTTAAAAAAAAATCATTATTTTTTGTCTACTTTTTATTAAAAAAAAAATTGAATTTCTTTGCTTCAAAATTTGATTGACAGGAAGTAAAAATACATCCCTTTATTATTTTTATTCAATCTATTCCTTATTTAACTACAATATATAATACATATATTATATAATATGTATGTGCATAGAAAAGAAGTAAAAAAAATATATATATATTATAATATGACGTTATTCCTTTCTCACGTTTGATTTCTATACATTAAATGGCAGATATGGTATATATGTGAACTATGAATATTATATACTTACATAATGTGTTTGTTGGAATATATAATAAATGTATGGTGTGTGTATATAGCGCAGCTGCTTTGTTTCTTAGCCAGTCTAACGACAAACTACTCATATTACAATTCCCTAATGCTATAACAATACACATTATTATGCCTATCTCCGTTCTGCTGCCTATTATATTGCATATTATATACAGCACATTTACACGAAATAGACAGTTTATAAAGCTTTGGTGAAATGATAAGTAAAGAACATGATCTAAAGTTATATGATAAGTCTACACACATAGCATAATAATATTGGCTCCTGTTACCATTTATTATAGTGTGAATAAACAGCACATAACTAGTAAAAGTACACATATGTTTATAATGTTACTTGCAGTAAACATTATAAAAGCAGTGTATACTTACTACAGATTAATTACATATTTAACAAACTACCACCACAACAAAATCCTCTTGAATTTTATTGAATTTGTTAACTATAAAGTTGTTTTCAGTGTTGTTACGGCGGCATGTGCGAGAATATGAGAGCTTGTGTGGACAGGATTTGGGCTCTTTGGAATTAAATTCACTTACTAACAGAGAGTAGAAAGAGAGAGAGAGAGAGAACAGACAGGGATTGGAGATTTGTGGCAGTAGAGAAAATGGTAGTGCAAATTAAACCAAATGTGCGTTTGCTTGCTTGTATGTATGGAATTAAGGCAGACAGGCAAAAGCAGGGAGTAGAATGGGAGTTGGGTTACATTGAGAGATACTATAGCTTACCACAGGATGGACTTACTGAAGCTATCTATATTGCTAGCCTGGTTAGTTGCTGGCAAGCAGGTACCCACTACGCACCCGCTTGTTTGATACCACGGTGTCGCACTGCTCTCTGTAGCAGGCAGCAATGTTTACTTAAATTAAGCCGGCTAACATCCCCGATTAAGGTGGTGGATATGTAACGAGGCACAAGGGTATATATATATATATATATATATATATATATATATATATAGCAGAGCATATATATAGGACTGAAACTGCAATGCATCTTTCACCCATTTTGCCCTCAGAAGCGTGGTGGTTATATACTGGTTACCCATGCACCCATTATATTAGCCAACGCCCATTGTGCTGATGAGGCTTTCTCAAATCCAGTCAACCAACCTATAGCTCTAATATACAGTATAATTAACGATCATTCTCGTTCTCTCTTAGCCTTCTCTCGTCCTTTGTATCACCTCTGCTGATGCTTACATAAGAGGATTATATACAATTTATCCTATTTTCAAATAGTTATACTAGAAACAACCAAGATCAATTTGAGGAAATATATATTGTATATAACGCTGTTATAATAAAAATTTATATTGTTAACGAACCAATATTATTACTTTTAAACAATCAAAAATACAAACATTGAAAATATTCACACTTCATTACTAATTTTTTATTATCAATTTCATTTCATGTTTGTTTGTTTGTTTATATATATATATATATATATATATATATATATATATATATATATATATATATATATATATATATATGTGTGTGTGTTGTGTGTGTGTTGTGTGTGTGTGTGTGTTGTGTGTTAATTTAAAGTATTCCGTTTATTCCCCCTTCTTAGCTGTAACCAGTTTTTACGCGCACGTGCTGCATTGGTGCGTTGTTTGTAAACTGAAAATGCATTTCTGTTTAAGACCACATTTTAAAGCTTCGATTTTCTCTTCATTTATCAATTCCTTCAGTGCTTCACAAAAACCATGTTGGCAAAGCGTAATGTTTACAATTATAAATCTGACAGACACCACAAACTACCAACGACTGATAAGAGGTGTGTTTTGCTTCACAATGAAAAAGAGAAATTACATTTTTGATTAATATGTTTCGTATAGATAGTAACTTTTTTTAGGTAATTTAATAGTAGTTTTGTAATTACAATGTGTCATTAATATTACTAATACTGCATTTTATTTATTTTACGAACATAGACAGTGATGATTCTAATGGTCAGTAAAACTAAACCTACTCTATATTGTCACTTTAGTGCTCACAGAAGATGATGATAAAACTGGGGTGAGGAGAATCAGCTAACGCCGCCGCTACTGTACAATATCCTGTGGAAGGGAGGAGGCTATATAGATATAGACCGGCAAGATTGATTGATTGCGGCTTTTATGATTAGAGGGAGCTCAAAAGTTATGATTCGTGATTCTCTCTATGGAACGGGCGTTATAATAGGTGTATATAGACAAGAACGGATAAACTCGATCGGTGTGTATTAATATCACCACTGCATTGAGAGAATAAAGAACTTAATTTGTACTTCTGCTATCAGCTATATTGATTAATTTGATGTCTCAATTTATAGTTATCTCACAACAAGACACAACTTTTTTTAAAAAAAAAAAAAAGATCATGCGTAGTGGATCTAGAACGATTTTCTCGATAACACTATTCTTTTTCTAAGAGACTATTCGTTTTCATTTCTTGAAATCTCTTTACATGTACATCGTGTGTTATAAATTATGTGACCGCGCGTCTGCATACTTTGCAAGCTACAACACAGGCCCAACTGGCCGACTAATATAATTACATCATTAACCTCTTACAATAATTTATTAACAAACTTTCCTTAACACCACTGACAATCACGCAGTTCTTCGAATTACAATGTTTTATATTATGATGACTAATAGTCGTGGGTACATACGAAAAAAGTATATTAATAGGGAACCAAAAAACTTGTTACCTTGCAAATTCAATGTTATCATTTATCATTTTTACGGTAGAGAAAATTTCTATTACTAACCACGATAAATACAAGGGGGGGGGGAGGTCAATATATCATATATATATATATATATATATATATATATAATATGTTAGAAAAAGGTATTTGCAAGCGAGGTATTATATGGATGAATAAAACAGTAATAACAATTACCTTAAAAAAAAAAAAAAGAAAACTGGGCTGTCACCCTCACTGTGTCAAAGTTACATCTGAAGAAGACAATGTTGTGTTGTCAAAAGTCAATATACGCGTATCTTAACTGTGCACGTTTCAACTGTATGTGTGTGTGATTTTAAGTGCATTGTGTGGAGTGTAAACTATCAGCGAGGGTGACAGCCCAGTTTTTTTTAAAGGTAATTGTTATTACTTTTTTTTATTCACCCATTCACCCATATATATATATATATATATATATATATATATATATATATATATATATATATATATATATATATATATGCTATCGACTTGCTAAGAATTTATACAATAGACAAACAGACCAAAATCTTAAAAACTTGGTATTATGACTTACTCTTTTCTGTTGAAGTGCTGCACACCTAATAAAAAGTGATTTAACTGTAAAACATGTTTACTTTGGTTACATACTGGTTAAGGAACCTTCCATGATGACTCCAAATTTGTGTTGATTGCTCCAAAAGCACCTCACCGTCCACAACTGGCTACGCCATTTTATAATTATAATTTTAAACCAGTTCATTATAGCATTTTATAATTTTATTATGTAACAAAATCAAGTGTGGCTATGTGTTCATTGATATATTATATGAGAAATCAATCAACGTTGCGTGCAAATCTATTAAAGAAAATGCACCTTTCTTATGTCTCAGCTAGGAAAGCCACCTGCTTTCCAAACATTTGTGCATGCATGAGCATTGAATGGAGCTAAAAAATAAAAAATAACACTGTGATTTTATTAGCATTGTAAAATGGAGACAATGCAAGTGGTTGGTCAATGATCAGCACAGTTAGAGATACGAAATTGACCCAACATGGTGACTCCCCAGCAAGTCTGCTACCTCGAGCCAGGCCATATAGTAATACCTCCATGGTGCTTTGGATGATTTCCCGGACTTTGATAGAAACATTTAAAAAATCAGTTCGTTACCACAATATAATCATAGGGGAAAAAAATGGAAATAAATAGTATATATAACTATTTTTTTTTAGTAAAAATATATTATATTGTATAAAAATTGATTATTTTTTATATTCTTATTTGAATCTTCCGATGATACAAGAAGCAAATCAGGCAATAGACTAGAAGGAGCAATCTCATGAATGACCCATCGTGTGAAGCTATTGTATTCAATATTAATAACAATTTGAGCTAACTTCTATTATTGTAAGTGCATGTTTAATTTTACCATTGAAAATATTATTATGATTCTACAGGATAGAATATTTAGGAGAGTATAATTTAATATTACCCTCATGATGAGACTTGTGATATGTGATAACGTAATACAATAAATATATATCTATGACAGAAAAGTCCCCCTCCTCCTCTAAACCTTTGGTTCCAGTCAGATTAATCGCTGTCTCTACCGGAACATGCTCTTGGCCCTTGCTGCTGGGTTTGGTTGCTAGGGAAACAGACGCTCTCCTGCAGCCAGCCCAACCTAAAGCTAGCCGTGCCTGCTTGATGCTCGCTCAGCTCTCCTGGCTGTTGCCTTGCTATATACGTGTGTTGGTGGTTACAGAGGAAACACCACGAGCAGCTATCGTCAACTTCGCGCCCTGCTCCCACGTATATAGAGGCTCGTACAGCCAACAAGAAGCGAACAGCAAGCAAGCCACTGTGTGTGTACAGCCTGGGGGTTAGCAGCAAGCATTCAAACAGTTGATAGCGCTGAAGAGCAGTTACATTCACACAAAATTATATTACGTACAGCTCATCGGTGCCATGTCTGAGTCTTTCATATAGTTAATTAACTTACGCATGACACGTTTCATATACCAGAATATTACTATATATATCCTTTAACTGATCAACTTTATTGTTTTTGTTACTAGAATTTTTCATTTATCATTGTTGGTATAATAATCACCAATCAATAGATAGCATAATAATTTAAATTGAGAAATAAATTAAGGTGATTATGCTAGTGATAATATTTACTCTTTATCCCTTTTTTTTTCTCTAAAAAAAAGCATAGTTATTTATTATCTCTTTATGAAAATAAAGAAAAGAAAGCAAGAGAAAATAGACAAAACCCAGACGCTGTGTTAGTATTCCAATGTTTATTATAGTCTAAAACTAGGATAGCTCTGAGCCACGCTATATAGCTGCGTCACTTTTATTAAGTTTTATATGTCTCCCCCCCCCCCCTCTCTCTCTCTCTCTCTCTCTCTCTCTCTCTCTCTCTCTCTCTCTCTCTCTCTCTCTCTTTCTCTTTCTCTCTCTCTCTCTCTCTCTCTCTCTCTCTCTTTCTCTTTCTCAATTCTTGCAATCTCTTTGAAAAACAGATTTTTAAATCAACGGATGCTAAGATTTTGTACGAAAATAGTGAGATATTAAGGGGGGGGAGGGTAAAAATTTGAATGTTCTCTTCAATCAAAAGCCAGCAGTTTAGCAAAAACGTGCGGACGACCTTGCGGAACAGGAGGTATGCTTGGCTCTCTTCTGCTCCAGTCTAGTACAGCAGTTCGCTTCGTAGAGGAGAAAGAGTATTGCTAAAGCAGGCAGGAGGCCAGATTGCCATCCACTGCCTGCCCGCCGCCTGCAGGCCATTCTCTGCCAGAAGGCAGCAAACAATCGTTGCGCACTGCAGAGGACCAAACAGTGGCGGCGACCCATGTGCGTTCCAATGCAGGCTGGAAGTTGAACTGATGTCGCTTGCTAGCGTTTGCTTCAAACTCTATACGAGCCGTTGCTTCAACTCATGCATGATGTGCAGCTTGGCCTTGGTCCCAGCTAGCATGCAGAGACAGAGTGAGCGGGAGTTATCATTATAAATACAGTATATATAATTATATGACATAATATATTATAAGAATAAAACTAAACTTAAACCAACTGATATATCCAAATGTGAAATGTGATGAACTTGATTAAGGAACATTTTTACACACAAATATCATATTATTATATTATCATATTATATTGATTTGGGTTGCAACAAAAATGAGCTAATGTAAGCGTGTTAGCGTGGCAAAGTTACTCACCAAACGCAGACAATGTTCTCTGAACTAAAGGATTAAAAACAATTATCAGTAGACGCACATTATTCATTTATCATGATGTGAGCCATGAGGGAAAAAAAACAAAAAACAAAAACAAAAAAAACGAGGATGATACGTGGGATCACTGTCGTAGGGCAGTAAGAGGTACGACTAAAATTGAGAATAAAACTGCATATAGCTATCGACTAACAATGCCCTAAAGCAAGCATTTTTTTTTTTTAATATTGTACACTTTAGATTTGATGTATTCATAAAAGAATAACTGCATGAGTAGTTTGAAATCAAGTGGACGTATAAATCTTTCACTGATGAATAGTTCTTTCTCTAGGATCATTGTTGAACGGAAAACAACGAACTGGCATGGTTCTGACTAAGGAACACTCTTATTCTATTAACAGAAAGGCGAATTTCTTATCTCGTTTTTAAGTGTAATTAAGGCGGATTCAGATGGCGACAACGGCGATGCGACGCGATTTTGTCACACAAGCTGTGAAATCATATGCGGAAGCGAATTTGCTATTACGGCGGCGAATATCGCGTTAAATTACGATGCTCTTTTTTTTAATCGCCAAATATGGCCGCCAATGGATGTTACAGCAAGTGCGCATTATTCGCTTTGCGTCGCAGGCTGGAAATCGCCATGTGAATCCGCCTTAACGACCTTCTAGCTAGTTTTGATCACCAGCATGTATATAGGGCTGTAATTATAAAGCTTCAGTTATAAAGTTTCTTTACGCAATTCATAAGTTTCACAGTGCAGTAAGATTTAAGAATGAATGTAATTTAACATTTCTGGGACTAAATTCAAAAACTTTTTAAGACAAAGTTTCAAGGTATTGGGAGGTTGTCAGATCTAATCAAAGTTCCTTCGTGTCTTTCCGTGCCATCGAGCATGTTCTTCAATGACAGGACGTTACAACAATAGTTTTTTTGTGCGCCTTTAAAAGACGCGATGCAATTATGCATACATAAGTGACCAACTGGTTGCCTATGTTCTAGTAACGCAGGGGAAAAGGAATCTAAACATTTTAAACTTAAAATTATCATTATAAGAAATTGTTTTCAAACAAACACGTTAATATAATATATAAACTATTATCAATTAAAATACGAAGCTTTTATTGTAACATGCAATTGGTTATATAATAAGAAGTTATTCGAAACCCTATAATATTGTATAATTATAATATATTTATAGATAATAATTGTGTGTATCAATTCATTTTATTAAGCAAATTAATTGCTTCATTTATTAATTCCATTCAAATATGAAAACATATTAAATTTATTTGTGTTCAATAAAAAAGGATGATTGGTAAATTTGATCAATGAGAGATTGTAACTATAAGTACATTATTGAACGAATGAAAATATTTCTTGGCAATGTTTTTAACAATTGAAACGTTATGCGAATATCAAAATCACAGCGAAGAGTAATAGTGCAAATATGAAGCAGCATGGATGTCCTCATATTGAAAAAATATAATGCTCCAAAAAAACAGCACTTCAATAAAACAGTAGTGTATATTAAATATGAGCGGTAAATGTTTATATTGTATTATATAGAAGTAGTCACTCTTTTCATTTAATTAAAAGGAGTAAATATTAAACTAAAAAAAGGGAAAAATGAAATCTACGAAGGAAAAAAATACGACAAAAAACAAACATAAAAAATTATAAAAGCTTAAAAAACGCGAGAATTGACGCAAGAAATTTTTTTGAATAAATATGCATAATTATATATATTATATACAGGTATATAATGTATTTATTAGAATGTAATGCAATACACTCTTACATTTTTTATTTTTATACTGAAAAAATAGTAAATATAAGAGATATGAATTATGACAGAAACACATTAAGTTTTTAATAATATTTTAAAGCTGAACAAATCTACCGTTAGTTGGAAAATATAATATGATTTTTAAAAAGGTGTTCGCTTTGATCATGAAATTTCATACGCTGCATCTGTTACGAAAAACTCCGAGTATCAAAAGTGTGGAGGTAAATATGGGTTTGAATAGCAATAAAAAACACTAAACAAAATCTTTTCCTTTTCGAAGGGTTGAAGCTTTGAAAAATTACGAGAGCTCTAAATAAAGAAAGAAAAAAAAAAGGAGGGAACAAAACTCAAGCAGCCTTGCGAGTTTATAAACGGGGTCAACGCAGTTCTTGATATTCATGAGTACTCAGCTTTGCAGGTGTTTTGCTTACCGCATGCCCACTATTCTGGACATACGTCAAGACCTACATTCACAGGTTCAATCACGTTTACTTCATTTTAACTTTATTCTAGAAAAAAAATACACTATGTTTCACATTATACAGATGTATATAATAAAATTTAATAAAAAAAAAACATATAATATCACAGTGTTGTTGACAAATAAACCAAAAGTAAACTAAAAATTTACTTGTATCATTGTTATAAATTATTTTACAATTACAGTCAATCCCTATAAATATGTAGAATGTAGATATAGCTTTATATACCCTTGAACAATAGAACAAAGTGAACAAACTCCCCATTCTCTCTTTCTCATATTCCAAAGCTGGCAGAACAAGGTAAGGAGAATGATGCGTGTTTATTATATTTGTGAAGGAGAGAGATAGAGAAGCAATTACTCTTCTTCTCTCATAGACTATCGATCTCAACCAATAACATTGACTGAACCATCGTTTTTACAATGAATAAAAATATAGAGCACGGAGTCTTAGATTCTAATGCTTGTAAAATTAAACGAGCAAAAAAATATTCATTTTTTTTTCTTTTTTATCAGTTGCTTATTGATATCTCGTTTAACAGGATGAAGAAAATGTTCAGGATGAAAAAATCAGAATATTTATCAGATTAATCAAACTTTTAAGTTGTTTATCGATCCAACAATAACTAATAGATGACATTGTTACTAAATATAATTATGTAACTAAATTAAATCATTGTATATTTTAAAATGTGCGTTGTTTAAGCGGCAAAATCTTGACATTTATGTTCAAATTTTTAACATCGAATTTTGAACTACAAAGTAATGATTTTCATTCACACCATACAAGAAACAAAAACAAAGTTGCAATAAATGTACATAATTCTGTATTTTTGAAAAACAGTTCTATGTATCAAACAGCCATGATTCATGATTTTCTACCAAACAGCCTTAGAAGTGTAATTAATCATAATTCTTTCAAAAATATTTTTTAAAAAAATAGTAAATATGGAATATTATTCAGTGGAATAATTTCTTAGCAATAAATTGCCAGAAAGTGTTGTTTTAATGTCGAGTTAATTTTAAAAAGGTTATTGACAATTACAAATTATGTATGTACCTTTGTACTATAAGTTTTTGTGTTTGTTTACTATTTATAGAAAGAAATATCTTGACTTGATCAATGTTTGTCTATGTACAACCCAAAGGTCGAGCGTGGCGCAGTGCATTGACCGGTTCTCGTTAGATCACCGAAGTCAGGCTACGTCGAGCGTGGTTAGTACTTGGCTGGGTGACCGTTTCAAGTAAAAAATACGCTGCTCCCTCCCTGGGGTAAATTCATCTCGCTTTCCACCCAGTGCAGTGATGCACTTGTGTGTGGTTCCCCAGGCTTTAGACATTGTTTTGGTCCACTGAGAAAAAGTAGAGGTGTCCGTCCTGACTGAGCAGGTTTTCCACGGTTCCCTCAGTCTCACCTCAGCGAATGCTGGGACGCATAAGCATGCAGGCCGTGGCCACTATCCGTTCCCTACCTTATCCCTACCCAGTACCCCGCCGCGAGCTGTAAGCTCTTAGGGGTGTATCCTTGTAAAAAAAAAAAAAAAAAAAATGTTCAAATAAATTATTATTATTATTATAAAATCAATATGAATGATAGCTTGCTATTAAGAAATAAATTTAATATAAGGCATCCATTTGTTTTATATTAATAACTTCATCTCATTATACGTATCTTAACGATGTTGAAGCATGGTTACACGCAAGTTTGTCATTAGTTAAACTAATTAAAGGATCCAGTGGTAATATAATTATATTATAGCATATTAGAAATGTTTCAAAATACATTATTTGTAATAATTATATGGTATTATTAATACCATTATTGTAATTACATGAAATCAACAAGAATTTTATTTACAATTGTTATGCTTATGCAACTAAAACTATAATATTTACAAATTTACTTTATTTTATTAATTTTTTTCATATAATGTTTTCAGTAATAATCAAGTATCAGCAGTTTGTTCTTTTACTGCTGCTGAATTGTAACAGGTGTTCTTGTGTACAGTACAATAAATGCTTGTTCATGTGATATAATTTAGAAAATAAACACTTACTTTACATTTTCAATTCAGGATATCAGGATATAGAATGAAACAATGGAGTATCGACATCAATTTTTTTATTGCAGAAATGGATAGAGCGTGCAAAGTTATGCTACCCTGATTTTTTTCAGATTTTTTTGAGCCCAGGAAGTATTTTTAAAAAATTATTGAATGTCCTTTTTGTGACGTCACGTGGCGGCAAGTCCTATCTTTTTTTTAAGGAGCGGCGTCTCGTGGCGTCACAAAAAAGACTTTCAATAATTTTTTAAAAATAGTTTCCGGGCCCTAAAAAATCTGAAAAAAATCAGGGTAGCATAACTTTGCACCCTCTATCCATTTCTGCAATAAAAAAACTTGAGGTCAATACTCCATTGTTTGAAAAAATTTCTAAAATTTTATCACCATTAAAGTATTTTCATATCTGCTAAATTATAATACGCTACGAATGACCTATTCATGAATATTTTAAAGATGAACATCAATGCGATTTTTTTTCATTTTAATTGAAAGAATTAAAATACGTTTCATTAATTATGATTCAATAATTACGATTACGACTAATTGCAAAACGTATATAATTGATTTTGTTAAATCTATAAAGGTGCAATTAAATTACTTGCTTTTATTTCTATAATTTAAGCTGACTAATATTAATTAAGAACTCATTTGACTTGAGCACGCATCTCCTAGCCGAGAGCGGGGCGAGCGTGCACTTGCATGCGTGACTCGAGATGATAAGAACACTCTACTTAATAAGGAAGAACTGCCAGCCGCGTCAAAACAAATTTGTAAGTGTGCAAGTAAGTTTCGTGATAATATAGCAATTAAAAAATTTTTACCTCATGACAACATTTATATTTTTATATATATTATGATAATGTATATTTTTTAATTGGAATGTATAACAGTAATGATAATAATAAAAGCATGTTACAAACAATTTTTTTTTTTGAAGTATAGATGATTTAATTACATACTGTATATCGATGTTGTACACAGTAAATAATATGACAAAATAATTTAGAGTGTGGTGATCAGCTGACGATTGCTGACGTCAGAGATTTTAATTTCACCATCAACATTTTAACAATGCGATGATAAAATATATTTTTATTGTCTCCGTAAATGAACGTGTCTATTCAATTCTATTATCAAAGATTATTGACACTTTCATTGTTTCAACACCAAACAAAAGTCAGTGAAGATTTTCTTGGAAAACAAATAACTAACTAAATAATTCAATAAGTATTCCAATGCTTTCATTGGACATTGATTGTGCCATCGGATGAGTGTGGATCCTAAAGTCTGTGTCAAAAACATTTTTTAGACGTTTGTACTTGGAATCAATATAATGTAAAATACGCTATAGATAACTAAATTATTTAAGTTGCTGAGGTAATTTGAAGGTATCTCACGATTTTGATGCATCTATATGCTGTAAACTCAGGTGCCCACATCTTGGTTATTAATATGGTGATTTTTACTCTGCCACGGATTCACTATTAAAGAAAAGCTGGCTGCCAGAAGTTCATAGCACTTCCCTCTACATTGCAAGCAAGTCCAACTTAAAGAGACTTATCTGCGTGATTATATAGATAGCAATGAAAATACTATGCACTTGATTGAATCTGCAATTTCATCGCATATAGCACAGCCAATTTTTAGCGGAAGGGTGAACTAACAATATATTAATATATATATATATATATATATATATATATATATACGAAAGTATTTCATGTAACTTCACTTTTTATCAACTTGATTTTCATTTTGCTGAAAAGACGCCAGGCAGCAGCTCAACCACTGCTCCTGCCTGACTTATAGGATGTGAGCGATCACCAGAGGCATCAGCCTCGTGGTTTTTGTCTCTTTAACTACACAGTGTTTTATTTGTTTCTGTACAATGCTTTCACGACGTATGCTTCACTAAAACGTTTCATTTGAACATTTTAATGTAAATAATGAAAAGTAAGCTGGATTTTAAAATAATTTCATACCACATAAAATAAAATGCATGCTGCTAAAAAATAATGGTCAGTTTCCTAGTACAGCCAATTTTTAGCGGAAGGGTGAACTAACAAAATTACAATAAAACAGTTTCTATTGTAAATGTTACGATTTGAGATCACTAGAAAATTGCACTCTAGTAAGAGGTATTTTACCTTTCTCTAAAAGTTGAAAGTAACCTTTATCACAAAGGCAGATTGCTTTTGCGTCTGCCGGTCTCAAATTTATATTACGTTTGATCGGATCGCTGAGCTAGATAAAAATACACGGAGACCTATTTGGTACATTAATAAGGCAACGTCATAGAGAATCAAAACAGTGCTCGAAGGGTGATAAAAAATATTAATAGCTGTGTATATGAGAGTAATGAGCATCTATGCAATTGGAATTTGAAAACTTACGTCTTTCATGGTTGAAACCGACCGAGTCATAATTTTCACACCAACTTGTATTTAAATTGTATTTAATTTATATTTTTATTTCTCACATTGCCATGAATAAAAACACCAAAATTTTGCACCTAAAAAGTTTGTATATTGTATTCCTTAATAGAAATTTAGAATAGAAATTTCTTTATTAGGCGATTTTTGGCCTGGCAGCCATTTATGTCAGATAAAGATAAAAATTTACCAGTTAAATAAATCCTTCACATATTCTTCTGCAAAAATTATCTGATGCATTGGATGACACTATCACTTAATCTTATAATCAGGATTTAAATCACAAAACAATTCCTTGGGGAGAGCCGACTTCATTAGCGTTGCAGCGGATCTCCTTTATCTGCATGTTTATATACAGTCGCTTTCATTATTTTTATTTGTTGCTATAAGAAAAAAGTCACCAAGCATGAGGCAATGTGGTAACAATCTCAAGCTGACATTTAATATAACAAATCATTGGCAGCCTCTAACTTACGAGATTGCTTTTGAATTTCTTTGGTTGCAAGCCTAATTTTTCAGTTGCGCTTATTTGTTTCATTAGAAAGAAATGCAGGAGTAAAGAAGAAGAATTCCAACAACATAAACTTCACCTTTGTCACAGCATTTATTCTTAAATTTACTTCACTGTTCGTATTTTATAATTTACACCTCGGAGCTGCTGGAACGTAACACTTGACTGATTTGCTTAAAACGCAAGAGATACGCCGATTTGTAATTTATTCATGGGAACGCAAGAATATATAGCCACGCCATCACTAAGCACAAGTACTTCAAGTCAAGTATAGTACGTGACTATAATAATATCTATACTGCAAACCGTGTAGACTGTATTAACATGCTTCGGAATAGATCAGTGGCATTTTTTTTTTTTAAATATGAAGATTCTAGTGAAGTAAAAATGTTGAGTAAAAGCAAATAGAAATTAAATATTATGGAAATATGTCAAGTGATACAAGGGTTGTATAAATTAGGTCGAGATGTTTGATTTCCTTTCGTTTTTAAAAAAGAAAAAAAAAAAAAAAAAAAAAAACTTATACCTTATACAAATACAAAGGCATTTGCTTGAAAATTATTGCCTTTAAATTATCTAGTTGATACGCAAGACACGCTTATTGCAACAGGTGACTCCCCAATGTAATAATGTGTTTTTGTTGTGTTGCAGGCAGGCAGGCAGGCGGGCAGGCAGGCAGGCAGGTGGGAGTGGCGAACGTGGTTGCTCTGCTGACCGCGTAGCTGCTGCGGCGGCCTCAACCCTGCTCTGGCCTCGCCGCCGCCGCCGTCGTCGTCTCGTCACCGTCATCACCTCGCTGCATCTGCTGCTGCCCTCCCTCGTCGTTCCTCGTCGTTCTGGCCAACTGCTGCGCTGCGACGATAAAATGCGAATTTTCCTTTACTTCTCAAAGCTTCTAAATTCCACAGATCCTTTAAGCGCTTCTTACTACACTTATTCAATCTTTCCTCGCATGGTGTTATGATGGTGCTTCGTATGTGTGATGTAGGGACATGAATACACTTTACCCTTAAAATAATATGCTAAACGAAAAAGTTATATCATGCCAATTCAATATTTACTCTTTTTTATTATCATCTGAAAGAATGAATGTTGAACATTAGTGCTCGATTAACGAGCAAGCCATGATCTCCATCCCATTGGCAGTGGCCTGGTTAACGCTATTTTTTGCTACAAGCGTTGGATCCCAAGCTGATACGTTGGCTGTTAAGATCCCAGGAGACATTGTACTCGGTGGACTTTTTCCAGTACATGAGAAAGGCGAGAAAAGTCCATGCGGTTCCAAAGTTTACAATCGTGGTGTTCAACGTCTTGAAGCAATGTTATTTGCTGTTGATCTTATAAATAGAGAATCATCTATATTACCTACTATTAGATTAGGAGTTAATATTTTGGACACATGTTCCCGTGATACATATGCTCTTAATCGTTCTCTAGAATTTATTCGTGGATCTTTAAATAACTTAGATACATCTGCTTTTGAATGTTTGGATCGTTCGACCCCAATTCCAAGGCGTAATTCTACTGGACCAGTATTTGGTGTTATTGGAGGCAGTTATAGTTCAGTTTCTTTACAAGTTGCCAATTTATTACGTTTATTTCACATTCCACAAATTTCACCTGCTTCGACGGCTAAAGCCCTAAGTGATAAGAGCCGTTTTGATTTTTTCGCTCGCACCGTACCACCTGATACTTTCCAAGCAATTGCTCTAGTAGACATTGTGAAGAGTCTCAACTGGTCCTATGTTTCCACGGTTTACTCTGAAGGCTCCTACGGAGAATATGGATTCGAAGTGTTCCACCGTGAAGCATCAGAGCGCAACGTGTGCATCGCAGCCGCCGAGAAGGTGCCTAGCGCTGCAGACGACCGTGTCTTTGAATCTATTCTAGGCAAACTCCTGAAGAAACCAAATGCGCGAGGGGTTGTGCTCTTCACCCGGGCGGAAGATGCAAGGTGAGCACACATAATTTAAGATTAAAATATGAATACTTATTTCTCTTACATTATAATTTATTGTATTACATTTTTTTATGTTGAGTTAATGTCATGCAGTGCTTATTATGATAAAATCAATTTCAATAATTTCAAAACATTTGTTCCCGAACTCGCTTGTCATATGAATCTAAAAAATAAACTAATTTATTCATTCTGTATTCATTTATACAAGCTGTAAAAAAATTATAGAATTAAGTTGTTCATTATAATTACTTTAATTGCATACTGTAACAAGTCATTATTTTAATTTCTACAAATAAATAATACGTCAAAGTAATTCTAATTTATTGATCTAGAATATTATAATATCAATTTCAATTATCTTACTGCATGAGAAAGGATGTCGATAAAAACATATTGTAAAACATAATGTCCATAATAAAAATCTGTCCCTCTCTTAAATTTATAGCTTCAATGGAAGATTAATAGTTTTTAGGCAAAATATTCGATCAACTAATCCTTTACTTTATATTATAAATTTATGACATATAAAATAACATATTATGTAACAAAGTTGTAAAAGGTATTTTTACTATAATATATTATAGTATTGATAATATAATACATTGGGGGCGATTTACGAAGCAGTTAGCCAAGTTTCTAACCACGTTTAGCTTAACCACGCTTAACTAGGTGGTTTAGCACGTAAAACAGGTATAGTTAAACGTGGTTAAGCTAAACATGGTTAGAAACCTGGCTAACTGCTTCGTGAATCGCACCTATTATATCTACTGCATAAACGTTAATGTTAAGTATATATTATTTATTGTGCAGCATATCATAAAAAGTTAAATAAATAAATATATTTTTCTCACTCTTTCATCAGGTGTTTAGAGTATAAATTAATCTCATTTTAAGAACATTAATTTTCAATTTAAAACTCTCATTATAAAATTTGTATTTTAAATAAACGAGTTGATAATTTCTTTACATTTTCAGCTGTTTTCATCAAATACAGTTATTTATATTTCATTAAGTTTTCCCAATGTTTGTTCAAATAAAAGATTATGGAGTATTCGCAAAACGGGCTTAGCATAAATTTTTCAGCGTATAAAAGAGTTATTTCTCGATTTGGTACTAAAAATGTCTAAGCTTAACTCAAAGTTCTTTGTGGCTGCCTCCTAATATGTTTTATTGTTTTTATAAAACAATACTTTTAGTAGTATATATATATTATATAAATAATTACAAATATATCATTATGTTTTATCACTTTTACCTTTTACCTGATCAAATAAGAACTATAGTCATCAAGTAATATATTTTGTTATTCTGTTTTTATACGCTGTCATTGTAATTTGTGTTTTGTTGTGATACATCATGTATCATAAAGTAGAAGAGTCGCATTGGCACGCCAATGAGAGCTGTAAGAAAGAGTGTGATGAGCATGCAGGAGAAGTATATATCTTGGTTGCAAACCTTCCATCAGTCACCGTGCCATTCAGACGCCTACGACACATAAAAAGCACTCGTATAAATTAAAAAAGGGGCAAAAAGTCATTTGAAACATAGCTTCGAGAGGAGGGAGGAGGGAGAAAAAAAAATTTGTCTTTTTCAGCATGCATGCACGCGCGTAACAGATGCATCCACGCATTTTTTTTTTCCTGATTTAAGCAATATTAGAATTGTACCATAAATTTAATATCCAATAGAGAGCGTACATGTTTGAACGCTTGTTTTTCATAAAATTAACTGTACTCACCAAATATTTTATTAATTTGAATAATAAGTACATATTAATAAATGCATAATCAAATGAGAATCAAGAATCAGATTTTCCTTACATTCCCTGTACAGTTGACAGTTAATCTGGTTCGATCATAATTTACGTACATATATATGAATGTAATAATATTAAAGAAGCTTTTCTCATGAGGGTTCATTATAACTTAATGGTAATTGAATCTTATCGGATTGTTTCCACTCATCGAAGTCATCGATTATGTTGTAGAATGCCGAGAAACTTGAGCACTGAACTATAATGTTAATAGTTTTTTTATTAACACTACACTTCAGGTGCACCTGTTTTCTTCATAAGCTTTCGAAAATCATTTGTTCTACATATTAAACATAATTCTCAAAATTAAAAGTCTCGATTTTATCCGAAGTTGGGAAAGAGATGATTTCCGAAAGCTTATAAAGAAAACAGGTGCACCTGAAGTGTATTATAGTGATAATAAAAAACTATTAACATTTAAGTTCAGTGCTCAAGTTTCTCGGCGTATTGCAACATAATCGACGAGTGAAAACAATCCGGTAAGATTCAATTACTATTAATTTATACGTGTAATAATATTGAAATATTGAGGCTTAAATCAATAAAAAATTAAGTCATCTCTCTTACCCTTAATTTGTCTTTTACATATTTCACTCCTTACATCATTGTGTAACTTAGTTGTTCCGTGTTTCATAATTGTGCAACTATTTTAAAATCTGATGAAATTTGCATGTGTTTTCTCATAAATAACAAGAACTATATATTCAAAAAAATTCAGCCTATATTTCGTACTCAAATTGATATAAAATTCTAGTTATAAGTTTTCTAGGACAAAATCTATGAAAAGTCCTTTGCAATGAATAGCCTAGCTAATATGACTTGCGATATTTTTTTTATTCATTATAAATTCACATAATAATTTATTATTTTTTTTTTTTAGTACAAAGTTGTGTTTACACCTCAATGAGCTAAAGCTCGAGAAGAGGGAAAAAGTTTTGTACGGTAACCATGGTTAACGTTGACGTAATTTATTTACAATAATATTTAAATCCAAATTTCAAGAATGTGTAATCCCTGAATCAGCCTACACAGCTGCTAAAAATATAGTGGAGTGCTTTTCATTGATTATCTTTGGCATCGTTTCAGCATAGTTATACACAGTTCAACGTAAAAAATCAATGCTTCATTAAAAAAATAAAAATAAAATTGTGAACGTGACTGTCAAACAACTCAGTTTGATAGAGCAATGAAATCAGCTAGCGATGACAGTACACAGAACTTTTATAAGCTATACAGTAAAAAGCTATATTAATGCCCAGTTGAGTGATTATTTAAAAATGGTAATCACAGAATTACTTCACATTAGTATCTACCTGATACCTTTCAAACGATTCATTAAGTGTTTATTACTTATACACTTCAATAAATCGTTTCATAAATAAAAACGTAATCATCACTGATAAAATTTATTTTAAATTAATTACACTTTAAATTGCATTGACAGTGGAAGTTTTCTACAGCAGGTTTTAATGATTATACTCGACCAATATATAAACAGTTTTTTAGGTAGTATTGCTTCTAAAACTACCTAATTTCAATTAAATTTTAATAAAATATTAGATACTGTGTCGATTGTCTGTTAAAATAACATTCTATTCCACTAAAATGTGCTTATATTATGCTTCTTTGTACAAATTAAATAACATTCAGCATAGCTATTACACTTTATAAATCAATTAAAATCCTCATAATATAACAAACTCTTCTTTTTTGTAAAATTGTTTTAAGTAATTTTAGCATAATACAGTGCAATTAATTATATATTGTGGCTGCCATTATCCCCCACTGGTACAAAATGTAGGCTAATTGCTGTGTAATCTTTGCATTAAAAAATACCACACTTTGTAGCGTGACAGTCAAGTGAGTGAAACTGGCCTAATGTTTGGGAACAAAGTGGAGGCTACCTATGCTAAAAGTTCAAAAGGGAAGTTTACACTGGTGTTTTACTTGAAATTTTTACAACGATGGATCTGTCGTTCAAAGGTCAGTTTTTTCTTCTTTTCGTCGTCACCGTCGACCCCGTCTTTGCATTGGTCCTTCTCTCTGGTCCGTCTGCTTTTTGCAGTTTATAATAAAACAAAATGGGAAGTTGAAAGTGTCCTGTCATTTACATTGTAGTGATGATTATGATGAATTGAATAATGGCCTTCGTAGCACCGGAACGCCGGAACGTATCAATAAGTGATTATTGAAAGTGGAGTACTTTGGCTGTGTGATGATCTACCTAAAGCCAATATAATTTTAAATTCAATTAAATTTTTTATTAGTGTATACAGTATTAAAGATTAAAGGTACAGAGTTAGTTATAAAGAGTGAGAATGGTGCAGCACTTCGCACTGTCTTAACTAATTTTGTAACTGACTATGCATTAAAAACGCCAGTCGCCAATAAAAAGAAATGTAACGACCATTTTAATAAGAACAATCGCTTCAAGTAGTGCCGAATTGTTTTTTTGTTTGTGCATAACTGTACATTATGAGAGTTAACCTATTTATGTGTTTCAAAATAGTATTTAGGAAATGGCTGCTGCGCAAGAAACCATAAAATTGATTTTGAAAGCATTTGTTATAACCATTTAAAACATGTATATTTAAATTCTAATCTATGTTCTCTATTTTTAATGCTTAGCTTTGTTTCAAATGCTGCTGACGCACATAAGAAACTGGTGTTACTCCGATCTGATGTTGAAATCTGATAGTACTGATATAATGATTTCATGTCCACAGGGGGCTGCTGCAGGCCTCCAAAAGGATGAATTTAGCGCAACCTTTCCATTGGATTGCTAGTGATGGGTGGGGCAAGCAACAGAAGTTAGTAGAATCTTTAGAAGAGGTTGCAGAAGGAGCAATTACTGTGGAGTTGCAATCAGAAAACATACCTGGATTTGATCATTATATGATGACATTAACTCCTGAAAGTAACCAACGCAACCCTTGGTTTGACGAGTACTGGCAAGACACGTTTGGTTGCGTGCTAGCGCAGTACGCCGGTCTTACTGCCGACCCATTGGTGGAAATTTGTGACTCTCGGCTTCGTCTATCTGAAAAGGTTGGCTATGAGCAAGAGTCCAAGGTTCAGTTTGTCGTCGATGCGGTTTACGCCTTTGCCCTTGCGCTTCACAACCTTCACCGCGACTTGTGTGGTCACTGGGAGAGCGTGTGTCCTGCCATGGCCTCGTACGACGGAGCAGACTTCTACCGCAATTACCTCCTCAACGTCTCCTTCTTAGGTAAGTAATTCTACATCACGATCATTTTTTTTATCTGAAACTTTTTAGTGAGAAATAAAAATGCTATTACTTTGTAGTCTTTGTACTGGAATGACAGAGAAGGGTTGGGGGAACGAATTCACAAGAAAAAGAATAGTGAGATAGTAAGAAAAAAGAAGAAAAAAAAATCCCTTCTTCTTAATGTTCACAAGTTGCCTCTTCAGCTTCTTTCAGCTTGTGGTTCAAGATTTATGAGACGGGTGTAGAAGGCGTAGGAAGGAATTTCACGGCTCTAGCGGTTTGTTTTGCACCACTGACTGATGGTGCGTTGTGTCAGTTGAAAGCATAATGGTTGGGTGCGAATCGCGCACATGGCTTGTGCACCAACAACTCAACAAAAATCATTAACTAAGAGTTTTGATACAAAACATCTCAACTTTTCCTATATTTTCTTCTAACAAATTTTAATTAGAAATAAGTTATTTCACTCGAGTTATTCGTTGTATACATTTTATACTATGTATAAAAACAAAATAATATTACAACATAAAGTTTTAAAGCACATCGTATTAAAAGGTACCTGTTGTTTCTATTTTATCTTAAGCTTGTAATTATAGATAAATGCCAGGAAGAACAACTTCAGAGAAGAGAGAGAGAGAGAGAGAGAGAGAGAGAGAGAGAGAGAGAGAGAGAGAGAGAGAGAGAGAGAGAGAGAGAGAGATAGAGAGAGAGAGAGAGAAAGATTGTGTGTGTTGCCCGTTCCGTGAATAATTGAAGGAAGTGGTTGATGGGAAATGGGTCATGTAGGAAGGCACTGAGCTAGGGGAGGAGAGTGTTGGGTGGGGCAGGCAAGGGGGAGGGCCCGGGGGGAGGCAGTTGTTTGCTAAAAGAGACAAACCTGACAGGCAGACAGACAGAAGGAGCAGCGCAGCAATTTGAACTGTCCCGTGTGACCCATCCTGGCCCATCCATGTCTTGTCGTTTTCACCTACTGCTGTATTTCTTACCTACGTGCTTGCAGACGTTTTTTTTTTTTTAAATGTCTAGGCAAACACCATTGATTCTTTAAGAACTTTATAGTAACATTATCATTTTAAAAAATTCGACAATAATTATGCATAATTATATCAAGTATTTCTTTTTTTTTTTCTAACAACATTGCACGATAAAGCTAAAAAGTAATGGGTTATATGTATATATTTATTATACTATTATTCATGATTCTTCAAGAATGGCTTTGCAATTTTTTTTTTTTAATTCTGGTGTAATCTGACTCATAGCTGCTAGAAGGCTTTTAACCCTAACATTGCAAAGGGAGGGAGGACCCACAACTCTTTTAAAGCGGAAAGAAAGTGTGAAAGGCTGCTCTAAAATATAAAAAAAATATATAATCCTTAGTTAGCCAACGAGTAATGTATTTGCAGAAAAAAATATTTGGACAATTTTTTTTATTATTATTTTATTATTTACATGATGAGTCATTTCAACCCTCCCCCCCCCCCTTATCCTTCTCCCCTTGGCATAGCGTGGGACAAAAAGTCCTTGGTAATGTTAGGGTTAATAAAACTTGTCCATGCACAAATAAAATGAAGAAGAAACAAAATCTTCGCCTTTTTTCTGATAATGTATAGTTGTTTTAGTGTTTTGTCGCATTGGTTTAATTTCAAAATGTTGTCTAAATCTGCCTAAAATGTGTGTTATTTGTCCCTAGGATGATGAGAACTCAAGCTTTAAAAATAATAAAAAATTTGTTTATTTTTTTCTACATTCTAATATTTCTAAAACAATGATTAACTCAAGATCTTATTCAATACAATAAAATATTTGTCAATGTAAAATTATATCGCATTAAAATGCAGAAAGATCATTTTCTGAAATATTCCACATATGACGTAGACAATATATTTATTTGTGTCCTGTGGTTACGCTATTTCTATTTTTCTAACTCTCCAAAAATTACGTCAACCCGCCTTATTCACACGTTCAAAAGGTTGCATACTTTTATTGACCGAATGCAATTAGTATATTTCTGTTTGATATCATGGATAGAAGTTTGCAGGTGCGAATTTTACGTCAACGCAATAATCAATTAATCAGTCTCTCACTCTTACAAAATTTGTCATTCGAATAAGCCAAGTGCTATCTTCTTCACTTCTTGCTGTGAATAAAATAAAATTTCATGTTTTCTTTTCCTTTTTCTTTGCTTTTAATTACTTATTAATTTAAATTTGTAAAAATAATATTTCCCAAATGACAAAAAAAAAAACTTGAAAAGAGTATGGAAAATGAAAGTCTTTCATGATTCTTAAAAACTTTTTCCAACTCTTTTTGAATCGTTGATTCTCACATAGCCTCACTTCAGCACTTGTACGTGTTACAGTCACTTTGCCATCTGTCTCCCATTTGTGGGCCCATGGTAAAACAACCAGAAGTGTTATATAAGCTAGTCACAAGTTTGATGAAAAGTTTCTCTGGCGAGTGAAATCATGCAAAGAGTGGCTGCGTGTTTTAAACAAAAGAAATAAATAGTAAATAAATAAGCTGATACTTTCTTGAAGTTAACGGTATAGCTATAAGCTATAAGTAGCTATATACATTATATTATAAACAAATAAAAAAAAATCGTGCTAACATTTCATTTTATCAAGTTCACAAGTTGGATTATATTTTTAGATTTTAATAGAAAAAATACACAGCCGAATACTAATAAAAATATAAACCGTTATTTTTAAACAAGCTATCAATCAGTAAATATATAATATGTATTTATTATAGACAATGTAATATATTGCTTTGCTTTATATTTAAATCGTCTTGATGTTTTCAAATCGTATCGAAATCCAAAATTGTTTACATTAGTTTCTATTACTAAAACTTTAAATTACATTGAACTTTGAAAAAAATATTTTATTAAATTATATTATATATTTCTTGATAAGCACCATGCAAGATTTTCGATGCCAATCAATTCTTCAGATTACAAGTCTAAAATGAGAGCGCGCAAGCTAGTGATACTTGACCGAAGGGTGAGGTAGAGAAGAAGTTAGGGGTATCGATGATAGCAGTGTGTGTGTGATGAATGCAGTAGGGGTTGAACTAACGCAATGGATGACTTATTTCGTGCTTTCTCTCTATCTCTCTCAGCCTGGATATACAGTATAGTTTGAATATATAAGTTCAGAGTCTTGAGTGACAAAATTAAGCCACTGGATGAGTCGTACGTCTACTCTGCGTGCGTGTGGTTGCGCACAACGTTTTAAGACGCTTTTTCATGGAGCGATGTCGCGCGAGGCTTGGCGGGGCGAGAAGAGCGCACTTGCAGTAAAATCGTACGGCAGCCATATTATATAGCGAGGAAAAATCGCTTTCCCGCAGCGATTTAATCGCGCCGTAATTTTTCCTCGCCAATATGGACGCCATACGGTTTCACTGCAAGTACGCTTTTCTCGCCCCGCCAAGCCTCATGTGACATCGCTCCATGGAAATGCACCTTTAAGGCGGATTTCCATGGAGCGTGGAAAGCGAGAAAATCGCGTGCCATAGCCAATCAAAGGCTCGGAATTTCCTCGCCTTGCGGGGGGCGTTTTTTTGCCAACATGGCCGCCATACGAGATTGAAGCAAGTGCGCTTTTCTCGCCCCGCCAAGCCTCGCTCGACATCGCTCCATGGAAATGAGCCTATATACTTGCCTGATAAAGCTCGATCCTAACTCTATCGCTCGCTACAATAGAGACTTGCTTGCTGCTTGGCCTAGCTCCTTCTGCTCGCGTCTCGGATCAGCTGACGGTCTTCCCTCACCCCTCTCTCTAGTCCACCCTTGGTTTTCCACTTCCTCACATGACTTGATAGACAGACGAGTGAACAACAAGAGATGCAATAGAAAAGACCATTAAAGTTTTTTTCCCACAACTCTCCTCTCTCTCGTTCTCTCTAAGGACGGATAGATACGTCAAGACGCTAGAGGCACGCGACTGCACGAGGAGAGAGCGCATGACTGTGCAGATTACATGCACTCCATAACGTCCAAAACATTTTTCTTCTGTTCTAACAGAAATATTGAAGAAAATATTGATAAAATTCTGCACTTTTGTACATGTTTATACCAGAAGTATATTTTAAAAAGAAGAAGAAGGTTTATGATTAACATTTTAACTCTTTAACAAGTGCCAAGGAAACTTCTTTTAAACTTAATTACAGTGCAAATTTTATATTTACAAAGTTATACATACTTAGACATTAAATTTATCAAAAACTGTATAAAATATAATTATTATTATTGGTTTTAAGCCTGTTTCATTTAAAAAAAAAACGAATGCTAGAAATTACAGTTATTATTTGTCTGATCTGCAGATCAGCAACTTTAAACTTGTTTTATAATAAGATGATAATTTATATCATGTTCCGTCATGTTCAGCCGTACATGAAATTTCTTAATTGAGGAATTGTTTAGTGCTATTTCGCCATCCGATTATTGCACCATATGATCCAAGTATCAACATATTGAAAGAAAAGAATACTCCTGGCTCCTGGCTTCGAACCCACAGGATCCCTCAGAGATGTCCGGTCTTTAGAGGCGCTCTAGCTAATTGCCAATTGAGCTACAGGGCGTATGGTTCTCTCATGAGTCTCATGTATTTACGAAACTCATACGGTGCAATAATCGGATGGCGAAATAGCTTAAGGATTGTTGTCACCAGTGTAATTTTTTTTAATGGTAAAAAAATATAAAATTTCGATCTGAACATAGAGAACAAATTTTGACTGCAGTTCACTTTCTGAAGTAAAAAAAGTAGTTATTCAGTCCAGTTTTTGAGATATTAATTTTTTTACTTGAAAAAGATACGGATTTGACTAATGGCCACCAGATTCCCAATGATATTCTCACTATTCGTATACATCCTGTATATCTAAAAAAAAAAAAAAAAAAAAATTGGCAGACTTTTGCTTCATTTTTTTTTTTCTGGAAATTTATGTTGTAATGTAAGGAAGGTTAACTATAATTTTCAAAGTGATTCACCATCTCCTAAGACTAGTGACAATAATCCTTAAAATAATCCCCCAATTAATTTAATTCACGCCATCTAATAAAAAATCTAAAGTAAGAAATACTTTGATATGAAATTTCTTATCGAGTGTGTATATTATGTACATTGAATATATATGTGTAGTTAGTACCAACTTTATGGCTATACATATAGGCTATGGCCGTTGAGATATGCTTCTTTTTGTAAAACATTACGAGCTATAGCTTGTCTATGTATGCTATATTTTACTATCTCCAGTAAATAAATATAAAAGCATAAAATTTATATGGGTACATATAATATGATAAGAACACCACACTACAAAAGTGAGCAAACCATCATTCTTGCATTAAAAATATATTATAGACAAAATAAGACAACGTTTATGACTTTAAAGCTTCAAGCGTTATTTTTCATGCGACAAGATGTTATTAGAAAACCTATATAAAAATTGTGACGTCACGTTATTGTAGCTCTGGGTGTCCATAATTATCATATGTCCTGCCAGTTTCAAGTGAAAAAAACAAAACATTTAAAGTAAAATAATAATAGTAGAAACGTACCTTAACGACAATCTAGCACATACTTGAAATTTGATTTGTGTTATAGTGTGCAAGGAATAGAGCGATATTATAACACAGTATGTAATTAAACAAATTTTGTTCATTCTCGTTGCAATGAATGGCAAGTACAGCAACCGCATGAGTAGAGATATGTTAATGATGATTACTTAAATGATGAGTATTAGGGGAGGCAATCTTGAAGCTATAATATGGCAACCTACTATGTATGCAATGCATCAATATGAGAGGAGAGGAGGGCAGAGAAAGAGAGAGAGAGAGAGAGAGAGAGAGGGAGGGAGGGAGGGGGCGGGGGGAGGGAGGGATGTAGTAGGACGACAGTTTGAGCTTCTGATTTCCATAGACTTTAGTCATATAAGGTACCTTTGAAAGACCCTTTCTTCTTTCATCTAGCACTTCTTGAATCCAGAGCTAATATATTTCCATTCCATATGCCTTTCGATTTATTAAAAGGAATATTCTTGAGTAGCTAGATAGAAGTTACAGAGATATTGTATAATATATTATTTGATAAGAAATCGGGGAAATAGCGTGACTGATCAAAATTCAGAGAATATTTTATTTCACCCTTTTAACAGTTACGAAACTAAGTGAGTTAAAATAACCTATCGCTTTACTTCGTTTAATAATTTTAATATGTGGGGTAAATGTATGATTGTGGGAAATTATGTTTTTAGCCTGTATCAACAATTGTCAACAACATCCGAAAATCCGAAATATAGTTTTTAGTTCTTTAAATATATATATATATATATATATGTATATATGGCTTGTGCATGATAGTAATTAATGTAATTATATTTTCAATATGTGACATGTCGTCGCTCGATCATAAAGAAACATAAATAATTATTTTGATGGTGTTCATTTTTTTAAATTTTATTTATAATTGTAATATATAACTTTTAATTTGGAAGATTAATAATAATGAAGCAGTCAGTAACTTTGTTAGCGTTTTGCCAAAGCGCAACACCATCATTCTCGTTCACCGCAAGCAATAGCATCTAGGCAACGGTGGCGGCAGGAAGAGAAAGAGCGGCACATTTTCCGTTGTAAAGCACCTAATCTTGCCAGCTTTTGTTCTTTACCTCTGTAATAGAACTCGCAAAAGGACGAACAGCATGCAGCAAGTTAGCAGGCTTCATATTTCAAGATGGTTATTCTTGCATTACAGTCACCATAGAGATCATGGCAGTTAAGGCCTTTGCTCTTTGTTCTCAAGGCTCGGCACCCACCCATTGCAAACGGTGCTCTCTTCCCGCCATAAACCTTTCCTTCCTCTTTTCTTTTAACCAAAAGGACGAAATACTATTTTGTTTTTGTTACTTTATTGCTTGTTTGTGAATGGAGTAAATTTTATTGTACGAAGAGGGCAATGTATTTTCTTTATTGTCTGAAATATGAAATTTAGTTATCTTTTGTGTTTATAACCTAGCTACAAATTGTGGAAAAAAGCAAAAAACTACTCCTCAGTGGATAGTGGTATATAAAAATGCTGCATTAACTTTTGATGCAACTATTTTTAACAGAAACAATTTAACAATTAAGTTAAACTGATCCCTGCTGCCATGCACAAAAATAAAAGTAGTTTTTATTACAAGACAGTGTTCTAAAATTATAAAATATAATAAAATGAGACAAATTTTAACTTTCTTTTATTGTTTGTGTGACAGATCTTGCTGGCAGTGAAGTGAAATTTGACAAGCAAGGTGACGGCTTGGCACGCTACGACATCTTAAACTATCAGAAGCTAAGGAATACCTCTGGATATCACTACAGGGTAAGCTGTTGGAGAAAGACACAATGATAGCAGCAACTCCTCTGCAATAAATACGTTTAGTATAAATAACGCTGAAATTATTATTAATATTATTATATGAATAAAATTCATTGTTATGTACAATTGCGATTAATAAGCCTTAATTAAAACAAATTAAATGTTTTCAACATTTATTTTGGCGAATTCGGCCAACAACAAAATCAACACTGACTTGGGAGTTTTGTCCATCAAGAATATGATATGGAATGAATTACACCATAATCCATGAATGAAAGACTTATATAATATACAACTTTAGAACAAATTATTTGAGCAAATTCAGCAAATCAGTTAACTTTAAACATAATAAGGGGCATTCACAAAGCCTTAAGGCCACAATTAAGGCTCAATAATTTAAGATCAGAAATTTTGGGTGTATATATATATATATAAAACACGTCTAAAATCAAGCTTTAAATTATCAAGCCTTAAATGTGGCCTTAAGACTTTGTGAATGCCCCTTAAGGAACACAACCTGACAGTAATCGAAATCAATGTTGATGTTGATGTTTTTTTTTTTTTTTTTTTTTTTTTATTTTAAATTCAAAACCTGAATTTGAATTTCTTTTCGTTTCATAGTAATTGTAGTAAAACAAACACTTCGAGTTCTCGAGTCCTCATGATTATAATTCAAATTCAATTTTTTTAATCTATTCTTAAAGACAAGTCAACAATACATATACTCAAAATTCAGGTTAATAATAGTTATATATATATATGAAAACAACGGACTTGTTCAAACAAAAATCTTATTGTTCCTTATATTCTCAGCAGTTGAACGGAAGAATAGAATAGAATTTTATTTTAATCATTAGATTAATAGAAGCTATTATAGTTTTTTTTTCTCACTGCTGGACTTACAGCATTTGGATTAAAGAGTGAAAAATTACCATTTGCCATTATTTATAAAAAAAATTAATTAACCAAAAGGGACGAATACTTAAGGACACACAAAGGAGGGGGGAGGGGATATTCACAAATATCTGTCAAATATCACAAATAAGCACTGATATTATAGCCTAGAAACTTTTCAGAGCGAAATTTTATACTAAATAAATATGGTGATAAATAACTTTATGCATGCCTCATAAAATTTAATATTTTTTTAGCTGTATGATTGAAACTCTTTTTACCATGTGTAAAAATAATTTTAAATTCTTTTCATAAATTGAAATAAAAGAATTTGAGTAGAAATGTTATTTCTTAAGTCACATTTTACAAAAGTTCCAAAAGCCACTTCTTTTACTTCTTATAAATACCTAATTTACAAAATAAATAAGCCTGTCAACAATGAATCTTATTGAAATTAGAGTAAGGGTCATTACTAGTCGACTCTTGTGAGGCTGAGAAAGACACAACGTTACCTGCGGGTGTTTTAATGTAAATTTTTTACCTCTACAATTTTTTTCTTTTATTCTCCCCCCCCCCTTTCTTTTTTTATAGCTGAGACTACTAATAAGAAACTTTTTCGATTGCTAATTTGAATTAATTTCAAGTCTCCCTTGAACTGGATTTTCTGTCTCTATTTGAACTAACGTAAGTCAAAAAGAAAGGGTCGAATAAACCATATAGCAGCTCAATTTTAAGATTCTTAGTGTTGTAATAAATTAAAATGAATAATGATCTTTTAATCAGGAAATCTTTGCAAACAAATACTCAAATTATTCAAGTTTCGAATTGGGAGTAAAAGTTTTTTAATATTATTTTCATACTTTTTATCACTGTAAAATATGATGCGCTGAATATATTTCTTTTTGTTGATTTGCCAAGTTGCGAAGATATCATGTTCTAAAATGTCAAATATATGTATGTTATATGTTATGTAATATTATTAAAAATATTGTGTTAATTGTTAATTAAATTAATTTTTACGTCTACACACACATATATAGGGTGTTTACATAAATTCCCACATTTTGGAAGGCAAATTATAGCATGATGTTATATGTATGATGTAGCTGAACTTTTTCCATTTTCATAAATTGAAACTAAAAAGCGTTCATTCTGGCAATCAAGTTCGAGTTTAAATGAAAACAATCGCAGAACCAGCCATTTTTGTTCAATTTTTGTTAAAAAAAAAACAAGTCCACACAACGCTTTTTAGTTTCAATTTTTAAATATTAAAAAAATTTAGCTTTAATTTTATGCATTACGAGTCTATGAACTCATCGACCATTGTACTTTAATTGCATGCCAAAAATGTGGGAATTAATTCATGTAAACACATCGGGTGCTATTCATGAATTTAGCCAGGTGGTTAAGTTAAAAGTGGTTAGAAACCTAGCCAACTGCCTCGTGAATCGCGCCCATCATGTCTGTTAGAGGCAAAGAGTTTTTTTTTTTTTTTTTCATTTTGGATACAATTTGTACTATATAAAGAGCATCTGCAGGTTATTGCCAGGCCTACAAAGAATGTTTTATTGTTATAAATAAATTAGACCTTCAACAATTTTTTTTAGTCTATATTGCACATCTAAAATTGAAAAGTAGCTCTGAGCAACTGGAGTGTTACATGCATACACTGTTAAGTATTTGCTAACCATTGATGTTAGTGGATACATTTAATTTAGCATTAAATTGTAAAAAATGTTTAGGTGGTTGGCAAATGGTTCCATTCGTTGGAGCTTAACATCGAGGAGTTGGTATGGAATCGTGGAGCAGAAGCCATTCCGACCTCCGCCTGCTCGCTACCATGTGGTGTTGGAATGATCAAAATGCAACAGGTAAGACAGCAGGAAGCCGAGGGCTTTTTGGATCATCCTTATTCACTCAAATCATTGATACAATCAAGCTTTGTAGTCAATGCTGTAGTTTGCCATAGAATTGATTCTTTCAAGGATTATAGTTAAAGTAAAATATCATGAGTTGAAATTTTCTCAACAAACTACAAATCGCTGCAGTTGCAATTCAAACGCAATTCATTTTGTATAGAATGTAGTGAGATTGGCCGCGATTCATGAAGCAGTTAACCACGTTTCTAACCACGTTTAACTTAACCACGTTTAACTGGGTAAGTTTAACACATAAAACAGGTATAGTTAAACGTGGTTAAGCTAAACGTGGTTAGAAATCTAGCTAACTGCTTCGTGAATCGCACCCATTAAGGCCATATTATAAATAAAAATGAACTGATAATAAGTTATTTTTCTTACAAATTATACTTCCCGTAGGAGAAATTATAATTATTTATTGGTATTTAAATGCAAGTTGGATTATTTTGTCGAAAAAGAATTTCCTTTATAATTTTAAGATCAAAATGGGACCATCTCCTACTCTCCTCTGGTCTTGAACCCAAAAATTACGTGAAAAAATTGCCGAATCCGTACCGATCTCATTTACCTACATAGTAGGATAGAAATCGTAGTCAGTGGACTGAATACAACATTTATAGTCCACCTAGGACTTTCTCTGTCAAAGAAACATAGCGTGTAGGTTATAAAATAGGTATATATACGTATTACTATTATACAGTAAGGCATGTTAAATTTCCATAAATGCCAACATTCTCTTTCACTAAACTATTGCCATCGAGTTCTATGTAGGCTTGACTTGTCACTTACCGTAACTTAATTTTGTTGGTTGTTGCAAATTCTTGATTCCATAAATTAGGTATCGTTTTGTGACTAGTTTGAAAGCTGCTCTGGTCCGCAATAAATCATATATTTAATGAATTTATGCATTGAGTGAAAAGTTGAGACAATGGTACTTGTGACAGTTATTTTAATCTTGAGTTAAAATTTTAGACTTTTATTTAGTGAAAGGATATTTTACATTTTACTAATAAGTGCTCTGATGTTCAATACTATATAGTGTCTTGTAAAATATCCATTTTACCTGTAATTAATGTAATTCCAAAATACGTTAGTGAAACAAACAGGTAATTAATTGTCTTGATAGAGAGCCGAGTATTACTATAATAAAGAGTTTCTTTAGATTGTTTATTCTGTTCATTTGTATGTACTGAGACTGAGTATATTGTTCTTGTCACGATTGTTTGTTTTGCTTCCGAAAAATTGCTTAATTGTTTATATATCATATATATATATATATAATGGCCTGTATGACACTGACACATAGGATGTGTAGCAGCGTATATAATTATACTGTACAATGTGCAAGCACGAGTGAGCAATGTCCTTTCCACAGTGTATGCCAAAAAGCTAAATCAATATCTAATCATATTTATTTATTCAATACTACACGAGACAGGGGGATCTGATAGTTTTATTCAATTCATTGATTGAAGGAGTAATATATTATGTGTGTTACTTTTATTTCTAGCTACATGTACGATCGATAAATGGAAAGTAAATTGTTGTTTTTGCTTACAGGGTGATACGTGCTGTTGGATCTGTGACAAATGCGAGGATTATGAATACGTTTACGATGAATTTACTTGTCGTGATTGTGGACCTGGTCGGTGGCCATTTCCTGACAAATTCTCTTGCTATGATTTAGATTTACAATACATGCGCTGGGATAGTCTGTTTGCCATAGTACCTGCGGCTATATCTTGCTTGGGTATCGTTTTAACAATTGGGGTTATAGTGTTATTCATGAAAAATAATGATACGCCTCTAGTAAAGGCTTCAGGGCGAGAACTAAGTTACATGTTGTTAGCAGGCATTCTTCTTTGCTACCTCAACACATTTGCTTTGCTTGCAAAACCGACTACTCCATCGTGTATAATTCAAAGATTTGGTGTCGGTGTAGGATTTTCAATTATTTATGGTGCACTACTTACTAAAACCAATCGTATATCTCGTATTTTTGATTCAGCTGCAAAGTCAGCAAAAAGGCCAGACTTCATCAGTCCCAAATCTCAACTTGTAATTACATGTACATTAATAGGAGTTCAGGTATTGGCCACGGCTGTTTGGTTACTAGTGGAGACCCCTGGCACACGTCATTACTACCCAGATCGCACACAAGTTATTCTACGCTGCAAGATTCACGATTCCTCCTTTCTCATCTCGCAAGTGTACAACATGCTGCTCATCACTACTTGCACGATATACGCTGTTAAAACACGCAAGATTCCAGAAAATTTTAATGAATCTAAATTTATTGGCTTTACTATGTATACTACTTGTATAATTTGGCTTGCTTTCATTCCCATTTACTTTGGTACTGGAAATTCCTATGAGGTAAGAATAAAATTGCGTTTTAATATTTTATTCAAAACAGAAAAAAATTAAAAGTTTGTTTTTCTACTTTTCCAGATTCAAGTTACGACATTGTGCGTGGCAATCAGCTTGAGTGCATCTGTAGCTTTAGTGTGCTTATATTCACCTAAAATATACATCATTGTCTTCCATCCGGATAAAAATGTTCGGAAACTAACAATGAATAGTGCAACATATAAAAAAGCACCAACTAGCAGTACATCAGCAAATCATGGTGAAACATTTTTGTGACTTATGATGTTAATATATATTATTAATAACAAGAAAATGTTATTTTTCGGCTTTAACCATCTCATGCTTCACGACTATGTAACATGTAACGACGTTCAAGTTATTTATCTGTTATTAAGTCTAAGCGCAAGTTGAAAAATAAGCAAAAATAATGTATGCTTTACATTAAAAGTGAGATAATTGTGTAAAGATTGGATACAAATATATAATCATCGTTATGAAAAATGTGAGTGAGATGCTCAAAGTATGCTCAAATTTGAAGATATGGATGCAGAGCTTAATCACGTAGATAATAATTATACTGTATAAAATATATTATATGTATCATTATGCAAATAAGGTGTAGTTCTGTGTTATTAATTAAGCTTGTTAAATATGTAGATATTTTCATGTTGTAAAAAATAAAAAAGAGATAATCTTTCAAATTCAATTTACGTGATTATGTTCTGGTGATGTGGAGGTTTCTATTAAGAACTTCTGCATATGGTGCTAATGAATGTTGACTGGTAGATAGTAGTTTTTTACGTCTTATAGTGAGCTACACTGGTCGCGTCTTAAATATTAGAGATTAATATTCATAATATGAATTCTGGCTGGAGTTATCATTATCTTGCATATTGACAACAATTGTTTGTGTGACACCAAGCACTGCAGGAATTCTACTAGCTTGGTTCCAATTGAAACTGAGCCCTCATTGAGCCAACGCTAGCAGAATAAGGACCAGCGACATGCTGTTTATGCAAGAAGTATCAAAATACTCCATTCCAAAAGCATATAATATGTACCTAAATTAATGTCATTTCGCCAGTACGTCACGAACTATCTTTTGTAATCATAAGAAGTATGAAGAATACAGAAATAGGTATATAAATTTGCCTGTATATATTAATAAACAAACATATCAAGTACAGGGATACTAAAAATTATTTCTTTCAAAGAAGTACAGTATGAGTTCTGTTGATCGATGATTTTGTTTCTAAGCCTTAGAGCCTTAAAAATTATAAAGAAAGTATACATATTATATAATTTATGTACCAATGGCACAATCATACTTTGTTAATATAGTTTTGGATGGCTGTGGAGAAAACACGGGATTTGTTCGGTCCCGTCATTAACAATTTGAAAGACAGCCCTTTAATAGAATAAGAGGTTTAATACCCATAAGACCCTTTTTCTTGGCCATGACTCATAGAACCATATATGCAACAATCAGTTGATATCAATAGTTTCAATTTCCGATGTTGCTGACAATTGTGTTACTATTTAGTAATGTCATCTATTAGCTGATGTATGTTCAAACACTTAAATTACCCACTGGTGTGTAATTTAAATTAACATTGTTTAAACATAACATAAAGTATAATATTTAACAATGGAAGCAATAGAAGATAAAATGCTTAAAGTGTATTGCTGTTGATTTATAGATGATGTAAAATACAACCCAAAAATAAAAATATTAAATATATGCCAAATTAACAAACATTCCAAGAAAATAAAAAAAATCATATCAAAAATTTCGATGTATTAACGAACAAAAGTAAAAGAAAAAGAAAAGGCTCATAAAATATGAAAGTATTGCAATTTTTGTTTGATGTATAAAGATTAAAAATAATATATATTTGTTAATGTAGATTCTTATGGAAAAACAAGAATTGTTAATTCGATAAATTTATAATTTTGTTAGTGTTTTCAATGTGTACAGAAATTCTCTGTGACATGCAATATGTATGAAATACGTGATAACGTGATTATTTAGCATAAATTTCCTAGTCACTGTTTCATGATGTAATCGCAAGCAGCAGCGCTCATGAGTTACATTATGTAGTTGTACTGCTGCCTTGTATATCTCACGTTAATCGTATTTTGATTTATTTTTACCTTTAAAATGTTGATTGTTTCTTTTTATTATTATTTTTTTTTTTCATTCATTCATTTGGAAGCCGCTAAAATTCGCACTTTTATAAAACATGTAGAGGACGGGGGAAAAAAAAAAAAAAAAAAAAGAAAGAAAATTGGAAAGAGGGTTTGTAAGCTCTTCATCTCGTGAGCCACAAGAGACAAAGGTCAAAAGGTCATCGAAACGCACGATGACATTTGTAGTTTCGGCTCTTAAATTGTTCCTTTGTTCATTTATTTGATTCTTGATACTAAAAGTTGCCGTAGCCAAATCTCACCATGAGCTTTACTTTTTTCTTTGAGGTTAGCATATTATAAATACTAGACTAGCGCATCAAACAGTGAACTGCAGCAGCTTAGCCCTTGACACTTCCTCAAGTAATACCTAAACTTCAACATGAGATTTCTAGAAATGTAAAAAAAAATATAATAATAACAAAAAAAAAATTGAAAAATAAAAGAGAAAGAGAAAGAGAGAGAGAGAGAGAGAGAGAGAGAGAGAGAGAGAGAGAGAGAGAGAGAGAGAGAGAGAGAGAGAGAGAGAGAAAGAAGGAAAGAAGGAAAGAAGGAAAGAAGGAAAGAAGGAAAGAAATGAGACTTAGTTTGAACGTATTATTATACTCTCAATTTTTTTTTAACAGAAACAAAACAAACAAATATGCGTATATTCTTATTTACTTAAGAATTTCAGAAAATAATTATTATATATGTTATATATAATGTATATATAATTATTTTACTTGTGTAATTACATTTATTAGTTAAACAAAAAACATTCTGCAAAGCCTCCGTTTAGCTCACATTATAAAAAATTCTTTAAAAAAAGAAAAAAAAAAGTTTAAATTACAATTTTGAACTAAATTTCATCAACTGACCATTATCCTAAAATATATATCACAATTTTTTTGTAGGATTAAAACTTATATTCTTGACTACCAATCGTCAGCTAAGAATGTTTATATATAAATCCACACTTATACAAGTCGCCAGTATTGTATTTAAAATTTGTGTACGTCTTATTAGATTGTGTTATTATTTTTTCATATTTGTAAAATATATAATATGTGTATACAATTAATATACTTAATTTTAGTCAATATGATGAAAATGTCTTGTCTGTTGGTTCATGTCCTCTAATTTTACTTCTATGTTAATTATTAAATATTGTATTTTTATATTTTTTGCATTAGATAATTATCATATCAGGACATTGGCATAAAAAGGAATGAGAACAACTGTTATGTGCAAAAATCTAGGAGTTAGATAGAAACAGCTGCACTTCGAAATTACAATATTGACTGCAATTAAATTTAATTATGCAGGTTTTCAAAAATTCACGACAGTTATTATGTTGCATGTGGCCCTGTCATAATGCAATTATGTTCTAGTAAGAAAATGTCACACGAAAAAGTGTACATACGTCCTGCTGTGCGTTATATACAATCCACCTTTCTGTTCTGCTTCTTCCGACGCATTAGCTTTTCGAGGCTCTTGCAATACTGTGCGTCTCATAATTAATTTATGAGTTACATGTAATTTTCTTCATGTAAAGTAGACAAAACATCTTTGAATTTGTTATTTAAATTATATATACAGTATAATCATTAAGACATTGCAATTCTTTCTTGTCCATGCATTTTGTACTACATACGTATAGGTTTTGCACTCGGAGAAGCAGGTCAATTAACTCTCAGTAGTAAAATAAAAACAATTAATTAAAAAAAAATGTTGCCGTGTGAGGTTAGAATAAATTAATTTTAAGTTGTACTTCTTTATTTAAATTTTAAAAAAGATCTAAACATATCGAGTTTGTCCTTTTATACTTTACTAAGTAAGTGACAGTCTAGCTTGCAGGATAAATCAAATCATGAAAGTTAGAAAGAATTTTTTTTTTTTTTTTTTTTTTTTTGCATGCTTGCGTTGAAATTGAACATAATTAAGTGTAAATGCATCATTTTTCTTATCACAAAGTCACAAACATAAACTTAAATTTGGTTTACTTACTATATTTTCTTTTTTTTTTTCAAAATTCATTATTTACTTTTTTTGTAGTTCATCTTATTAATAAATTATTTATCATTATTGTAAAACACTTAATTTATGAAGTGCAACGTTACATCAGTGTATCGTACGTATAAAAGAAAAGAACTGCCCATATATGCCAAAATAACTTTCCATAAATGCAACAGTAAAACTTACATAGTGCACTCTAAATTGAATCGACTAATGTTAATTGTAAGTGGTCCAACAAATAATGCAATTAGCTTTACATTTTAGGAACAAGTAATTTCTGCATCAGTGGCTGTTTTAAATCAAACTAAAATTAATATTATACTGTTTATTTCGTAACTAAATTAGTCTATCATTACAATTGTGCATATTTTTTTTAATGTAATAAAAAATAAGAAATTATGTCTTAAAAAAAAGAGAGGTCATCACAAACATAAGCTATGGTGCAGTGGCACGTACTTTTTTAATATTTCTAATATATTCTATTTATCAGCTATTAAAAAACAGTTTATGAAACGCCAATGAAGCGTGATATTGAACGGAAAACACTACAAGATTGATCCACTTAATTGTTTCAAAAAGAATCTGTTTGTTTTTTGCTCTACTTTATATATGTGATATTTTAAAGCTCGACTGCTGATACCGATTTGAAATAAAAATGAAATAATATATATTAAATCAAATGAAAGAAATAGGTATGCCTATAATGATGCACATTTATTTTATATTCGAAAATCACAAATTATTGAATTATTTATTGATAGTGTATATACTACTGCATGTTCTTGCAAGGCTGTAAAAAAACTGAAAATAATAAACTCATGCATGTTTGTGTAGAGAAAGTTTTTTTTTTCTTTTATTACACATTGGTATATATTTATTCTTTCGTAGATACTATATAACATAACTTTGTTAATTATTATTAAGCGTTTGCCGTGCATACTACTTATTATACATGTTTGTAACACTGTTTTTTTCTTCGTTTCATGATTAAATAATGATATATTTATAATAAAATTAAATGTTTATTTATTTAAATTATAAATTCTGACAGTCAACATTTCAATGCAATGCTAGTTAACAAGTACACTCATGCAGAAAATTATGTGATTCTTATTATTTTTTGTTACGCATTTTCATTTAAAAATAAATGTATACACCATTTTATAGTCAATAAACATTATAAAGTTGTGCACTCAATTTTATATAAAACATCATCATCAACTTAATAATTTAAACATTTATTAACTGTTACTGCATTTTAATGATATGAACATACCATATAGATGATACCATATGAACCATATCCATTCGTGTGATCTCACGTACTTTAGGTATGCAATTCTTTAATACTCTTATAGTTACCTCTCTACCCTTCCCCCCTAATTATTGTATTGTATTTTTATTTCGTAAAATAGTGTTAAGATTAATATATATTTATATTTTAATCGGAATAAATGTCAGCATAAAAATATTATATGTTAGTAAATCACAATTATTCTTTGACAAAAAAACAGATGAAAATTATGTGTAATTAACGACCTAATTTCATCTTCTTTTTTTTTGTACACAAAAACTCACATTGATAAATATTATATGTATTGTATATACATAATTATATATATATATATATATATATATTGGGTGCGATTCACTAAGCAGTTAACCAGGTTTCTAACCACGTTTAGCTTAACCACGTTTAACTATACCTGTTTTACGTGTTGAACCACCTTAGTTAAACGTGGTTAAGCTACACGTGGTTAGAAATCTGGTTCGAAACCTGGTTAACTGCTTCGTGAATCGCGCCCATTATGTTTTAAACCCTACATAAATTGATGTAAAAAGTGTTTAAAAATAGAACTTAGTTTTTCAGTTTTTCTGTAATTTATATTGCTATATAAGAACTCGTCAGCTATATTGTAAAATACATAATAAAGAAAATATATATGTTTAATTGTGAGAATAATAGTTTATTCTTTATTTAATTGCATGTAAATATTATTGTATAATACAAGTACCTTTAAATGTGTGTTTTTCCTCGCATCTATCTACTTATTATGTTTTTCCAAATATCAAAATCCTCCTTGGATAGAATTAAAATATTTATTATATATGTTATTTTCTTGGTGTTCAATAAATTTCATTAATACCTCCCTGTAATATTTACTTGCTCTATTTTTTTATATTATTATTATTTTATCCCTATATGAGCTTGGAGTGGAGTTTGAGGCGGGGTAATGGGTAGAGAAAGAATGGGGGCCTGTTACGCGTCCCAGCATTCCCTGAGATGAGACCGTGGAAATATCCTCAGTCAGGATTCGACGGACACCTCGCCTACTTTTTTATCAATGGACCAAAGCCTGGGGAACCACACACACCAAGTTCATGCACTGGGTGGAAAGCCAGCTATATAGTTGGTTTATTCAAGGAATAAACGTAATTTTTACTTGAACAGTCGCTCCAAGTGCTAATCACGCTCGACGTAGCTTAATTGACTTCGGTGATTTGTCAAAAACCGGTCAACGCACTGCGTCACGCTCAACCTCTTTTGCTTCTCTTATTTGTTATATTTCCATTTCTCCGTGAAAAGTGCATCTTGTCTATTCAGTCTATTTTGGAGCAAAAAGTAAAATTGAGAGCAAGCAAAATGGCACACATATTATTCTCATCTTTTGCTCATCTTTTTAACCCAATTTTAACAGTAACAGGCAACACATATTTGCCTAAATTAACTATGAAATTTGAGAACAATTAAAAGAAAATTTAAACAAATAGGTATATATATATATATATATATATATATTATATTACCATATAATATATATATATATAATATATATAGTAATATCAGTATTATATATTATATGGTAATATATATATAATATATGTATATATATATATATATAATAGGATAATATATAATATATACCGAGTGAGTTCATTGCACGTACAATTTGTGTTTCATTTTACAGTCATGGAGAAGATTTTGCAATTATTATAACTAAATCAAAATGAATTAAGTGTTATTTTCTATTAAGCGCCCTGAGATGGCTGAGATATATAACTTAATTTTTTTATGACCCTGATATAATATAGTGGAGTTTGGGGTTAGATTAATTTTTTCCAGCCCTTTTTCTGAGATTTCAATAATAATAGACCAAATTTTTATTTCAGGGGTAATTTGGCCTTCTGAATAAACCAAATTTGTTCGAAATAAATTATTATTATTATTAATCCATTAATTGGTGCTGTTTTAAGGGCATTGGGTGTAGCACCGGTAGTTAGCAACACTGACGTATCTTCACCATGTTAATTTTTGAACCTTGCTCCTCAGAGTAATTTTTATGCTGGAGCTAAGCTGATTGCAGTAGTATCAAGGTAATTAGTAGCCCAAGTGCACAATTTGGCTAAATAAAGCCTGATTTAAAGAAAAGTATTTTTTTTTTATATTTTAAAAAAATGCATGTAAATTTAAAAAATTACTAAAAATACTTTTCTTTAAATCATCGCAGGTTTTACTATAAGCCAAATTGTGCACTTGGGCTACTAATTACCTTGATACTACTGCAATCAGCTTAGCTCTAGCATAAAAATTACTCCGAGGAGCAAGGTTGAAAAATTAACATGGTGAAGATACGTCAGTGTTGCCAACTACCGGTGCTACACCCAATGCCTTTAAAATGAACCAAAACACTTATATATTAATCATTCATTAAAAATAAATGGACTCCAACACATCAAACAATCAATTTAGCTTTTATTTCTGACATTAATTGCCATATATTTCAGGCTTTATTATTTTTTTTTCTTTTATCCCATGGGAGAGCTTACAATTTTTTTTAAATTGATTCACATTAATAATTTTATTAAAAGTTAGGGTTCCTTTTCCAATTTTTAGCACAATGCTATTTTTAGTACTAGACCTCGCGCGATCACGTATAACCGAGGACACGATTCGATGCTTATATAGTAACGGTATTATACGGCGCTTGCCCTGCAACCAGACTTTGGGATTAATTATAATTTAGACGCTAACCCACAGAGATAATAATTATACTCATTCCCTTGAGCAGGCGTAGACCTAGGGAGGGAGGCTGGGGGTGCCCTCCCTCCCCCGAAATTTTGGATTTAACATGGGCATGAATTCTCCAGCCCAATCCAAATTAATATATTTTTTTAAGCATTGCCATGGCCTTTTGGAGAAGGGTTTTCCCTTAAATTCACATCACATGATATAATATATATATTATAATATTTATAATATATTAATTAATTGCTTATATATATTATATAATTAATATATACTTCAACTTCGTAAGTGATTTCTTTCCTAGAAATTTGATAATTTTTGTGATTCTCTCCATGCTATATAGGTATTGCCGTATCCTCCGAGGACTATATACTGATAGTCTTTGCGTATCCTCGATGCAAACAGTAAAATTGTCAGACATCAGCGCCATCTCTCGGTCCTTTATGTCCTCTATAATATATTAAAAAAATCTCCACAGACTGTAAATTAAAAGTATGAATTTGCTGCAAATTTTAAAATAAAGTTAATATTTCAAAGAAATTTAAAGAGGGGAGCCCGAGGAGTCAGGTCCATTGTGGTGAGGAATATATTTTACTTAATTGTCAGTCTTGTACTTCGATCACTCATATATAATGAAGGAAATTCTGAAAAAAAATTAAAATGTTCTTCTCTATAACACCCCCTATCAGTAGCTAAAATATCAGGTACACAAATTCGATCTAGTTTTTGAGTTATGAATTTTTAAAGTTGACTAATTTAGCATGGGAGTTCCATTTCTCCATGTTAAATTAGTCAACTTTAAAAATTCATGACTCAAAAACTAGATCGTATTTGTATACCTGATATTTTAGCTACTGTATAGGGGGTGTAGAGGAGAACATTTTAAATTTTTTTTTGCAGAATTTTTGTGTGAGGGATTTTTTTTTTAAACATTGGTGGCGTTACCTTAATACCCTTAAGTGCTGTGTTCACTATTACAAGCTTTGAAATCGACATGGGGCATTGTCTATAGCATTTCTCCACCTCTGTGTATTATGCATGGAGGAATTATGTATATAATTATAATATAATAATAAAACAAAACGTTATTTGAATAATTTTTATTTCCCAAACAGAAGGCACTTTTCCTTTATAAAACATTAAATCACATTAATTTGAAACAAATGTATAGTTATAATAATAATAGTGATTAACTGGTGCCTTAATTTTTAAAGAACAAATACATTAATGAAGCAAGTATCTAATATTTTAACAATTATTTCAAACTTTGCTTCTAAATGTTAAAAACCAGTTTTAACATTTTGCAATAAAACTTTGCTTTTAGTGAATTATTTTAAATGCACAAAATTATTAAACTTGTAGTGATAAAAAAATTGAAGTTTTAATCACGAGGCAACTGTGCATTAAAGCCAATAGTTAATTAATATAAACATATGTTCAAATGACTGCATCTTTAAGCTTCATCAAACTTAGCTCACCCAATATTAGGTTTACAGCAGAGTTATCATAAATGTCCAGAGGGACTTGAGCTTTCCAATGCAAAGAAATGCTCCTCTTAGTAACAGACTCTTAAATAGGTAGGTAGGCTCAACAATGGATCAAGTTATTTGGTTTGCAGAAAATATGAGCCAAAAAGAGCCTGTTGTGGTGAAAAGCTCATTCTAGCCTCAGCAGGATGCCTTCTCGACGCTGATGCCAGACGCCTTGGTCACATCCATCACAGTAAACCACTGCAAACAAATTATCATCATGTATATGAATATATTATACTATACAAGTTTTGGACAAATTGTAAAGACATTACTGCATCCATTTTTCAATTCTACTATTCGTGACAGTACAAATAATTATATTTCAGGTTAGATTGGCCTTTGGGTTTTTAAACCTCTTAATATTTAATAACTTCAACATTCTTTTTAAAAATAATAATATAATAACACAAGAATGAAAATTGAATGTTTACAAAATTATATTTTGTGCACAATTCTATTAGCTGTAGATGATTACGCAGGAATGATCATATTATGTATAATATGTAGCAATATTAGCAACAAATTTTGATTCAGTACATACAGTATTATGGTGAAACTGCAACTACATTCATTGCTTTAGGCAAGCAATTGAGACAAAATTGACAAATTACACTAAATGAGAAGGAAAGGTAAAAGTTCAAGAATTCTTTGAAACCTGGGATCACTGTATTTTTCACCATTTTTAAAATCAACCTGCCAGATACAATGAACATTTCAGTTTTTAATCTAGTTCTTGAAATTCACAAGGAGGGAGGGACATCTTATCCAAGAGTGTTTTGCAGGGACCGGATGCACGCGTTTTTTTCGTGCATCCGAGATGCGCATCCGGATGCAAATTAATTTTTCGCGCATCCATGGATGCGCATCCGGATGCAAATTTATTTTTCATGCATCTGGGATGCGCATCCGGATGCAAATTTATTTTTCATGCATCTGGGATGCGCATCCGGATGCATTAATTTTTTAACATGCATCTGGGATGCACGGATGCGGATGCAAGCCCATTTTTGCGCATCCGTGTGCATCTTGCATCCGCATCCGATCCTTGGTTTTTATAATACACTTTGTTTCTTGCAATTTTAAACGACAAGTGGCAAATAAACTTTAAAAAAATGCCTCGTGTTAAAGATTGATTTAGAGGCCATTAGCAAAAAACCTGATGAAAAAGAGAAAAAAAAGTGTTAAATGGATGCAAATTTATTTTTCGCGCATCCGTGGATGCGCATCCGGATGCAATTTTATTTTTCATGCATCTGGGATGCGCATCTGGATGCAAATTTATTTTTCATGTATCTGGGATGCGCATCCGGATGCATTACTTTTTTCCCGTGCATCTGGGATGCACGGATGCGGATGCAAGCCCATTTTTGCGCATCCGTGTGCATCCTGCATTTGCATCCGATCCCTGGTGTTTTGGGATAGTGAGTGTATTGCACTTACATCAGAAAATTGGAGGGGAGGAGGAGGAGGAGGGAGCCAATTTCTTTCTATTTAAGTAGAGCTAATGCCATTTCAATGACCCCCAAAAATTAAGTATTTTCTTTAAGTAGTTTTGGTGCTCCTTCATATAAGCTTTCTGGAAAGCGTATGTAAGGTGGAATTATTTGGACTTTGGCTCCTGTGGAAAAGCACTAAAACTATTTTTTGAAAATACCAACTCAAATTTTTGGGGGTCATTGACATGGCATTAACTCTACTTTAGTAAATAAAAATAATTGTCTATTTACTGTTACAATCGGCTTGTCTACTCAATAAATTTTTACTACCGATCATCCGTATAACCTTCTTCTTTTCCTTTCTCAAGAATTTTGTAACAAGAGGAGAAGGTAATAAAAGCTTCTTTTTTTTTATTCAACAGCTGATTTCTAAAATATTTTTTCTCCTCACTCGCTGTTCAATTATTGTCTCTGCGCATGCACGGTTAATATTTTAAGAGTTCTACCTCTAACATTGTGAAATAAAATATTTGGAGTGGTGGGGGAGGATTTTGGTTTAGGACTATAAAAACGTAGCTAAAAATATTAAAAAATGGAAAATATAACGAGCAAATCAGACAAGAAACATGCTGCCAGTCAATTGACGAGCAACACTTTCACAACTCGAGAGAAAACAACAGCAACATGTTATCAACAAAACTAGGTTCCACCATATATTTATCATTCTATTATTCAACATTCTAGCTAACATGGATATATTGTGCATTGTCACTGTGTCTCCCCCTCCCCCCCCCAAACCATTCAGAACAGACTGAACTATAGGGTACACTCCATTCAATAATAATGTCCGATATGGCTATGCTTCAACATGGCTAGCAAATATTTTTATTTGAATGTTAGACGATGTTAGAATGTTAGAAGATACACGGTTAGACAGTGTAATCCAGATAATATGGATTATCTATTGAAGTTACTAATTAAAGAAGATTGGTCTCTTTTATTAGAAGGGAATGTTAATTCTGAAAAGAGATGGGAATCTTTCTTTGAAATATTTCTATCTCTTTTTAATGAAGCATGTCCCCGAAAAATTAAATCTGAAAAAATTAAGACAGAGGTTCCAAGTTGGCTTAAAAGGAACCCTCATTTAATTTCGGAAAGTCAAAATTTAAGGTTATTGTGTAATAAAGTAAAATTAAATCCATCGCTCTCTGGGACTTATAAAGATCAGGTAAAAAGTCATAAAGTAAATATTGCGGAGGCTAAATTAAGAGACAATGATTATTATTTTAATACATCAATTAATAAAATTAAAGCAATTTGGCAAATAATTAAACGAGAATGTAATTTAAAGGTTCCTAAAAATTTACTTATAAAGGAACTGTTAATTGAAGGTGTTAACATCACTGATCCTGTTGAGATTAGTAATGCATTTAATGATTATTTTATCTCAACAGTTGAAAACATGATACAAAACAAATACCCGGAACCTAGTCAAGAATTTACTATTAATGTTGATAGTATTAATTTAAATGTAAATAGTAATGAATTTTATTTTAAACAAATAATTCCTGTTGATATTCTTAAAATAATTAAATCACTTCCAAATAAAAACGCGGCCGGCCCTGATGAAGTGTCTTACAAAGTTTTGAAATATTGTGCAGAAGTTTTAGTGGTTCCCTTAACATCATTAATTAATCATTCCATCGATGACGCTTTATTTCCATCAGTATTAAAAAAATCAGTAGTAAATCCACTGATTAAAGATAGGAAAAAAGCTATTAATTTATTAAATAATTATAGAGCTATTTCATCGTCATCTGTGTTCGGAAAAGTATTTGAAAAAGTTTTAGATGATCAAATAATGGATTACAGAATTGAAAATAAATTAATTTCCAAATCTGAACATGGATTTTTAAAAAATAAATCTACTACTACTGCAGCATATGCTTTATTAAATCCTATATATAAGAATATGGATTCAAAAAAATTTTGCATTGCAATATTTTTTGATCTGTCTAAAGCGTTTGATAGTATTGATAAAAATATCTTACTTACTAAATTATCGTCACTCGGTTGCGATTCAAGTAGTTTAACACTATTACAATCATATCTTTCTGACAGATCTCAATATGTAAAATTAGGTAGCATCTCTACTACCCGCTATATCTCATTAGGGGTGCCACAGGGTGGAAAATTTTCTCCAACCCTGTTTAGTATTGGAACGAATGACTTATCTAATAATGTAACTTTTGCTGATATTATAAAATTTGCAGACGATACGACTGCTTTAATATCAGCAAACACAGAGGAGGAGCTAATTTATAAAGCTAATAAAACTGTGAAAGAAGTAGAAACCTGGTGTTCAAATAACAGACTTCTATTAAATACTAGCAAGACATTTTATATTCAATTCCATACGAAAATAAGGGAACCAGATCATAGTTACTACATTAAGTCCGAAACAGGATTAATAAATAGGGTACAAAATATTAAATTTCTTGGACTCAATATACATGAATCGTTGGATTGGAGTATTCATATTGACGAGATTTGTAAGAAGATTAATCATGCTAATTTTGCACTTTATTTAATTAGAGATTATGTATCACAAGATACATTACTCTCCATTTATTATGCATATGTCTATTCTCATTTGGCGTATGGCATTATTTTTTGGGGTAGTTATTCAAACCATTTAAACAGACTATTTGTATTACAAAAGCGATCAATTAGAACAATTTTACGTTTTAAAAAGCATGACTCATGTGTTGGTCATTTTAAGAGACTTAAAATACTAACACTGCCAAGCATGTATATTTTGAATTGTGCAATGTTCAAGAAGAAATATCCAGAGTTATATATTCATAATGGTGAATTTCACTCTTATAATACTAGAAATAGAGATAAAATAGTGTTAGAAATGCATAATTCGAGTTTATTAGAAAAAAGTTCCGCTTACCAGACTGCAAAAATTTATGACTTTTTACCCGCATGTCTCAGAGAAGTTGAAAGTGAAAAATTATTTAAAGAAAAATTAAAAAATATTCTTATAAATAAGGAATTGTACTCTGTAAAAATGTACTTTTGTAATAAGTTGCCAGAAGATATACTGTCTAATGTTGTTTTTTAATTGATTGTATCTATTGTATTTCATATCTTGATAGTTTTATGAATTATTGTTATTTTGATGTGTTTTTATGTTATGTAATTTTAATGTTATTATTAGGAATGACTTAATCCATGTTGTACTTGTACAGCCAGTTGATTGAATAAATGAATTGAATTGAATTGAATTGAATGTGGAGTGTACATTGCGCTGACGTAAATATGACGTACCCGGTATGACCCCTGTAAGTAGGTTGTGCTGAGGTGAGCCTGAATAGCTTAAAGCTGGTATTACACCACATAATTTTGCATACAATTTTTCCTTGCAAGAAAATTTCATCCCCACACAAACAAATGGAGTTCAAGTTTTCTTGTAAGGAAAAATTGTATGAAATAGTTAGTAAAATTGTACCATGTAATACCGGCTTAAGACTAGTTTTTTTTTTTTTTTTTTAATTTACTTTCTCTTACATTACTAAAAAAATAAATCAGGTTTTAAAAAAATTGTAAGAATATGCATTACAGAAAAAAATCACACCTTCAAAGAAGAATCAAAATTCATATCTTTTGTACTTGCTCCTATCCCTTGCTCAATATTTGGGCCACCACACTTCCCCTCCTGCGATTGACACCCTTCATTGTACCTTCTCTCCAAAGTCTCACATAAACAGCTCTATACATTACACTGTTGATACCCAACATATATATTTACCTCAGCACATGTAGGATGGATTCCTACAAGAGAAGAGAAATCCTTCTTCGTGGCACCCAATTTGATGCCGATGGCATATCCTTGGATAATCTCTCCAGCATTGGGTCCCAGGAGATGCATGCCAATAACTTTCTCCTAATAACACATCAGAAACAATAATATATTATTAATTTACTGTCAATGAGGTCGCCTGAGATATATTGATGTACGATCTTCTCTACAAGAATGATGAAGATGAAGAAAAATAAAATAAATAAGAGAAAATCTTTAATGATAATTTTCATTGAGGTTAACTTGATATTTTTTTTAATAGGATATTGAGTTTGAACAAAGAATTATTTCAAACAATTTTTGATTGAAGCTCAATTCAAAGAATTCTATTTTTTTCAATATACTAATTCAGTATTTTTTTCAAGATATTCAAGGGTCAGGTAAAGCTGATTGATTGGTAGGTATTTTGGGGCAATTAGGTTGCTGCATGCCATTTTTTTAGTAGCTCAATCGAAAGAGGAGGTTGAGAAATGCACCTGTGAATTTTATGTGATTTTTTTTAGTACGGCATCATACCTAAAATGGAGATGATAAGAGGTCACGTGACCTGGAGGCGCCTTCCGCAACGCCTATGACGTCATTACATTCTTTGGTTTATCTATATAACACATGTAAACAATTTTAGTATTGTTGCTTGTTTATTAAAAATTATTATTTGTTTCCATAGCAACGTGGTTGTTTACAAGCATTATATACTTGAACCAAAGAATGAAATGACGTCATAGGCGTTGCGGACAAAGCCTCCAGGTCACGTGACCTCTTTTCATCTCTATTTTAGGTATGATGCAGTGCTACAAAAAATCGCATAAAATGCACAGGTGAATTTCTCAACCTCCTCTTTCAAGTGAGCTACTAAAAAAATGATATGCAGCAACCTAATTGGCTTTTTGGTCATATATGCCACCTGTCAGATAAAGCCTGGACTATGTTAAAGGAAGGGAACAGCTACAGCTTTTAAATTTTTATTGTTTTATAACTCATGCTAAACTTATTAGTATTGCACCAAAAAAAAAAAAAATCACAACTCTCCACAGCAGTTGTCTAGCAGTTGACATTCAAAAAGCATGACGAGCAAAAGTGGGGCTTATTATGTCACGTTCAATGACGTGTTCACTCCGATTTCTTTCTTTCTTTTTCTTTTTCTAGGGAACCTATGAGATACATAATTTTTTGGATTTTGGTTTCATATCGAGGACTACCTGAACTATTTTTAAACAATAATATATTTTTGAGGGGGGGGGGGGGGGGTACTTAATTTTAAACAGATTTTATTTTCATGGCTCATGTTTACAATAGTAACTATAAATTTAGGCATAAAATAATAATAAAATATGACATTGGAAAATTAAAACAAATCATTGTCAGACGATTCCAACTACATAATTTATACTTACATTTTCAGTTTTCAGGCAAATGAGTTTACCATACGATAAACTTTGGTCTCTCTTGGACAGCTCAAATTCAAGTGGCTGAAAATGAGTGTGATACACCTCAATGTTTTCCTTTTCATACAAGGCCACCGCACGTTGCTCAGACAGGCCAACACAGCCATACTCCAGTGGAGTGAAGACAGTCGTGGGCACATTGGTGTAGTCCATGAGGTTCCACTTGTTGCTATAGAGCCTCTGCAATGTAATAATTCACTTTAGCAATAACCCGAGGGGAACAAGTCTTCTCACCTCCTCTGCCAAAACATAATTTAAGAACCACAGGTATATCATAACATATCGTCCCTTGTCCGGAATAATGAGCCATCTGCCGAGCATGATCTCGTTGCAATAATGAGCTATCACTATTTCAGGTGAGCACAACAATGAGCTTTATTTTACACTGATTTACAGCTCATAATTGCGCTCACTTGAAATAGCAGATAGCTCATTATTGCAATGAAAACGTGGTAAGCACCAAGCAGATTATTACTCCGGACGATATGAAATATTGATATGATATAGAAGTTATTACAACAAGTTTTGTGCAAAACTGTACTATTTTGTGAATAACAATTAATAAAATAACATATGCATATACTTAATATAAGGATCAACGAAGATTGCCCAGCATACATCAAATGGTTTGTAAAACACAAATAGTTTATTATATCTATTTCACGTGCTAAGTTTTAATATTAAATATGTTAGTCCATACTCCCCATGCAGAAAAGACCAGTTTTACTGTTTCCAAGTTGAACATTGGTGTAATTTTTTCCTTACCTGAGCAAGCAGCTTGCCAGCTTGAATTGCCACAGGTGTGAGTTCCAGTTTGCCATCAAGGACATCACCAATTGCATAAATATGCTTAACTGACGATTGCTCTTCTTCATCTGCAATGATCTTTCCACTTACTGGATTCATTACAACACCAAGTTCTTGCAGACCCAGAGAGCGGGTACTTGCTTCTCTTCCCACAGCAAAGATTACCGTGTTGTATTCACCCACCACTTCTTCTCCAGAATTAGCAATACCAGTCACCTAGACAAGACAATTATTTAATAATATACCAATGTAGCAGGCTTTTTTATATCTATCAGAAGTAGAATTGGGTGACTTTACTAGGTATATTCTACACTAAAATCTTGCAAAATACAGTACACCTTGTATATTTATATCTTAAAATCTAAAAAACACAAGTTCTTTAACGTATGTTATGCTCCATAGCCTAAAAAAACTGAACTTTCACGTGCATGGAAATGAAAGAAATTACATAGTTACACTAGATCATTGGGTGGCTGAAAACTTCATGTGAATAGGATATCCTTTTTTATCCACCAGTTACGCAGAGTTGTTCATGCTTATATAATTATGTACATAACATGACGCCATATCCCTTTACGGGGTAAGCCAGCAGCATTATTACTTCGCCCATCTACAAATTGCCCTCCAAAGCACTCGATTCTTGCATACTCCACTTGCTTCAGAAATACTCATAACACTCTTTTGCCTTCTGCACTCTCTATTACACTGTGTACTTTTAACACTTCTGTTCTTCAAACATTCTGCAATCACATCCAACCAAACCTTTTTAGGTCTACCTAATCCTTTCATGCCTTGTAAACTACCTTTAAACACCTGTTTTGCAATTCGTTCATCACCCATTCTCTCAACATGTCCAAACCAACGTAGTGTACTTCGTTCATACTTGTCAATTACGCTTTCTTTCACTCCACACTCATTCATCACCCATGTGTTTCTCACTCTATCCATCCTAGTTTTACCACACATATTCCTTAAAAAACTCATACCAACAGCATTCAACTTACTTCTATGCTTTGATTGACACACCCATACTTCAGATCCATACATCAAAGTTGGTATTAGGACAGATTTATCATATAATTATGATATGCATAAATATATTTTTTGTAATTTTTGTCTTTGCTCATTAACATTTACATTATTATTTTTATTGCAGAAATGTTATCCTATAATATATATTACAATTTTATAAAAATGTTAGCATCTCTGTAATTGGGTGATACATGTAGTCTTTTTAAAGAATTTAATTTAATATTTTGTCTGGCTAATTTCAGTAGTCAAGTTTTTATTTTCTTTCTTTCTTTCCCCAGACCAAACTGCAACAGTAAAAAATGAAACAGATTGTGAATGGCTTATAGTTATAAAATGTTAAGTCTGTTCCTCCTTTTTTTTTACGATATTGGAAGGCAACTCAACCAATGATTGCCTGACTGAGTCTACAGTTTATTGGCAAGTCGAAACAATTACTGTTAAGTACCAGATTTTTGTAAATTATCAATACCTTTAGCAAACCGGCCTCTCCCTCTCCTTCAATCAGTTGCTCGATTTTTGCTGGCACACACTCTTTGATGAACTTCACCTTGTGCAGCTCCATGTGCTTGCCAATCATATCAGCCATCTGAGGGTCAAACCCACGCAGCAGGACAGAGCGCACCTAAAATTTATCAAAAGCAGTAATTTCTAAGAGTAAAGCAATTTAAAATATTGAGAAATCCTACCATAACAGTGCAGTCAATTCCAAGACCTGCAAGAAATCCTGCACATTCCAGAGCAATGTATGATGCTCCCACAAGCAACGTTTTTCCAGGACTTGACTTCAACGAGAACAGATCATCGGAGGTGATGCCATACTCCATGGCTCCTGGAATGTCTGGGTAGATTGGCCTTCCTCCCACGGCCACAATAAAGTTGCGAGCTGTGATTTCAGTCACTTTCCCTTGCTTGTTCACAGCCTAAAATACATAAAAAGAATAGCAATTGTAACATAAATCAACAGAATTATTTAATCTATTATATAGTGACATCATGATAAAGTAAAAGTTTATAAAATTAAAAATCAGTAATATTGTATACCTTTAGTTTGTTGGGGCCAATGAACTCTGCATAAGCATTGGAGTATGTCACTCCTTTCTGAAGTAGTTGAGTCCTATATCCAAAGTTCAAGGACTTGATGAAGGACTGGATTTCGTTTACCATGGTCTCCCAGTTGTGTTTGGCTGAGAACAAATAAAATTCTAGTGTCAATGCATTTGATCAAGTTATTCTTAAAGCAGGGTAACGGCTTCAACTTTTCTATTTCTTTAATTTTTTTGATGCAGTAAAACACATGTTTGCACCAAAAGAAACACCATCTTTCCCCTCCTTCCCTGACTTCCAACTGCTGGAAGTTAAGAGGTTCAAAAAATTGCGTCAATGACATAATTTCGCACCAGAGGGAAGCAACCAATCACAGCTCGCACCTCTCTAGAAACCCTCGCGCAATTGGCTGCTTCCCTGTGGCGCGAAATTACGTCATTGATGCAACTTTTTGAACGTCTTAAAGGATCTATCTGGGGTTCCAATGACCTATTTTTTACCTAAACTAATCGAGAAACTCAATAAAAACAGTGAAATTTGCCTGTGCGCAAGTTTAACGCTAGCGAGAGAGAAAATAGTTATTTTGTTAACTTGTACGTAGTAGTTAACACGGCGATGCTGAGCCGTTCGAGCGTATAGGTCACGTGACTATCACGACCAATCAGGTGCTGTTAACTGACACCCACTACTCCTCTCCCTCTTCCTGCACTATAGTACAACTAGCGTGATTGCTGCATTAATGAAAATATTTTTTTTTTTTATTCATGATGAGACAATTTAAGGCCTTCTGAACCTTTTCACAGTATTAAGTGCACGGTTAGCTTTGCTTCAGTGTGATTCGGCTGCATAATTTTTTTGGTTTCAGTAGCACAAATATCAGACATAATAGCCGATGAAGAAGCACCTGTGACGTCACTCACGCTCATTCAGCGGCGACAATATAGGGAAATCCCTGCAAAAGATAGGTTCACTCCCGCTGCAACCACGGCCACAATTTTACTTCTGGAATTTTGAAACTTTACCAGGGCAGTCTTGATAGTATTTGTCAAATAGACTGAAAGAATTTTTTTGGTGGCGTGTGTACAGATTGAGTTATTGCGGTTGCAAGATAAGCTAAAAATTTAACATTGTTTTCCCATACAACATTTTTGCTTCTCTTTCTACCGCAATAACTCGGTTTGTATGAATGCCATCAAAAAAAATCTTTCAGGCTATTCGACAAATACTATCAAGACTGCCCTGGTAAAGTTTCAAAATTCCAGAAGTAAAATTGTGGCCGTGGTTGCAGCGGGAGTGAACCTATCTTTTGCAGGGATTTCCCTATATTGTCGCCGCTGAATGAGCGTGAGTGACGTCACAGGTTCCTTTTCATCGGCTATTATCTCTGATATTTGTGCTGCTGAAGCAAAAAAAAAAAAAAATATGCAGCCGAATCATACTGAAGCAAAGCTTACCGTGTACTTAATATTGTGCAAAGGTTCATAAGGCCTTTAAAATGTATTATAATGATAGAAGTTAAACTAAATATAGTGAATATGGATTAAGAACAGTTTAAATAAGTTCCGGCTACTGCCTTTAACTTTCAACAGTTGGAAGTCAGGGAAGGAGGGTGAAGATGGTGTTTCTTTTGAAGCAGAAATATGTTTCACTGCATCAAAAAAATTAAAAAAATATAAAAGTTGAAGCCGTTCCTCTCCTTTAAGTACCTAACATTAAAGGTAAGGCAACACGCCCAATGTTAAAAATATTTCCACACAAGAAAATTATGAAACACATGTCTTAAAATGTTTTCCTCTACATCCCCTATCATTAGCTAAGATATCAGGTATACAAATTTGATCTAGTTTTCTAATTATTAATTAGTCAAGTGTAATAATTCATACAGTAGCTAGACAACTAGATCAAATTTGTATACCTGATATTTTAGCTAATGATAGGGGATGTAGAGTAGAACATTTTAAGATAATAATAATATATATTATGTTTCATAACTTTCACGTTGGAATTTTTTTAACATTGGGCGTATTAACTTACCCTTAGTGGACGGTTGAGGTAACAATAATTAATTCAATTTATTATACTTTTATCGATTTTCTTAATATATACTGATCCTGTTTTTTTTTTTAAATTATTTTAATCAAATTTTTAAATATTTTATAATGAAGTGAAAAATGTCATTATTACTTTTTCTTGTCTTAATGTTTGAAATTAGTATGTATGCAAGAAGAAAGTAAAAATTGTGATAAGTAAGTGATATACATCATGTGATATGCAATAGTATTCAGTTTATTATAAAGTGTGAAATAACTGAACAAGTGGATTATTGTTAATATTTTTGCAGTAAGAAATTCAAGCAAACAAAATTTTTGTAACGATGTAATAAAAATTGTTTTGCAAATTTATTATGATTATGTAATTATTACTGAATAGAGGTTATGTGGAAGAACCATCACATTATCAAACATCGCCGAAATAAAGATGTTATTCTATTCTATTATTCTATAATGCTGCTGGCTTACCCCGTAAGGGATATAGCATCATGTAATGTTTTTGTTTGCACACAATTAAATTTCATGGGACAGTATGATATTTACAGGAAGGTTAAGCCTCCCATTCATTCATCAAGAAGCACCAAAGAAAGATATGTATGTAATGAGGTACAATTTTACACAGTGTATAATATTAATTAATTTAAAATTTTCTTTAATCTCCCTGAAGTTACTAAATACTGTATGTTTTATAAATAATTGTTGAATTCTGATATTCGCAGCTTTGTGATAAACATAATACATGCATTGTTTATAACTAGAGATGAACATGATGATTCATGAAAGAGTTGATTCATGAAAGGTTTCTTACTTACCAATTTTAGTACCATTTTAACTCAGTGTCACTGAACTAGATTAGTGAGAAACTTTTCAACAATTTCATGAATAACACCTAATATGTAAAAACATAATTACAAATAATAATGAATAGAGCAAAAATATAAATAAAATGGCAGAACTAAAAAAAAAAAAAAAAAAAAAAAAAAAAAAAAAAAAAAAAAAAAATTGAAAATACAAATGCAACAAAACTTTGTACCAGGGACCGGATGCACGCGTTTTTTTCGTGCATCCGAGATGCGCATCCGGATGCAAATTAATTTTTCGTGCATCCATGGATGCGCATCCGGATGCAAATTTATTTTTCATGCATCTGGGATGCGCATCCGGATGCAAATTTATTTTCCATGCATCTAAGATGCGCATCCGGATGCATTAATTTTTTCCCGTGCATCTGGGATGCACGGATGCGGATGCAAGCCCATTTTTGCGCATCCGTGTGCATCTTGCATCTGCATCCGCATCCGATCTTTGGTTTTTATAATACACTTTGTTTCTTGTAATTTTTAAACGACAAGTGGCAAATAAAGTTAAAAAATATGCCTCGTGTTAAAGATTTATTTAGAGGCAATTAGCAAAAAACCTGATAAAAAAGAGAAAAAAAAAGTGTTAAATGGATGCAAATTTATTTTTCGTGCATCTGTGGATGCGCATCCGGATGCAAATTTATTTTTCATGCATCTGGGATGCGCATCCGGATGCATTCATTTTTCCCCGTGCATCTGGGATGCGCATCCGGATGCATTCATTTTTTCCTGTGCATCTGGGATGCACGGATGCGGATGCAAGCCCATTTTTGCGCATCCGTGTGCATCTTGCATCTGCATCCGCATCCGATCCCTGCTTTGTACCAATAAGATGAGAAAAACTGATCAACATTTCGCAAATGCAGCCCAGAAAATGCCACGCTACAGGAAAAAGAAATAAATAAATAAAAAAATAGTTTGTGGCTTTGCGAGTAAAAAATGTAATCCACCTGCGCATTCTGTTAATTGCTGTAATTACCTTCTCCTATCTCCCATCCAAAGTGAGGGGCATCTTTGAAATCTTCTCCCAGAAGAGCAGCTTTGTGCATCAGCTTTTTGGGGATGCATCCAACATTGACACAGGTTCCTCCCAAACCCCAAGTAGTGTTTTTAGGTGTAGGCTTAACGAAGTCAAACACAATGACCTTCCTGCCAAGACGTGCTGCTTCCTGAAACAATACACACAATTTTTGTTAATAAATAATATATACTGAATATATATTTATTACAAATTATTACATTCAAATAGTTAAAAAGAATTATGGCTGCCACATAAAAATTGAAAAAACACGATTACAGGTAAATCTCAAACTATTTCCCTTCCCAACAAATCTTTTGCCATCATGTTTTAAAAAACAAAACCAAAGAACATAAAAAAAATATGATGGGGAGGGCGGGTGGAGCAATAGGATTAATCTCAGGTGCTGTAAGACATAATTATAGACTATTTCTGTCAGAAAAAATTTTAAAAATAAAAAAAAAAATGGTAATATCACTTGCTAAATATGTTTTACAGAAATTTAAGGTCGCGTTTTTTTCATAAAAGCTCAATTTTTTATTTCCTTTCATAAAGGTCAATGTTAACTTTCACATTAAAGGAACTAGATGCAAATCATTCCAACAGGTCCTAAGGATGAAACTCATTTGATTGAGATCTCGGAATCAGCCCCCTTGAATTCAACAATACTTGCAGGGGATTTGGAACTCACCATCAATAGGTCGCATACAAATTTTAAAGTGGAACTGTCTGATCAGTTTTTCGAAAATTGAGGTAGAAGTTTTAGTAAGAAGAAACCAGAAATATAACTGTTGTGAGAAAACCGTCCCCTTGAATTGCTCAAACCATAAGATAAGCGATTCAGTTTTAGAACATTCTCAGATTTTTAAAATTTATTTCACTGGATTCCCTCTGACAGAAATATACTTCGACTTCAAAGTAACTGAAGTTAATCATTAATACATGCATTATATTAATTAATTAACTGATCATGGGAAAAAAATCATTAACGCAGCAATAAAGCCAGTGCAACTACAGCACAAGATGGTGGGGGAGAGGAGGTGGAAGAGTACGCCGATCGTGTGGTAGGAGGGGTCAGTTAACAGAATCTTTTTGATTGCCTCGTCACCACCATAATCTTGAACAGCATAACATCACAGTGGTGTTCACTACTACTTACTAGTTAAATATTTTATTTCTGGGCAGCGAAAAACTTACTCTTAACAAATAATACAAGGAAGTTTCTGTCTCACCATCCTAATTGTTACACTACAGCTGTTTTACCTCATAATCTCCAAGTCAATGAAACAGCTAAGCAACAAAATTTTTAATATGGCAAAAAGGAACCTTATCTGATCTTGTCTGACTAAAGGTGGTAATATATGTAGAATCAATAGGAATTGAATGTTAAGAAATTCTAGGCCTATTCCTGGAAGGGTTAAAGATTAAGTATGAATTGTCGAGAATCAGATTCAAGCTTTACATTGGTAAACACTTGAGGCCTAGTATCAGGGTGTATACCAATATTCACTAATGAAATTCCATGGGTTTTCCAGGTTTTTCCAGAGATTTTTAAAAATCTCCAGGTATTTTTTTTTTAGCGTTCAAGGGGACACTAAAATCTTGAACCATGCAATTTTTAAGGTATTGTCCAATGTTTAAATTTCATAAGGAAAAAAAAAATAAATAAAAAAATAACATCTTGGTATTTTACGTTTTTTTTTTTCTGTTTCTCTAAACACCTAGACATTAATATTTCAATTTAAAGTGTAAAGATCATGCAAAAAAAAAAAAAAAAAAAAATGAAAAAAATGCAACCCAGTATAATATACTGTATATAAAAAATAGTACATGATGGTGTAAAAATTGCGAGCGTAGCGAGCAAATTTTTTTTATTTTTAGAAAAATTTTATGCTCAATTTTTTAGATGGAACTAATGAAATTAATACAATACATTTTTTTTTAAATATATATATACGAGTATATATTTTATTAAAAATATACTAAACTTATATGATATAATAGGGAACAATCGAAAATCGTACAAAGCAATACGAAAATTGAGGTACATTAGGTACATATATCTAAATTAACTTTTCTGGTGATAATATAAAAGAAAATAATTATATCATATATTATTATACTGTATAGTACATGCATGCATGAATATAATGTATATTAAATCTTGATATTACGAAAGAAGCAAATTTGCAAATCCTTTTTTTACACAGGGAAATAGATTGGAAATTTTCTGCAATTATTGAAAACTCTATTTCACGAATTTACTAAAAAGTCCTCTAATTTATGGTTCCTATAAGATTTTTGGATTTGCAAGGAAATTGTCGACAAAAAAAAAAAAAAAAAAAAAAAAAAAAAAAAAAAAGCAATGAATTAATGGTGACTCCAAAGGATCAAAAGGGGTTATATCCAAGCCAAACTGGGATTGAATTTTTGAGCCTCAGAAGCATCAACAATATTTTTTTTTCTGATCACTTTTGAACCTGAATTTGGAAAGACAAGTATAGTTATCTTTCCAAACTTAATAGGTGCAAAAAAAGTGGCCTGAAAAAATTATTTTTTATGTAACTAAGGCTCAAAAATTCAATCACAATTGGGCTTGGATATAACCCTTTTTCACCTGCGGCAACTCAATTTTACTAGTACTTTTAAAGAGATAAAGTGAATTCACATCAAATTATATTATATAATATAAACGGGGCATTTACATTATCATAATTTGCACATACTAGAATTTTTTGCAGTTTTTTTGATGAAATATGTTTAATTATAATGTAGATTTTTGCTATCCTCATCAAACAAACAACTTTTTAAATTAGTATGATTCGCGTAAATTGCCGATCTTTACACCACTGCATGCATGCATTTTTTTTTTTTTTTAAAGTTCATTAAGTTTTAAATTGTTTCACTTGAAAAAGGAGTATTTTTTGTTGTATACATTACTATTTGAAACAATCAAACATCTTTCAGTAAATATTTAATTAACTATGCATCTGAAATAATGTTGACGTCACTATAATACGTACGCGATCTCTCGTAAATCGCGATCTTTTTACGCCGCGCTTTTGCACACTTTTTTTCCCCTAATTTTCATCTCCAATACTTGAATAAGTTTTATAATTGATTTGAATATTAGAACTTGTAAAAAAATTAAAAACCAAAACTGTATGTTATCAAGATTTTAGTCATCAAAATTGCATGCATAATTAAAAAAACGAATACTGAAAAATGTGAGAATTCCAGGTTATTTGCAAGTTTTTTCGAAATTCCATGATTTTTCCCGGTTTTTCCAGAGGGTTTGAAATTCCATGATATTTCCCGGTTTTCCAGGTTTTTCCAGTTGGTATACACCCTGCCTAGTATGAACTTGGTGGTAAAGAGCACCTGGCTCCGGATTTCCTATGCACCCTCAAGACACATTATAATATGCACACCTTGGAAGCCGCAAGGCCGCCTGATCCTCCTCCAATAACAGCCAGATCATAATCATATTCTCCTCCTCTCAGAAGGTCAGCAAGGGTTCTGCTTGCGAATGCTGCGATGGTAGCATCATATCCACCGACATGATTGCCATTCACAAACACATTAGGAACTGTGTTTTGGTCAGTCCTTTCTTTCAAAACTGCTTGAATCACGTCACCATCTCCATTTTCTAAAATCAAAACAATGAATAATATTAATAATTTTGTTAATGTGGTTGTCTAGAAATTACCAAACATCACAGTATAAACATAACCATAACAAATTTGTAATGAAAATTGAGTAAAATATTGTCTTGGACATCAACAAACGAGGAATTAATGCTGCTGGCTTACCCTGTAGGAGCTAGACATTGTCAGGCTATGTACAAAAGAATATAATTACCACATCTGTTTTAAGCATGTTTTAAGCCTCATGTTAAAAGGGCATAACCTTTGAATATCAGATGTAAATGATTTTTTTCTTTCTACTTATACAAAGTATTTTTGCGTGTGCTGACAACCCTTTTTATTAAAGATTAGAATCGACTTTGTGATGCCACTGTGACATCATCAGTCAACAGACAAAGATTGATTTGGTAATGTTGAGTAAAATTCCAATCCCTACATCAATAAAAATAGGGATAAATAAGTAGCACACACTTAACTAATAGGATCAGGTGAAAGAGAAAAATTATAAATAAATCACATTAAATGTGTTATACTTTGCTAAGCAAACAGCAATAACAGCAAGTTGTCATGATTTCGACATACAAACTGTGAAATCCTACAGTCGAGCTAACTTTTGATTCACTTTTTAATCGCCAAATATGGTCGCCAGTGGATATTACAGTAAGTGCGCATTATTCATGTTGTGTTGCAGGCTGAAAATTACCTATGCGAATCCAACTTAAAGGAGGGGAACGGCTTCAACCTTTGTATTTTTTTTTATTTTGTTGCTGCAGTGAAACATATGTCTGCACACACACACACACACACACACACACACACACACACACACACACACACAAATCTACCTCCTTCTTCCCTGACTTTCGGCTGTTGAAAGTTAACGACGCTCAAAAAATTTGCGTCAATGACTTAATTGCCCCCCCCCCCCCCCCCGTCTATACCCCAGGCTTTAGCAAATGGAAAGTGTCACCGCAGTGACCATCAGACCCGCCCTAACTAAGCTTTGCACCCTCTCCCCTGCCTCCATGATTATTGTTATTTCATTTTTTTGCATTTTGCAATTCTACAATGTTCAAAAAAATATTAAATTAATTTTAGTAAAAAATGTTAGCAAAATATTATTAAAGAAAATACAAATGGTTGTAAATGCAACACTGTATTCATATAAGAAGCAATAAAATTAATAATTTCGAATAATAAAAATTAATTGAAATACGTATTTAAATCCAAACTGTTTTCAAACAATGTTAAATGCAATGCCATTGGCATGCATCCTTCAAAATAAGTTGCGTTTCTACTGTTAAATTATTTATCAATGGAACTTTGCTCTATGAGCAAAACAACATCAACCTACAGTACATAATGATTTCGTGGAGTACATACCCATTGAATCCAGTTCCAAGGCATGATATTTTTCATTGATTCCTTCAAAGAACTCCTTGACCTAAACAAAAATAATTATGAACATATTACATCCGAGAATAAATAACTAAGAAGAGGGGGGGGGGAATTAAAGCAAATAAGCCAATGACACTTTTTATCTGTTAAATAATGAATAGCACTGTCAACCCAATGTGATCAAAGCATTTACCTCAAACACTCAACTGTCTAACAAAAAAATTACATGAAGCTACACAATTAGTAACTTAAACACGCATGTGGCCAAAACATCCAATGAGAAAATCCAGCAATTCTGTACCAGATACAGTCAATAGCTCAAAATATCTACCAACAATGGTCCTTTGTTGTCACGTTGTACTAAGTTGCATTCCCTACTTTTAGCTTATCACAGAGCTTTGACTTATGTGTTATAGTAGAACCATTATATGGTCAGTGCTGTCACTTTGACCATATGATGGTTCTACTATATCTCATCCATGGTTCCATGCCGGCCACTCACTTACTAGCTAGTTCTGATTCCTCTCTCACTGGCTGGCATCGGTGAGACAGTCCACAAGCCAGAGCTCTGTGAGAAGCTAGAAGTAGGGAATTCAACTTTGCACAGTGACAACAAAGTACCATTGTTAGTAGATATTACACTGTACATGTACACTGTATGAACTAGTGTTACTGTGGTCATTTTAGTTACTAGGCACAGTGTCAGAATTACCGTGGCACCATCAATGTGTAAAATTTTCCTAATAATAATCACTTTAACAACAACAATGAACATTTAGTTTAATTTTTATTGATTCCTAATAAAGTAGTATTACTGTACATGGAAGTTCAGGACGTTTGTTAAGTTCCACGTCATACTTTACACTAAATAGTATTTAGTATGATGTGGAACTTAACAAGTAAATAGCTTGGGATTGAGAAAACACGTCCTATATTTTGTGTCCCTAAAAAAAATGGATCACATTTGTGATGCCATGAATATGCCGCACACCCTTGTCATTTATACCAACAGATTGTAGACATTTTATGAGGTCAAATTACGGCATAAATAAACATTTTATTTCGTAACAAGAAAGTATGGGTACACATTTTTTTAATTCTAGGATATATTATGATCTTAGAAATTCAAAGTTCCACTTAAAGCAGAAAGTCAGAAAATATTAAAATTTTATCCCCCCTCCCCCCCCCCCCCTCACTGCAATATTTAGGTAAATTTATTAGAAAGGTGTCAAGATTTTACTACAGGATGGGATAAAATTTTAGTGTCAATTTTAGTCAGGAAAAACTGTATGGTTTAATACCAGCTCTCTAGGACGGATTTTGCAGATTGCACTCTACAACAGAGATATCAAACTTAATAGGCTCTTAAAATAGCTGAAGCGCTTAAAATATGGGTCCAAGCAAAATCACATTTTTTTACTTAGTGGTCCTGAATCCCACTGTTTCTTAATAACATAACAAAGCTGTGAATAGACAAAACATGTATACCGGTATTGTGTCTTGAAATTTGTAACACAGACTCCACTTTAAAACTCCCAAATTCTTATCAATCAATGAGGTATGCATATGTCAAACAAACCTGCTTGCAGAAAGGACAGAAGCTTTTACTGAAAATCATCACTCTGTTCTCAGCAATGAGTCCGTCCAGATATTCCGCCCAGGTCACATTGGAGTCGCCCCGATGTGTCAAAGGTGGTGCCATGTTTTTTGGTGGACGCAGTAACTTCTGCGAGAATCGTATTGGTAATCTTTGAAACCACTTAAATAGCATTTTAGAACTGCATAATGCAAATGTACCAGAGTTTATACCGGTAGGTGTTCACTGAAGCTAATGAAAATAATACAAAAATAATTACATTATTAGCCAGGATATATCTGATTAAATAGATTGACCAACTGATTAAATTCATAAAGCAGTTGCATTTAAACACAGGATAAACAAATATACAACAAGTTGGTGATATGTCGTAAAATGCTACTTTGAATACAGTATGAATAATAAGCAACTTAGCATATACACTGTATGATGGACTGTTTGCATAATTAAATTAATATGATATAACAAATAAAAAAGTTACATAATCGTGTACAGTACAATTATGTACTTGGAATGACATGAATATTCAGACTACAGTTGTGCAAATAACTTTTCACACCACTACATTTGCACACACAACCAGACAAATATATAGGACAAATATATTTATGTACACACTCTTCAGTGATATTTAATAAATCACTGTGGCGTGATAGTAAGAAACTCTGCTTTTGGATCGTTGCACTAGTGGCTTGTTCCCGATGGGGGAACATTTTAACTTTTTAGACCAGCAATAACAAATCCATGATATCATGAACAAATCCTAGCCTCAGAATGAGAGTGCTCTAAGCACGAGGTTTTGCTGCAATTAATAAATGTCACATGATCATGAGTCTATAATAAGAGGGGGGAGGGGTGGGGAAACTCCCTGAACCCCGTTCAAAAATTTCTGAACAGTCAATTCTGACCCTTTATTTTTTATTATTTTTATTTTACAGGAGCTCAAGCAGAGTAATGGGTAGCGATAAAGGAGGGAATGGATGGTGGATTTTACAAAATTTGAAGCGTCTTCTAGGGTTATAACGAAAGACTACATCACGGTGGTGCAAATAACTCTGGTAAATTTTATTTGCACGAGTGCGGTGCAATTGAAGTCTGAAAAATTTCCATACAGGAAAATGACGCTGTAACACCCATACTCGGGTTGCCAATGTACGTAGCCTTTTCTTATGGGGGCGGGCATTCTAAAACCAGATTTCTTGCCATGATCATTAAAAAATTCCTAAAAATCCACAAATCATTATATGAATATAAAACAAATGACAAAATAATTTATGAAACAAATCCAATGTATATACAGAAAAATATGCATATCGTGAGTGTATGACAAATAAACACAGACGAGGCACCAATATGGGATTTTTGTGCCACCTGATTCTTTCCCTCGCGGTCCACCAAGTATGCATACAGTATTCCTTTGTTTTATTGGTGACCAGTGCTAGGATTGTAGAAGAATGGGTACTCTAGACAGTGAGGTTCCACAATATCAGCTGTTTAGGCATCAGAAACTTACGAAGTCGGATTATCTATATTACGAACAAAACTTCCATAATACTTATTAAGTTACACACAAATTGCTTGATAAATAATTTCGTTATTTTGGGGAAGAAAATTATAAATTATTTTACTAAAAAATGTGTTGTTATGCATTTTTTACTTGACTTATTCTTCACTTTGATTGGTTCGTTTCAATACAATATAGGCAGCATTACAAGGCATCTGGATCGTCATAGATCAGGGTTCATTTTCCCGCTTAGTTATATATACCCATTCTTCTACTTAACTTAACCAGTGCACCCACCCAGATAGCAGTACTGGTTTTCCCTACCTCTGAATATATCCACTCCACCAATACCCTTCTCACGTCAGTCCAGCCTAGATGTAAATAATAATAAAATAATCTTTATTTAGCTTTCGCTATTCAGTACAAATATAGTTTATATATTGTTTTAATAGACGACTTGCAAAACCCCATTTTTAGCAAAAAGTAAACAAACAAAAGTAACCCCCAGGTCATTGTTGTTTTTATTATGTGTATAAATTTTGCTTATACAGTACATTGGACCTTATGGGAAATTGACGATTTTCACACACAGATTTCAATATGTTACAAACCTACGATCCTAAATATAAAAATATCACCAGAATGTGCAGTTTTTGGCCATTTATAATGCTGAAATGTGTATCAGAAGAAGTTTTCTTTACTTTAGTATGGTAAATTTCATATGATACCAAATCAGCAAATTGCATGGGGGAAGATACGTAACTAGGCAAATTCCAGTTTGTTGATTTTAACTGTTGCAATAATCAACAATCTGGAGCTTCCTTGGTTACGTATCTTCCCCCATGCAATTTGGCTGATTTGGTATCATATAAAATTTACCATATTAAAGTAAAGAAAACTTCTTCTGGTATGCATTTCAGCATTATAAATGGCCAAAAACTGCAGATTATGGTGATATTTTCATATTTAGAATCGTAGATTTGTAACATATTGAAATCTGTGTGTGAAAATAGTCAATTTCCCATAAGGTCCAATGTATAATCAAAATTTATACATATAATCAAAACAACAATGAACTGTGGGGAGTGTGGGGTCACTTTTGTTTGTTTACTTATTGCTAAAAATGGGGTTTTGCAAGTCGTCTATTAAACAATATAAAACAGTTGGTTCATAAAATTTTATGCCTACAGTACACATTTTTAGGATACATGTAAACACGACTTATCTAAGTGGACATATATATAAATGGGCATAAAAATCTCATATGGTGCCTTGTCTGTTTGTGATATGAACATATTTATGCATCCATTACGCCTCGCCACTATGTATGCATACTGCATTGTTATCATATCATATTTTAAGACAGAAATTCAGGCACTTAGTGAAACGAATCAACCTCAGTATGCATGTATCATATGTAATGCATAATAATATATTATGCATACAGTAATATAGCATCAAACATATTATGCTTCCAAAATCTTGCAGATTACGTAACCAATAAAATAAATAATATATCCATGTATCATTATTTGTCTTTATAAGTATGCATACATTCTATCATACTGTATTTATGAGTTTTATGACCTACGTAATAACAGTTTAGTAAAAAGTAAAAGGCATATCACACATTAAACAGAACTTTATTTTAGTCGTACATATTTCTGGCACTATATCACTTTCTATTCAATTTATGGGGCAAAACACAACGATAAATCAAGAATCTCTCTTATATATTGCTGAACAGCCTGGTAATTCGTTTGATAAGTATGCATGCATACATATACAGTTGAAGAGCCTGCTGCTGCACACCTCTATGCACACGGTTATGAAACTGACCTATGCATTATACACTGAACTGAAAATCGCGACAGGTGCAAGAAACTTACATACAACATTATGATAATAATTTAGTGCAAAAATTACTGCCTTATATCGTGCTCATATCCTTATATAAGAGGTTCTACCATTTCTGTAAAATATGTATGTCAGTTTTACTTTTACCTCTTTTAGGAGCGTCGCCAACTCGCCAAACCGACGTGCAAACGCTTTCCGAAAATTACTGAAAATGTCTGAAGATTGAAGGCGGGAGAAAATCTTGCGAAGAAATTTTCTAAATGACAAGCGAAAAGATAAAAATACTTTTGATTGGTTGCATACTGAAAACCGTTATAATTTAAATTTATTCTTATCTGATTGGCCATTGGCTTTCCCGGAGTAAACCGCGGAATATTTAAATTTCAACAATATTTTTATAAGGCCGGTACGCGTCTGTTTTTTATATAATAATAAAATTACGTAATTAATTAATATAAGTATCATATATCATTATATAAATTATAAATATATTATATATATCATTATATTTATGCTGGTTGCTCTGCAATCTCTACCGTTTGTTAATTATGCATATAATATATATCTTAAGCCGGTATTACACGAAACAATTTTTCTAAGTATTGAATACAATTTTTCCTTACAAGAAAATTTGAACTCCATTTGTTTGTATGGAGATGAAATTTTCTTGCAAGGAAAATTTGTATGCAAAATTGTATCGTGTAATAGCGGCTTTACACAATACAATTTTTTTAACTATTGCATACAATTTTTCTTTACAAGAAAACTTGAACTCCATTTGTTTATATGGAGATGAAATTTTCTTGCAAGGAAAAATTGTATGCAAAATTGTATCGTTTAATACAGGCTTTATGCACTTTTTGCCAAATTTAATAATTATAATAACAAAACTTTTAATTGTGTTGTATATATATATATATATATATATATATATATATAAATACATATATATATATATTCCTTTTGTAAAAAGGATCGAATTATTCTTATTAAAAGTTAATAAAGTATATAATTATATACAGTATTATATACAGTACTACAAATCTTACTTTACGTGTAGATTCAATGCGCGCGGCGGACATCTTGAAAATAAATATTAAGAATATGGATGCCGCGCCATTCAGTCTAGATGTCTGGAGCTGGCGCCATAGTGTCTACAGGTACTCTAAAGCCTATATTACACCATACAATTTTGCATACAAGTTTTCCTTGCAAGAAAATTTCATCTCCATACAAATAAATGGGTTTCAATTTTTCTTGTAAGAAAAAATTGTATGCAATAGTTAGAAAAATTGTATCGTGTAATAGCGGCTTAAGATCTGTTAGATGGTACTGTATTGACTATGTTGATTTTGAGTAAGTCAGTACAATAAATTATGCTAATCAATTACTACTTGATTAATAATACTTTCTTTTATTTTGATTTAAAGATATTGATTATATTTTTATACTTTCCTATAATTTATTATAATAAAATAAAACTAGCTAGTATAAAATTTATAGTGTAATTTTTAGTATAACTTTTTGTACTAAAAATTACTCAAATTCAGCATAATTAATATAGGAAATTATACTCTTAATACTAACTTTTAATATATAAGACTAATAAGTAATTAAGTATAATTCCTTTTGCTATATAAAGGGATATTATATATATATATATATATATATATATATATATATATATATATATATATATATATATATATATATATGCATTCTTTTATAATTAATATAGAGTTATTAAAATCAATATGTTTTAAAACACTTATAAATATAATAATAATGACAAAAGCTTCAACTTACAAATGCCCGCATCAGCGCCGCATTCTGACATCGCTCCGTAAGGCTTGTTAGGAGAAAAATCTTATTTACTTTTTCATCCAAATTCTATGCTGCACAAAATCTCTGATATTTTTTATGTCGTGTAAAGTGATCTTTCCCGTGGCTTAATTATATTGAATTATTAAAATTTTTGCCCTTCATAAAAGAACCGTCAGAAAAAAATTAAAAACCAAGTATACCGCTGGGTTAAAGGATAGGGCGCTTGGTAGAACATGTCGTCGCGCGCAGTTCGCGCGCCAGATTGTCATTGGCTGAGAGAATTGTGTCGTCAGTGTTGAAGCTTTCATTATAATAATAATATTAACGCGCAAATGTGGCAATGCCACGGTGGCTCGCGAATGTTCACCAACTCTCAAAGATTTTTTAAACAAATCAAAACTCTCCGCCTCAGCAACATCTGCTGTCAACGCATTCCACTCCTACACCGTCCTGTTTACAAAAGAAAACTTTCCCACATTACTTCTACATCCAACACACTCCAACTTCCATCCATGATCATTTCTTCCAATATAACCTGCTCTCATCACACGACCACTCAACTCTTCCCAACCCTCACAATTTCTTGTTATCTTATACATAACACCAAGTCTACAATTTTTCCTTTTTAACTCCAACGACTCCCACCCCAAATTCTCAATTAAAGCAGACACACTAACATACTCCTTTCTAACATCAGCACCATCCCCCACAAACTGAAACCTTCCCACACGACTTGTAACCCTTCTTGCTACTCTCCGCTGAACCTTCTCCAACTCCTTCACCCCCACACATCTATATGGGTCCCAAACACACAGCAACCATATTCAAGCACTGGTCTCACCAAAGCTCTATACGCATTATCTTTAACTATCCTACTGGTACCCTTAAGATTTCTCATGACAAACTCCAAACACCTCCTTCGCTTCGATGTAACATATTTAATATGCTCATTCCACATTAATTTACTATGAATGACTACACCCAAATATTTATACTTTTCATCCTGCTTCAAGAACTCATCATGAAGTAAATACTGCACATCTCTCTTACGCCTTTTCCTACTAAACCCAACAACACAGCATTTAGAGACATTCAACCTCATATCATTATCAATAACCCACCGACACACAGTATGAAGATCCTCTTGCAGACGAAACACATCACCCTCACTTTCTATTTTCCTAAAAACAACACTATCATCTGCAAACAACCTCATCTTTGACCTCACTCCATCAGACAAATCTTCAATAAAAATCAAAAACAGCAATGGACCCAAGACACTACCCTGCGGAACTCCCGAGGAAACAGCAATATACTCCGAGTATGCCTCCCCCACCCTAACTCTCTGCACCCTATCCGTTAAGAAATCCTCAATCAAGGACACCAACCTTTCATCCACCAAACAACGCCTCACCTTCTCAATTAGTTTCCCATGAGGCACCTTATCAAAAGCCTTCTCAAAATCAAGAAAGACAGCATGAATCTCACCTCCACTGTCCAAAGCATCAGCCAACTCCTGCACAAAACCTGCCAATTGAGTCTCACAAGAGAAATGCTTACGAAAACCATGCTGGTGATCACCAAAGAATTTTGCTTTCTCCAAATCACCCAACACAAATTTAACAACAACCTTCTCTAACACCTTGGACACAACTGATGTCAAACTGATGGGTCTATAATTTTTAGGCTCACACTTAGAACCCCCCTTGTAAATCGGGACCACCCAAGCCTCCCTCCAAGCATCAGGTATCTTCCCCGACGCAAGTATCACTCTAAAAAAATGAACTTGATACTTACAATGCAAACCAACACAAAGCTTTAAAAATGCACTAGAAATATCATCAGGACCCGCCGCTTTCCCCTTTACCAAAGACATCAACGCTCTCTTCACATCTTTAAAACGAACCCTAAACTGCCTACCCCTACCAGCACCAAAACTAGAACCGCCCTCCTCATCAACCCGCTGCTCAAGCCTCGAACCATCAGCAACCACTCCCTGCTCCGCAGGATCCTGAAAAACAGACTTATACTGCCGAGCACATGCATTAGCCTTCTCAGCCTCCGAAACATGAACACCTAAATTATAAATGTAAATATTAAATAAATCTAAACATCTTGTCAGACGAAATAATAGACCTAATTTATTTAATATATATTATGCAAAATGGACAATTTATATTTATAATAAACCATAACGTGTCCCACATAAAACATTTTTCGCTCTAATCCATTTCTTTTTGTAAAAATATGCATTTCTAACACATTAAAAAGCAGTCTAAATATTTTCAGGCACATTTCTGAACATTTCTACCATAAATTTTGTGACTTTTCACATTTTCCAAGGGTTTTCTGTTCCTTTGTTTACCGTTCTATGATATTTCTGTTCAATTATTATGAAATAAATAAAATAAATTCTTTTTCGTAGAATATATTTGGAATGTGTAAAAGATATTCCTAATGTGTTCTGTTTTATTTAAAGAAGAAAATTCAAGCAGAAAATATTTAGAATAAGGGGAAAAAAATTATGAAGGATACAAAAGTAGGGCCATAAAATATGAAAAATAAAATAGAATATCTTTAGAACTAACATTGTAAGAGCATATTTTTTTAGGTGTACTCTTCTAAATATTTTCAATTATGGATTTATTCAGGAATAACATGGTAGAAATATTTTTGAATGGTACATAAATTATATTTCATTGAAAAAAAAAAAAAAAAAAGATGCAATTAATCTATAAAATTGTTATACAACATAGAAAAATTTCAGATATATAATATATAATTTTGTTTATATCAGCTCATAATTATATTCTTTTATTTCCATGGCACTAATTGAAAATTGCAATCTACGTACGGTATTGTTGAATATTTAACTGTGTCATGCATGTGTACTATAATGTGTACAATAATGTATCAATAAATTTAATATTGTATATATTGATATATTATTGTATATATATTATATTGATCGATCATTGATTATATATTGATCATTGCATTTATATAATTTGATATATATATATATATATATATATATATATATATATATATATATTATATATAATATTATGTATATAATTATATGTAATTAGAATTTTTAGACCCCCTTCCCTATATTTTTTACTGGATTATTTATATGATGGGTCGGCAAGGTGTGCATTCAATAATTGTTTGCTATAACGTATAATTATATAATAATAATTAATATATTTTAATAAAGCTAAACTTAAATTTTAAACATGTTTATAAATTTAATGCATTAATAACAATTTTTCATATTAAATTTAATTTTGAAAAATCATTTGACTGATAATTATTATAATAATATAATTAATTAATGCATTGATCAGATTCAAATGATTTTTATACTTTCGTTCAAGAGTCTTAATTAAATTATGATGGAGAATTAAGTAAAAACCTTTTTGCATATTTTTTATATAATACACGCGCGGTATATATTATATTGTATAATCATCTCAGCAGAGAGCTGAATTTATCAGTTTGAATTTTCCCACCCCTCAAGAAACTTCTAACTTATATGCCTCTCTTTCTCCTTCTTCTTACATGCGAGCGTGCGTGTCCTAGGGGGTTAGACGTCGGTGTCAGGTAGGAAAAAAAAACGTTAGAATTGAAAAGTTAGGCAGGGCTGCAGGTTCAAATCTCGGTGACTTCAAAAATAAAAAATAGTCAGTTTAATATTTTTAAATTTTTAAAACATGCAAATTATTAAGAAAAAATTGAGGAATTGAGTGGTGTAACTTACATTACAATTATTGCTAATGTAAATGAGCTATAATTGATTTTAAACAATACAGCCATGAATAGAATATATATAGAATTTAAATATATAAATATAATAATAAATTCTTCAAAATGAAGAAAGAAATATTATAGAAGAGTTTGTTTTATGGTTAAAGGAAGTAATAAATCAGCACCATAAATGAATAAGAAATGTAGTAGAATGGAATTTATTCTACATCATTTCTACCAATGTTAAAAATGTGAAGACATCTAAAACATTTCTTATTGAAACAAAGAAATGTTTTAGAATAAAGTTCTAACACATTTCTTTTATAATAAAAAGAAATGTGATAGAAGGAAAAAAGTTTTATGTGGGGTGGCACATGACGTTATTCTATATAATAAAATATGTATCATTATATACCTTTAAGTATGCATACATTAGGCATTCTATCATACAATAGGTCATCTGTTCGTATATAGATACACAATCAGAAAGAATCAATTTTTTGTGATGAACCTTCTGTACATGGAACATAAGGTTAAATTCATCACGAATAATTGATTATTCTTTCTGAATGCATGTGTGTATTTACAAACAGACCTAGTATTCATGAGTTTAATGACTTTTGCACGTAAAAACAGTCTTGCAGCAGATCACGATCTCTCTACGGCGTAGTGTGATCAAACTAAATTTCTGGGACTAATTATAACAGACACATTAAATTGGACAAAACAATGTCAGAAAGTTAGCTCTAAAATTAAATCTGCTGCTTATCTGCTTAAAATATTACAAAAAATTGTATCACTGGAAATTAACTCTAAAGATGGTCTATTTTGCCTATGTTCATTCGCATATACAACAATCAATTATGTTTTGGGGATCATATCGCATGCAAATTCTGTATTTGTTGCTCAGAAAAGGGCAGTTTAAGATCCATGCTCTGCTTAAATATGAGAGATTCATGCATGTAAAGAACATTTTAAAATTTTGAGAATACTCCCAGTGCCATGTGTATTTATTTCTGAAAGTGTTAAATTTGTTAAAAAGTATCCAGAAAAATTTAGAACGAATAATACTGTACACTCACATAATACAAGAAGAGCAAATGATATACATAGAAATAGTGCATGTCTCTCTCTTGCTATAATAGGAGTCCATATAATAGTGCTACCCTACTCTTTAATAAACTACCTGACAGCTTAAAAAAATTAGACTTAAAAAAAACTTGCTTGCATTTTTAAATGATAAAAACTATGCATATTATGATGTAAAGGAATTTCTCAGCATAAAAAAAAACCTAATTATAAATTGTATTGTATAATATATGTCTTTAACTGTATTACATTTTTTTTTATGTAATTGTGTTATTGTGTATTTGTTTGACTTGTTCTAAACATACAGTATAACAGATCTTAGTTTACCACTAAACAGTTCAGTAGACTAGACGGCGCCAGATATATCAGCCAATGAAAAGGTGGCCAGCTGACATTTTAGCCTTTTCATTGGCTGATATATCTGGCGCCGTCTAGTCTACTGAGCTGTTTAGTGGTAAACTAAGATTTGTTATACTGTACATGTATGTCACAGAACTTAATAAAAAATCTGAAATCTAATCAACAACATTTATTTTATTTGCTACGGTGTTTCCGTAGCGATTTTCGAATATCGTGCTTATTACATACTAATATAAGAGCTAGGTTCTATGCATACCATTTCTGTAAATTATATAATGTCAGTTTTACCTTTTTATTTTAGGAGCGTCGCCAAACTGACGTGCAAACGCCTTCCGTCTTCCGAAAATGACTGAAAATGGCTGAAGGCGGGAGAAAATCTTGCGAATAAATTTTCTAAATGACAAGCGAAAAGATATAATATTTTTGATTGGTTGCATACACTGAAAACCGTTATAATTTGAATTTATTCTTATCTGATTGGCCACTGGCCGCCACTGCGGCCACTGGCCGCACTGGCATTCCTCGCATTCCTGGAGTAAACCGCGGAATATTTAAGTTTCAACAATATTTTTATAGGGCCGGTACACGTCTGTTTTTTATATAATAATAAAATTACGTAATTATTTATAGAAGTATCGTATATTTATAAATGTATATAATATATATATAATGTATATATATATATTATATTTTTTTATTATTATTATTATTATATTAATATACGACGTACCTCCGTAATATATATTCCTTTTGTAAAAAGGAATTATTCTTATTAAAAATAATTAAATTATATATAATTATATGCTATGTTGATTTTGAGTAATTCAGCACAAAAAATTATACATAATTAATTACTTGATTGATTATACTTTCTTTTATTTTGAATCAAAGATTTTTATTATATTGTTATACTTTCCTAGCTATAATTTATTATAATAAAATAAAACCTTGCAGCTTATAGTTTAAAATTTATAGTGTTATTTAGTGTATATATAACTTTTTGTACTAAATTACTCAAATTCAGCATAATTAATATAGGAAATTATACTCTTACTAGCTAACTTGTAATATATAAGATTCGACTAATAAGTAATTAAGTATTATTCCTTTTGCTATATAGAGGGATATTAGGCATTCTTTTATAATTATAGAGTTATTAAAATCTCTAAATAAATCAGTATGTTTTAAAACACTTATAAATATATTATATAATAATAAAATATATATAATTATAAAAAAATCTTATCATCTTATTAAACGAAACAATAGACATAATATATTTAATATACAATAGACTTATTATATTTATAATATACCAATAATATATTTATGTGGCATATGGCGTATTTGCAGTATAATTAATAATATATGCTGGGGCAATAACCACCATTTTTTAATTTGATTAATTAGTTGTTGCATCAAATTAAAAAAGGGGCACATTATGGTATATTATTACTAAATATAATAAGTATTATTTCGTCTCATAAGATGATAAGATTTATTTATAATTATTATTATTACATTATAATGCAAAAGAATATCATATATATATACTATCAGAACTATTTATAATATGGCAACTGACAGCAGTGACAACCTGACAACAAATAATATTTATTTTTCTACTTTAGCGCTACGGATCGAGCTGCACTATATAAGTATTTTAAACTTTATTATAACTGGTTACTGGTTTATGACAATGGGGAATTCTCCTACATTTATTTTAATTTTTTTTCAGATGCTCTATGCCTTGAAATTAAATGTCCCAAAACAAAAAAAGTTTCAATTTTCAAAATTGGAGAAAAGGGATTTTTTTTTAAAAAATCTTCCTTCTTTTGAATTTAGCGCCAAAACGTGACGTAGAAACTGCCTAGCAGGCGAAATTTTCCTGCAATAAATTAATATTTTCGATTATCACTCTTAAAGTAAACTAATATTATAGAGTCAAAAAACTATTGATACTAGGGTAGAAAAACCCGCTGATTTCGATCGTGTTACTAAAATTTATAGCCAATCACTCCTTGACGCTCAAACTATGATATCAGGCAGTTGTTGTTGTGTGTTAACTAGGGAGTTTCTACGTCACAATTTTCAGGTTTGCGCGCGGGTTGCATACTTTGCCCCTATTCTAATAATCCCTTCAGAGTCCTCAAATTTGAGCTAAAAAAATTGAAACTTAAAGGCCTTCTGAACCTTTTCACAGTATTAAGTGTACGGTTAGCTTTGCTTCAGTGTGATTCGGCTGCATAATTTTTTTGGTTTCAGTAGCACAAATATCAGAGATAATAGCCGATGAAGAAGCACCTGTGACGTCACTCACGCTCATTCAGCGGCGATAATATAGGGAAATCCCTGCAAAAGATAGGTTCACTCCCGCTGCAACCACGGCCACAATTTTACTTCTGGAATTTTGAAACTTTACCAGGGCAGTCTTGATAGTATTTGTCAAATAGACTGAAAGAATTTTTTTGGTGGCGTGTGTACAGATTGAGTTATTGCGGTTGCAAGATAAGCTAAAAATTTAACATTGTTTTCCCATACAACATTTTTGCTTCTCTTTCTACCGCAATAACTCGGTTTGTATGAATGCCATCAAAAAAAATCTTTCAGGCTATTCGACAAATACTATCAAGACTGCCCTGGTAAAGTTTCAAAATTCCAGAAGTAAAATTGTGGCCGTGGTTGCAGCGGGAGTGAACCTATCTTTTGCAGGGATTTCCCTATATTGTCGCCGCTGAATGAGCGTGAGTGACGTCACAGGTTCCTTTTCATCGGCTATTATCTCTGATATTTGTGCTGCTGAAGCAAAAAAATTTATGCAGCCGAATCATATTACTAAAGCAAAGCTAACCGTGTACTTAATATTGTGCAAAGGTTCATAAGGCCTTTAAGTCAAACTTATTTTTAATATGTACCCTATCATAATATAGTAGTTAAATTAAAATTTGAGTTGTAAGAGAATTCCCCATTGTGACAGAGAAATAAAAGCAGTTTAAATAAGAAAAGTACTTTTTCATTTCCATCACATTTTATTGACATTCACTTTATAACATGTTTATTTATAAATTACAATACATTCAATCCCTTACATTATGAAATCTGGAAAGTTTACTGGTAATAAAAAATTATTTTTTTTTACTTCTATATAGAAATTAATTCATTTTATATGCAACAAATAGCATTTAATCAAGTGAATGTCTATTTATTTGCTCATATGCATATAATATGTGGTGTCAAATTATTCAGAGGTTCACATTCTACTCATAATACAACAAATTGCACCATTAATATAGGAGTGGCCTATATCTATAAAATATTGACTTTAAAATAATTATTACATTTTAAAAAAGGGCTGTCAAATTTTTTTAAGAGATCACATGACCACCACTAAACTAGCATTGGTCAACTTGCATGAAAATAAAACATTGCATTACATAGTAGAGCAGTTAAAATTATTAATACAAATTATGTTAACTCCTATGTTTTTCTTCATATTTTAAAAATAAATAAATAAATAAATAAATAAATAAATAAATAAATAAATAAATAAATAAATAAATAAAAAAATAAATAAATAAATAAATAAATGAATAAATGAATAAATAAATAAATAAATAAATAAATAAATAAATAAATAAATAAATAAATAAATAAATAAATAAATAAATAAATAAATAAATAAATTTCTCTCAATCGTTGCATTAAGATCTATCTCTTTGTTATACAGCGATAGATGACACCATTACGAGACTAGATTATTGCTCCAATAATTTGTCTAACAAAAAATAAACAAAATAAATTTGTAAGCTCTATTCATTCACGCAATAAAACAAGCAATAAAAGTTGTCCATTAAAATTTACTGTGCTCCCACCGTTTGATTTGTCATGCTGCGAAGCCTGCTGCAACAAAAAATTTCAACAAAATAAAAATATTAGAAAAATGGATCAAAAAATTGTATTTTTTGTGCTGATATAATATTGTGTAAATTATTTATGTGCATCTACTCATATTATTTCAAAGCATTTTTATATATAGCTGTGAAATATCTATTTGTCATTTTATTTGTTCTAAATTGTATTTATAATTTTGTAGTATTTACTATATGTTTAGTATACTGGGTATTGGGTGATAATCAGTGGTATTAAATAATTATACAAAAATAAAAATACTTTACAATACACATATTATTATATATTTAATCGGTCGAAATATCCAATGAACCACTGAGCCGTTTGAAGGAAGCTGATTTAATGGCGTAACAGGATGCACTGCTCCGAGCTTGGTTCACCAATATATAATTTACATCCATGTAAACAAAAGAAGTGATAAAAAAGTTATTAGCAGTAAAATGCGGTGGTTCAAGGCTTATCAGAGTTATAAGGTACGAAAATATTTCATAAATTTTTTAAATTATTAAAAAATTATTATTAAGGGGCTACTTGATTAAAACATATTATACAAATGTAGTAATTTGACTAAAAAAATTGTATAAAATGATAAATGACACAAAAAAAGTTGTGTAACGCTGATTTCTTTTCCCGAATACTTTGAAGAACTATTAAAAAAAAATATTATATATATGTATGAAGTGTAGGTTGTGACAACACTATAGCAACAATGCTCCATATTTTGTTACAGAGTGACGCTGCATGAGTGGAGACGCACGCCTGTATATTTATTAAAAATAAAATTTTAACATAACATATAATATATTATAAAATAAATATTATATATATATACATGTATTTAATGGGTGCGATTCACGGGTTAAACCACCTAGTTAAACGTGGTTAGAAACCTGGTTAACTGCTTTGTTAATTTGTTAATTGCACCCATTATGACAGGGGTAGAGGTAAAGAGGAGAATAAATGGCAATTGAATTAGGATAATGTTTTACTCTGGCTTACACCATCTTTGTAACATGCACTCTTAAAATCAAATTCCAAACTCTTTTGAAAAAGCTAGCACCTCTCCCAGATCTTTGAATTTAATCTCCAATGCGTTATCAATTACGCCAGTGCCACTTCTTCAATCCAGTCTAAGAAATGTAATTTTAAACAGCACATGAACTAGGCTGATAAGTAGCTAAATAATACAGAATAATCTGTAATCATGAAACTTAAATTAGGGTACCTCTTTTTTGTGGAATAAAAAAAATAAACCTATTATCCTCGATTGGATTGGTTGAATTATGGGAAATCGACACATTATTGGTCATGTGTATATGTCCCGATTGTCCTTTGAGTATATATAAGGTAAATATTATATTCTTACTTAATTGTTAGAGCTCCGAGCGATCTTCATGATGCCTTCATCATGTATATGTTATGAAGTGTAACATTTTTTTCAAATAAATAATTTTTCCTACTGCCGGTCTTTCCGTAATATTTTGAACAGAATATAAAGATTTAAAATCATATATACAACGAAACAATAAAAATGTCTGAAAACACACAAAAAAATTATAATAATTGTTGTTAATTAATTTTGACTCTTTTGTTGTGCCACCCAGCATGCTAAAAAACGTTACAATGTATAAAATGCCACTACGTATGTTATAAAAATAAGAATTACTCGCAGCCCCAAACCCCTGCCTTCTTCTTTAGCTATTGGCAATAACCTTTTCCTAACTGACCGGAATTTTGTTGGACAGTCACTGAATGGATAATAAAAAATATAACGTATTCATCTAACAAGATACTTGCATTATATTAAGTTCCTGAAAAGAGCTTACGAAAATTGTATTTGTAATAATGTAATAATAATAAAGATAACAATTTCTGTAACTCGATTTTATTTTTTATCACTCAGATATGTAAGACCAGTAATGTGTGACTTAGAGCATTCTGATTTGGATTTGGCTTGCCATCAATGAATAATTAAGCGTCTGATCTTTCGAACAACGTACGTACAGCTATAGAAAAGGACAATCGAAAATAAACCCTGCACTGACGAATTCTTCTATATATTAATATTTATTATATTGAGATCATCAAAACACATATATTGAGAGGAGGTACGACAATTTCAATTTTTAGTAACGATGAATGGTAATTATTTTCTATGAATTTAACCGGACTCGAGGAACTTGAAATATAGTAATGGATTTTTTTATGTTTTTTTTTTATGTTTATGATTCTATTTCTCAAACTGTAAATTTTTTAAAAAACTTTTCTATCTTCAGGAGTTTTCCACGTTCTACAAAGAGTAGAGTAGGCCTTCGCCTTTATATATATATTTTAGCAACGTTGCAAATTAGAGACATCGGACATTTTGTGGAGGTGTGGAGGAGAGGAAAAAGAGAGACTTTTAAAAAATGTAACAATATGACACCATTCAATTTGGAGGGTACTTGAAGTTCCTACAGGCTACTTCTTCCTTTATTATGAGAAGTTTTATCTATGGAGCAATAAATTTGAATTCTATGATGTGATGTACCTGCCACGTCCGTTTTATGAACATTTTCAAATTGTCAGGCTACTTAATTGTACCTGCATCTACACGATCCATGCCCTCTCTGAAAATCTAGAGTTATATGCTTATTTTACAATTTCTTTTAACTTGGTTAATTTATCTATTTTTTTTTCAGCAGAACTGTATTTTTTACAGTTCTACTGAAGTATAATGCTGAAGCATATTTCCCTCGATGGTCAGGAAGCACAGAGATTATTATTTCATTTGTTTTTAATTGGAAGTTATGGATTTAGTTAAATAAATTATTAACAATTTTTATTAGGATTATATTTTTTAGAAGGAAATAAAGTATCACGTTATTTTATTTTTACTATCATTATATAGACATATATACAGCAGTATAAATAAATATATATGGTACTATTTTTATGGCTTATTTAATTATTACTGTAGTTTTATTATAAATACATGTATTATTAATTTTAAAGCACCGTTAGCTTTTCGCATAGTGTATCTCATAAGTTTAATTAATGGAGTATTGTCCTCAATTTTTTTTTATTGCAGAAATGGATAGAGCGTGCAAAGTTATGCTACCCTGATTTTTTTTCAGATTTTTTAGAGCCCGGGAAGTATTTTTAAAAAATTATTGAAAGTCCTTTTTGTGACGTCACACGGCAGCAAATAATATCTTTTTCTTAAGGAGCGGCGTCTCGTGACGTCACAAAAATAACTTTCAATAATTTTTTTAAAAATAAATCCCGGGCTCTAAAAAATCTGAAAAAAAATCAGGGTAGCATAACTTTGCACCCTCTATCCATTTCTGCAATAAAAAAAATTGAGGTCAATACTCCATTTCCCTGATGTGTTTATTTATAATTTAAAAGATGTTTACTAATTTCAGTAGTATACAGCAATATTTATGGGTTCTATTTTCATTTCAGTGATCAGCCATTAAGTCATTAAATCAGAAAAAAATATTGATGGAAGGGGGAGGGGGGGGGGAGAAAGAAAATTATGATCAAGAATAATAAATGAGTAGAAAATTCACGGTTTTTAATATTTCCTGGATTTCCCCCTTTTAATTAGTTTCAATAGTTTGAAAATATATTAGCACATAAATAAATAATTATATTATGTGGTAAATTTTAAAATGTATTAATAATTTGTTCAATTTTAAATTAATACCAATCAACATGTACTTAAGCTCAGTTAGCGTTCAGTTAGTGGGCAGAAATTATGTCAAAAGGCCACTCCAAAACCAAACAACTACATTTTATGTATATAATTTTATATACATTTATAAAAAGCATTGTTTGAAGAGTTATATTACAACATGTTATTTATTATTATTATACAACTCAGCTAATACACTAAGCAGCAGCATAACAATAAAATAATATTCACTGCTTTTTAATAATCATGAATGTAATAGTATAGTCATCATATTAATTAATATCGAGCATTAGAAACTACTAGTTATAAACTGCTCACAATTCTTCCTCTTTCGATTTGTATTGGATTTTTATTGATTAAAAACCTACTTGAAAAGGGAAGAAGGCAGTTCGGAACTAGGAGTTTAAAAAAATAAAAAATATAAAAGTGTATTAAACACACATTTCTTTAATTAATTGATTTCTATTGTACATTAACATGATTATCATTCAAAATATGTTAAGTACGTCAGTATCAGTACAATAACATTTAAAACAAAGCAAACTACTTTATAGCCACACAGGAAATTCAACAAGTTATGTTACAAACATAGTGACACAAATCACGGCTTTATTATATAAAAAAAAAACTACAAAATATTACAATATAATATGATGTTTTATTTTTGGTGTATCTAGTTTTAAATTAGCAGCCCTTTTTAAACATACAAATCAGGGTTACTTAAAGTTAAGAATTAATTGGTAAGATTTATTAGACTTGTTTATTAATAACAACAACAACAACAACAACAACAAATTAATTTATTGAATAAATAACTTTAAGTGAGCTGTATTGTTTATTATCATGCCATAAATCAGAACTCATGAATTACATCACCAGCTAGCTGTTTCAGCATGATTGGTCTCTCTCATACGTCGGTTGAAATGCTCGATCGGGATCGTGTTACAGGCCCAACACACCGACTTTTCCTTTGGAATCGGTAAAATTGGAAGAAAAAAATATAATAATAATAATAATAATAGCAATAATTATACATAAAATTTTATGTATGAATAAAGAATTGATAAAATCTCTTTACACAGCCTAAATCTTAGGTTTCTTCTAATTTTAGGGTACAGCTTAAATATAATATATATATTTTATATTTACGAGTCCGTAGCACAGATTTGAATAACATATTATCAGTGATACGCACTCATATACAACAGCAAAATAAATATCATAATGTACTAAATTTAAGTATATAATCTTTCACAACCATTAATGACATTAATGTTAACAAATTCAAATGCAAGTGGAAAACAGAGCTAAAGTACAGTTATTTATTATATATTTTATTATCAGTATTATTTGGTAAAATTGTGTAAAAATACAAGATATTATTATATTTTTTCTTGGAAGGCATTTAATATTATACTAAATCCAATTTTTTACACTACTGTACAAGGCACAAATAACATTTAAACCATGGAGAGCAACTATACATTGCAACTACTTACAAAAGTTTCCGGTCCTAAAAGCGTATTTTAATATTATACAAGTTATAATATTGTAATCAATGGCACAATTTTTTGAATTTTTTATTTATTATTTAATTTTTTTCTAGTGCCATACTTTCAGAAACCCAAGAATTAGATCTAGTACTATTTGTTGGGGATAGATTTACGTACCCTAAACTGCTTTGCTCAATATTGGAGTTGGATTTTTTAAGAATGCTTTTTGGTTTGATGTCATTTGCAGGACTAAGAGGAGCTGGAGAAGTGGGGCTGCGAGTTGGAGGTCCCAAAGTTTGTATGGCATCTGCGCTCGGACGTTTGCAGAATAAATTCATTTTACGTTGATTACGGAGAGTATTCGGTGAACGTTCTTTGTTCATGTAGTTGCCAATGGTCGAGGCTGAGCTGTGAATCTGAAAAACAAAAACATGTTGCTTTATTGAAAAAAGCAGATCAAACCGGAACGTTATGTCAAAGAAAGAACATAAAAATATACGTAACCTTGTATAGCTTGTATATTATGATATGGATAATGTTACTGTGTGGTCTATATATGGTATATTACTAAAAAAATTACATAGCTAGAGTGGTGTATGTAAAATTAAAAATACATAAAAATTCCTTATTTATATCTTTAATCAATATTTAATTATTATTCTATAATAATAATAATAATAATAAACCCCGGCACCCGGCTGTTCTTGACTCATGCTAAACACTGTGTGGGGAAAGTTCAGTACGCGACGCGTGGGACCGCGCCCTTGGGGCTCCACCTGGGGGTTGTTTAATTACAGCCCTCAGTCCATAGCCACTAACCGGTTATGGAGCCTGAGCTCTCCCTGCTGCCGCGGAGCTCAGAGTACCTAGGCAGCAAAATCTCGGCAATGCTGGGGACTCTCATAGTTTAACAGCATGCAGACTATGGGAGGATAAATGCAACGGTCCCTAGCGCAATTGTCGGAGGTTGCGTGAAGGAGTCCCCGGATGGCCGGCGTGATCAGTTTGCCGGCTGCACCTAGTGGCGGGGAGGTCCGCGGGATCGGCCACCTTACCATCAGGGTGGTTTTGGTGGAGGTGGGTGCTCCGCTCTGTGGGTGGATGGTTATTGGTGCACCAGAAACCTGCATAGTGGGAGCGGCAGGCTGACGGAACGGTGGCTTACTTGACGCAAGTCAGGAGCAGCCGTGTCAGCGTAGGGTGGGGGTTTTGTGGGTGGGGGGTGGGCGCGAGCGCTATGTGGTGTATTCACTGTGTGGGGGGAACTATGTTTCGTGTATGGTGACCAGCCGGCCGGCTCAGGGAGATGTGGTGCCAATATATCGTAGTGGCCCGTGCAGTCAGGAAGTAGTCCCCTAGGTCTGACACTCGTATGATGAACGCTCCTCATGGATATTTTCGGTGAGGCAGCGGTCTGAAGGTGAGGCTCTCCAAACGGGTGGGTGAAGCAAAGCTAATATCCGAACACAACAGTGAACGGCGCTCGCGGACGGGGATTGTGGGTCGGGGGAGAGGGTGCAAAGCTCGGTCGCGGTGGGGCTGATGGTCACTGCGGTGACACTACTCGTACGTCATGCTCGGGGTAATAGACCCGGGTCCTACGGGTGTGATTCCGTGGAGGCTGGGTAACACCGTGGCCGAAAGTCTGGCACTCCAAGGGGGCATTGTTGGGGAAAAAACGAGGCACTGCTGGGTTTGTCCTATGACCAGGGCAATCTAGTAGTGTCTCACAAAAAAAAAAAAAAAAAAAAAAAATAATAATAATAATAATAATAATAATAATAATAATAACATAAATGTTTATTGAGCAAAATAACATAATACACAGTGATACATTTTAATACATAATGCTCAATGGGTGACTCAAAAAGGGGATCCCATTCACTAAGTGTCAAGTCACCCAAAAATAAGGTAAAATTTATCAGACATTTTACACACAATAAAATAAAATAAGTATGTATCTATGTATTATATATTATGAACATACACAACTGCTGAATATACTTTGTGAACTATGACAGCTATTTATTGTAATTAATGGGGAATTCTCCTACATTTATTTTAATTTTTTTTCAGATGCTCTATGCCTTGAAATTAAATGTCCCAAAACAAAAAAGTTTCAATTTTCAAAATTGGAGACGTGGGAATTTTTTAAAAATCTTCCTTCTTTTGAATTTAGCGCCAAAACGTGACGTAGAAACTGCCTAGCAGGCGAAATTTTCCTGTAATAAATTTGTATTTTCGATTATCACTCTTAAAGTAAACTGATATTAGAGACAAAACTATTGATAACAGGGTAGAAAAACCCGCTGATTTCGATCGTGTTACTAAAATTTATAGCCATGCAATCACTCCTTGACGCTCAAACTATGATATCAGGCAGTTGTCGTGTGTTAACTAGGGAGTTTCTACGTCACAATTTTCAGGTTTGCGCGCGGGTTGCATACTTTGCCCCTATTCTAATAATCCCTTCAGAGTCCCCAAATTTGAGTTAAAAAAGTTGAAACCTAAGTCAAACTTATTGTTAATACGTACCCTATCATAATATAGTAGTTAAATTAAAATTTGAGTTGTAAGAGAATTCCCCATTACGATATTCCACTCACTCCACTCCTCGATTAATGCTCACCTTATTACATACCTCAGGACAGAACAAACTTGATACCTGATTTGCTGGAGCTGTTTCTTTATCCGAAAGTCAAAGAGGTGCAGATTTGCAAATTTGGGAGAAGCAAGAAAAGCATGTTGTCTATATTAATAAAATTTAGGTTACCACGCCTCCATATATACATATAGACTGCGTCAACTGCTCAAACGAATTGTAGGAGAAGTTTATGCTGTCCCGAGATGTATATTGCTATTTCTTTTAATAAACCTCGCTAAAGTTGACTAAAAATATAAATAACTCTATTGTTATGTAATAATTTGCAATGTTTTATTTTAAATTAAAAAAAATGTCATTATTACCTGTGCAATAGCTTGTTTGCTTTCCTTTTTAGAAGATTCTAAGAGATCTATTTGTCCACGTAGAATTCTGACGTTCCAAGTGTAATTCTCGTGAACTCTGTTGTATTTTTTGCCTTTTATGCCAGCTTGATTAGCAAGATTTTGTAATTCTTCATAAAATTCCAGCAAACTTGTTAAATTGCTTTTAATTTGATTAACAAGTCTATCTCCATTTTCCACCATGAATTGTATTTCTACTGTAGCTTTTTCGAAAGTTGCAATTCCTTTTTGGAGATGTGCAGGAAGATTAACGGCATCCACTTTGAGTATTGGTAACTAAAGTGAAAGAACACAATCATCATTGAGAACAAGAAACAACAAATCTGTGGTGAGATAAAATGCAATACAATATTTTTCGTAATTTTTAATATGACTGTGCATCGTTTGCCATTAATACAAACATACATTAAAAATGTGATTGCAAAATTGTGAATTTTAAATTTACACATCGTGGGAATGAATTTGTATGAAGCCAATTCTGCAACCATGTATCCCGGGCACAAAAATGGATACAATTTTGAATAATTGTAGAACTGGTTGCATATATGCAAGAGTTGCAAGACGCAAGGTACGGATATTCCTTTGGCTTGAATCTTGCCCACTGACATAATTTTTTTTTATTATTCTTTTTTTGATCATTGGTCATAAATTTTTGTCCAATTCTTTAAAGCCTGTCGGATGTTGCAAATAATGCAACCAAGTTATTATTTTAATTTATTAATTTTTTTACTTCTTATATTAACATACTCTTGCTTATATAATTATATTTAATATAAGTATATACTCTTAATAAAATTTGGCTATCAGTGTATTCTTGATGCTTAAATTGATATTTTAAATCATGCAATTTTTTTAAAGAGTATATAATATATATATAACATATATTATAGCATAATGTATATATATATAACATGTGTGTGTACTAATTTATTTGTAATTAGTAAAATTACTGCATTATTTAATTACTCACCCGATCATTTTCTTCAATAACAATCGATGAAACTTGCGGGCTTGCAGAGAGCCGCTGCAACAGCACTCGTAAACATTGCTTCATGTTGGCAGCCTCGTTGAGGCCACACTCTGCCTGCAGCTCCTCCATTGCACTCTCTACGTCCTGACGTACCTTCAGCGCCTCCAGAAGACTCGAAGACACGTTCTGACAAAACATAAATTAAATTCACGCCTGCACTCAATATCACAATATCTCCCTACTATATGGTACTTACCTTCAACAGATCATCTACTTGTTTCAAACCAACAGTTCGCACGTCCGTATGGAGTTTGTCGGATTTGGATCTTTTATTTTGTGGCTTCTGAAATGCATAAATATTTTGTTTTAATTAAAGATACATATCAAATTACTTGAGCATTTCATTCGTTTTTTCACGAAGGCAAAAATAAAAATATATTAATTTTATGTCAAATGTAAATGCATTTCAAGGATGACATGTTTTCAAGCAGATTAAAATGCAGATTCTTGACATTTATATATATATATATATATATATATATTATATATAAAACATGTATGCGTGTGTGAAAAAAATAGTTTTTCATCAAGGACGCCGGTCATTCTGACAGCGAGTACATGTACCGTGTACTGTACAGATATGATATGACATATGACAAGCCACGTAGTAATCTAAAAGTTAACACAGTCAATATATTACATAGTATCATATATGAACATGAAACCATTTGCTTCAAAACCGGATGACTGACATTTCACATTTGCGATAAAGGTTATCATTAAGGTGATCCGATATGAAAGTTATTGTAGCTCCTATCGGAAAAGCTAAATAATACGGTTCGTTCTTAATTGATGATCTCTTATTACAATTTATGATTAAAATATAATTATGTAAGATATTAATTTTTTTAAACACTTATAAGTAGTTCCTGGATTTTTAAGCGCTTAAAATCGAATTTTAAGCTGCTCTTATTTTTTGTTAAATTAGGGCTAATTTAAGTGGAAAATTTGTTTTAAACTTTTTGCTTCTTAAAACCAAGAATTTCATGTTCCAGATCTGGGAAGAAAAATATTGGACTGAGCACTTATTTTATTTGCAATCGCAATTTTACATCACAATTTTATGCTTTATTATTATTATTATTATTTTGTTTATTGAAAAAAAAAAAAAAAAAATCAGAATTGATATATTTTTTTCCTATTATTATTTCAGATGTATAGAGCATACACAGTTATTTTTTCAGATTTTTTTTAGGCCAGGAACTGTTTATAAGCTAGTAAGGCCAAGATGTAATTATATTATATATGATATTATTATATTATAGACATCTTCATACGATTAAAAAAAAATTATAAAATATAAAAAAAATCTTTTTTAAACATTTAGAATAGTGAGAAAGGACACAAATTTTTGAGTATGTTCATGATTTCCAACAAATTAGTAAATACTCACCCCACCACCTTTTTTGTTAGTAATAGCCACGTGTACAAAGAGGATGGAATTTTCCAAAGGTTCTCCTGTGTTGGAGAGTAAGCGTATGTGCCGATATCCTAAGGGAACAGAACCTGCATAATATCAAGTAATACTTTTTGTCACTGAGTCTTGTCATGCATATATTATGCACTATCACTTTCACAGATGAAAAATATGATGCATTGTTATTAAATTGCTTATTTCAGAAAACTTAGAAGCAATAAAGAATTTTTGTTTCTTACCTGTTTGTAAGCAATCAAATGGAATGGTATATTGGCCAATAAAATCATCTCCTATGTATTCATCGTCTAGAACCACGAATCGAACCAAAACCAATTCAGGTAGTACCACTTGGAATTCAAAACTTTCTTCGAAGATAGGGCAGTTGCCTTCATTTGATACTGTCTTTGTTTTTCTTTCTGCAACAGAGTAAAACAAATAATACTTTCACATTCTATAATGAAAATTACGTTTTAACTTAAAATATTAAATTTTGATGTAACTCACCAGTACAGTCTGCAGGAATGCCAAACAGTTGGACCACAATGTACGGATCTATGACGTCACCTTTCGCTGTGGAGCCGCGAGGTCGTGGAAGATGTTGGCCACTGATGATCTGTTAAAGAATTAGAAATTGAAAGAATATGAAATTTACGTACGACAAAAAATTAAAAAGTATAAAACTGTTATGAACAACTGATATATTTTTTTATTTTATCATTAGCAACCAATTATAAATAAATATATTTTTTAATATATTGACTAACATTAAAATGTTGAAAATTTCAGACAAATTCTGAATATAAAATGTGATTTATTTTTACAATGTAATGAAATGAAACCAAAAATAACACGTTTTTTTATTTATTTATGTATTTATTTATATTTTTATTTATTTATTTATTTTTATTTACAACCATGCAGTTGTTTACGGTGATTTATTAAAATAAATTTGAGGCTAGAATCTTAAGATTGAAATCATTTGTCACTACACGTATTATACGTCATATTATAGCTAAAATAAATGTGAATTATTTCCAGTGTAAATCCTTGTCATCCGACTCGAAATTTGAAAAACAACTTGTTTCATAAAGTTTACTGATGGAAAGTTCAGCTATGTTTGGTTTTCCTTACTTTAAGGTGAAGAATCTGAGGTGATACTCCAGGGATTAGATCTCGGGCATTGGCACTGAAAAATGATATTTGCTCTCTCATCACAGACGGTTTCAGCACGAAGCCGCAGCCGCCATTCTGCCGGAATCTCCCATCGTAAAGATCCATCATTTGGCCAGGCGTTTGGAAATTAAGAGCAACTGAAAAAAAGTAATCATGAATAGTGAGCTAAAAAAACAAAAAAAAAACAAAAAAAAAAACAGACATTAAAAGCTTACAATGTATTAACGTCTTAATTAATTGTTTTCTCGGAAAATGTGAACTAAAATCGTAGCCACAGTGATAAAATGTACGTTTTACACTTAAAATGTGTTCGCAAATAGTGACTTTCATTAAGGTACATTAAGTTATGGTAGTAGATTCAATTTTAATGAGGCAAACTGTATTATTAAGAAAATTTCACTTAGACAAAAAATAAAAAAATTTATTACTCACCTAACTGGCAACCGCAATTCCAAAAATCTTGAGGATTGTAATTACTAGAGTCTACTCTGCTTCCGTTAGGAAAAACTCGCGTAAGAAATGTTTTATTATGATTTACAAAATCTTCCGCGCACGCGTGAGCTAATTTAGCTGCTGTTGATTCACTCAATGAACACATTTCTCTCGTGGTTTCTGTGAAAATGAAAATTTTGAAACTCTTTAAGTACTATAATATATTTATATATAACTTACGAGTTTGACGTGAAGTAGAAAAATCAATGAATCTGGATCGCACTAAACTAACAATATCAGAAAGTTCCTTGCAAATGGAAACTCTTTTTGGTTTTTCTTTCCGTTTGCTTGTTTCTGCTCCTTCGTCCTCATCCGTGACTTCTCCATGGTCTTCTTTGCAGTCTGGAGGCAACTTCTTGCCCTGCAATACAAACAAACGGCCTCGTCATCGCGCCGCTAGATAACACTTGAACACATACTATATAAATCTCTCTACTGCAAGCCGACGATAAAAAAAAATGTTAACAGAGAAGTAAAATAATTAAATTCACATCAACTGAAGAAAAAGCAATGAATTATACCGGCTACCAAGTAAATTTATACTGCAGTATCTCTACATTTTCTACTCTTTACAAAGTATTCCATTAACCACCACATTCGTAAAAATGGCATTAAAAAAAAGCTCAAAAAACGTAATACAATTTAAATGTTTACACAGTATAATTATGGAAAGGATAACATCTGTTTTATAATAGGGGACAAAAAATTTAAGTTCATTGATAATTAATTCAAGTACCAATTAAGTTGGTATTTAGATTTACAAATATTTGCATAACATCAACAAGTCAATCCTCTGGTAATGCTGGTATCGGTTTGGTTTTATAACATTATAGTAACTAGTAACCCATCGAACGCCTGCATGTGGTAAATTTATACAACTTTTTTGACACCTGTGTAATGTAGTTTGCAGTGTTCAGGGGAAAAAATTTAGTTAACGATTTAAAAAGGTCATTCCTTCCTTAATTCTAATCCACTATATTATTTTCATTGGTAGTGAAAAATTAATGTATTTTATTTATGGATAAATTTAATTTAATTTTGAATAATTTATACTATCCAAAATTTAGCTAAAAATTTTACAAAGTATTTGACATGGATTTGTACTGTGTATAATACGCATTATGTTATGGTATTATGTATTTTTTTTTTAAATAATTACCATAAAATACCCTTCCTTGTCTCTAATTGACATTCAACTTTGTACATTTTTTTTTAACAATTTTAGAATAACATAAAAAAATAAATAAGTAAATAGAAAAATACCAGTTAAAAATAATGTTGTATTTTTAAACATAGCAGTTTGGTTTTTGCTTAGTAAATAAAACTACCATTCTGAACTTTTCTATACACAGCTGAAAAATCTATACTGTTCACAAAACAACACACACTACTTTTGAGTGAACCTCATACATCAGTCAAATCCCCTACCATTAATATTTTAATTAGCAACTATTACTTCGTCAGTTATATTGATTGAATTTCGTCTTTGAGAGTATTATACTACGTGAGATAGAATATCGAGCAGCAGCAGCCAGCGGCAGCAGTGTTGTAGATGAAGGCAGTAACGAAAGCTAGAACACGCTTGCGAGAGAGAGAGAGAGAGAGAGAGAGAGAGAGAGAGAGAGAGAGCAGAGACAAGGGTTGGATGAGCGAAGCAAGTAAAGCGAGGCCAGCCAGCAGCAGCAACCAGGTAACTTTGTGGCGGGAGCTAGAGCTATATTACAGCAAGCAGGTAAGCAAGCGTTTGAGACTGAGCTTACCATGATGAGAATGCGACCGCGAAGCTCTTTAGGACTCATCTGACAAGGTTCTCTTGGGCTTGAATACCGGTGGATATAGAGGACCTCTCGTAAGACATGCCGCAAAATTCCCGCCACCATACGCTGCTGATCCACACTACAGTGATTCTCTAGATGTACGATAAGTGGAAATCTGAGCATTGAAGACACAACAAATTTGTTTATCAAAAGTAAGTTCATATGTAAGTAACATGCAATCGACAATCTGCATGCCAGTTCCTTTAATTATTGGAAAAAAACACTTATTGAAAATTCAACTATTTTTTATTTATATTTTTTTTTAATAGAAAAGTTTAAAATATAATTAATACCATTACTTACAAGGATGTGATGTAATCAGTTGAATGATCATCATGAACTAACGACTTTACATATTATGTAATTAGAGGTAATAACAGATTCTTCACAAATATAGGAAAAAACTGTTTATAAAAATTGCAGTGAAATAATTTTTTGTTTCATTTGGCAAAACACAATAAAAAAAATGGCAAGTAGATTGTCTCTTAAGTTGTATTATATTTTAGATGTTGACTTACTGCGAGTATATAAACGCGAATTCTTTTATAACTTCTATGCAGTCTCGAAAGAGAATTTTTGATGTAAGCGTATTGCCATGATAAACCATTGGCTGATCAGGTCCATCCCAGCAATCCACTGAAAGCAGCGATTTTATGTAACTTAAAACCATTAAGTATCAATAATCTGAAATGTGGAACACTGTCTACAATTTATCTACAAACATTGTATTTTATAAATGTATAAATCATTTAGTATATAATGGAGTATTGTCCTCAATTTTTTTTATTGCAGAAATGGATAGAGCGTGCAAAGTTATGCTACCCTGATTTTTTTCAGATTTTTTAGAGCCCGGGAAGTATTTTTAAAAAATTATTGAAAGTCTTTTTTGTGACGTCACGCGGCGGCAAGTCCTATCTTTTTCTTAAGGAGCGGCGTCTCGTGACGTCACAAAAATAACTTTCAATAATTTTTTAAAAATAGTTCCCGGGCTCTAAAAAATCTGAAAAAAAATCAGGGTAGCATAACTTTGCACCCTCTATCCATTTCTGCAATAAAAAAAAATTGAGGACAATACTCCATTATAATTATTTATTGGATTATAATGTGCGATTTTTTGTAATTCATTATATAGCAAATTGAAACATCCGTTAATGTCTGTGATTGCGATTTTGTTTCAAATAAAGGCATCTTTCTGTAGCAACTACGTTACTGAATACTCTGTGTTGCTGACTGATTAAAGGTTTTTACAATTTCACATAAATTTTAAAGCAAGCTTTTTTTATATTTAAGTTTCATAACATAACAAATAGCATAATATAAATATTGAATTTCGATTTACACTCTCTATATTATAATAGGCGCTTTCGAGTAATTCTGTCAAATATTTCAAGTATTTTAAATAGTAGGAACAAATTCATACAGCCTCGGACTGGGAAGTTACATAGGGGCCAGTCAGGGCCATATAGGCATTACAGGCAGCAGAGGCCACCTGGAAGGGGGTCTGAGGCCACTTTTTGTACACTGTCTGTGTTAAAAAGTGGAGAGGCCAGCCAGGGATCCCAGACTCAGCCTTATCGCCAGTCCGAGCCTGAATTCATACTGTCGTTCCATAGAAAATTTTAAATTGATTGTAAATAATAAATTCCATAATATATTGACACTATGTTCACCTCGTTGTCTGTTTGAGTTGCTTAAAGACAAAGAGAGACTAAAATTTTGAGAGACGGTAGAGCAGTTTCTCAAAAACACAAAAAAAGACTGTTTACTGCTGCCTCATAGGATGCGTGACAATATGTGTTTAAATATTTTTACAAGATCTTGTCGTACCAAAATTGTGTTCCTTGAGATGTGTGTATGCCACAACTAAACCTCTTGCTCCAATGCTTTATAATTTACGTTATTATTTGCCTGAATATTTAACTAATAGCATGACTGACTTCGGCGTATATATTCCTTTACTATTGCAAATTGCTTCCAATGTAGAGATGTAAACTAACAAGATATTTAAAAAAAAAAAATGATAACCAAGAATGGAAATAAAGTCGAAAGCAAAAATTCAGAACAAAATTCCCTAACTAATATTGGAGTATATTATTATATTGTATTGAACTAAACTATTTATTTTAAAAAAATAAAGTTCTTTGTTTCGATTCTCTACACAGCTGTATTAATAAAACCATAAAAGCAGCACCACACGACACCCCTTTTGTACCAAACCAAGTCAAAATAAAAAGCTTAAATTTATTTTAGGGTGAAATGTTACTATTTTTTGTTCACGTGATATTAATGCTGCTTAAAAATACTGAACTTATTGCTTTTTTTTTTAGCAATTTAGTAATTAATTTTGATAACTATAATAATACATCCGAGAGTGCATTTTCATATTTAAAAATTGCTTAAAGTTAAGATAATATATCACATTATACACCTATAAAAGACTGCAAATATTTTATTTTATTTATTATTATTTATTTATTTATTGCGAATTAGAATTTATAAGAAATATTGAAAGTTTGAAAGAACTGTGTGAAAAAATAGTTGAAAAAATATTAAACGACAAAGATTCAGTGAAATCTTATTTTAGCAATAAAATCAGTAAAAATATTACAACCAATGTGTCAAATAACTAAATAAACAATTTGTTCACAACGTTTTTACAAATTTTATGGAAACTGTTGATATCTGCTTTGTATGTTTTTTGTTGGCAATATATATATATATATTATATATATTATATATATATATATATATATATATATATATATATATATATATATATATATATATATATATATATATATATATATATATGTTTAACTTCAGAAATGCATGAAAAAATTTTGTCAAAAATGTGAATTACAAAATCATGTTAAAAAGTTTAAAACTGTATCAATATAATCATTTTGTCAATAAATAAGTATAAGTATTTGCATGGAGTTTACATGGATTTAGATGGAGTTCATAATTTTATAACAATGCAGAAAGGATTGCAGCTCCTTCATTTAATGTAAGCTACTCTGCAAATGATTGTGTCCATCAGCTTTAAGAACCATAATTTTAATATTATTTTTTTAAAAAAAATCATTTTAACTCTAAAATGTACTGATTATAGTGATTATTTATTGGTTCATGCATGGTACTGTACTTTAGGTTGTGCTTGTGTTATTAATTATCACCTCTTAAATTAAAGTAGCTACATAATGACAATGCTCCATCAAATTTTAATTTTATTTTACTGAAATTTTGATGCTACTTTTTACACAATATAGTTATTTGTGATGTTAAAAGTTGTGAGCGAATATAATATTGAACTTACCTTTGACGCAACGGCAACCATTACCAAGTGCTCGGATGTAGCCCTCCACGCTGGAAGGACCTTTCAGTTGGTCCTCCAAAAGGTACGAATTGTGAGATGAAGATATGAAGTAATGAGTGAGTGGTTGATTCATGTCTTGGCACACTCCACGATGTGTTGGTTCAAATATATCACATTCTTCGGATAGAAGATATTTTGTGAATCCTAAAAAGAAACGAGATAAAACTACCATATTATCAGATTAAAAAACTGAACTGGGAAGGGGTGATTACATTCATAAGTTGTTTTCATTCAACTCATGATGTAATATTTATGAATATCAGCAGGTAAAATAATGCAGGACGTGATTTACATTAGCCTGATTTCAGATTGTTCTGGTCTGTACGAATGTCAACATAAATTCTATTTTCATTCTCATCATTTGTGTGTATTATATTTTACATGCAACACACATAACGTTCGTATAAGTATACTCACCATCTATTAATAACTGCCCATTGTCTCGTGCCTCAGGATTAGGTTCAAACCGATTGATAATAGACATGCATTTTTCAGGAGTAAGATCAGACATCTGTAAAATATAATTATAATTAACAACACGTACAATTTTAAATATTTAAATTCTCGAATTTAGATTATATTTGCTAAATTAAATAATGCTTTTCTAGTGTTGGTCTCTTTGTGTAATTTGCAGGAACAATAATTTTTCTAAAGCTTTCTTTTTCTTGTAACTAGTGAGAGAACAGGTAGCAATTATTATATCACAAAAATAAAGCAGGACACTTATATTTTAATTAACGACGAATTATTGAAAGTGTGAAAAGGAAAAGGGGAAAAAAAAGACTTAATAAATAAAACACATTGAGCGCGTAACACAATTTGCCACTTAATGAATTCACACCAACAGCATGTCCTCAATGGAGCAGCAAAATGTCTTTGATGTGCTATATCCCCACATACTAGTAGTGTGAATTATTGAACAACCTGTACATTATAAATTTAAATGCTGTATACGAGTGTAGTAATTTTACTATTTTAGAACGTACAGAACTGATAAAAATGTGTATATTTAAACTGTTAATTAAATTAACAAATTCAAACGAAATATTATAAAGTAACTTGATTTGTTTGCTGAAATATTAAGTGTAGCGAGTTTGAAATGGCGTGCAACAGATTGCATCTTGTTGGCTGCACAAACAGCACAAGTGGGTGGTCTGGTCAGTCATGTAGTGGCCAGCTTAAGCACTGACACTGTATAAGTTATAACGGAAAACAAGGGAGGAGAAGGAGGAGGGTCGAATAACCAATGGCTCCTGCGTGTAATTTGTAAGGATTCCATTCGAAGGGTGTGTGTAGGGATTATCAGAGGAAGGTAGTCAGCGAAGGGAGTGATGGTCAATGCCATCACCGCAGGGACACCTAATACATGCAAGGTCCCACGCACCATGGTCAGGCAAAGAGGCGGGAGACGGGAGAGTGAGTTAGGCCTACTCCTCCTCCAGTTAGCCCGTCGCTTTAATCCTAACAACTCCTCCCACCAGGAAATCAATAACTGCTGCTAGGGTGGGTGCCAGCCTGCTGCCAGCCTGCCTGCCCTCCCGCTGCCAAGCTTCCACTGCACTACTGTAATACTTATGGTGATGAGAATGACGACGATGCAAGCATTACTTAAATATTTCATGACACCGAAAAAAATCACACATAACTTGCATGAATGTTTAGGAGGAAATTTTTTACTTGTTGCAGAATTTTTAAAACAGGCCTTCAAAAATGTATTCTCCTGAAAGGTATACAAAAATTTATTCATATATTATGTAGTTAAATTATAATCATAACAACTTGTTTGAACCTCTAAATAGCAACTTTCTTATGACTTTGCAAGATACGAAGAGTCAAAGTCTCAAGGAAAGCATTTACACCAAAATTTAAGTCACTTAGAGATAAAATTAAATTATAAATCATAATTTGAATGATAAAAACAAATTAATTACAAATTTAAAAATTAGACCGATTATTTGCATAAAAGCTTTCTTATTATATTCTTGGCTAACTTTGTAATAATGCTTATTGTTGATTTCAAATCTCACCCCTTGTTCGCCTTCAAGAAAAAGCTGTAGATCTTCCAGAGTCAGGTAGTCTTTATTTGCAAATCTGTGAAATAAATTTAGAAATTTAGTAGCTTTATATTCTTTATGGGCGCGATTCACGAAGCAGTTATTAGCCAGGTTTCTATTATAACCATGTTTATAGCTTAACCACGTTGAACTATACCTGTTTTACGTGTTAAACCACCTAGTTAAACGTGGTTAAGCTAAACGTGGTTAGAAACCTGGCTAACTGCTTCGTAAATCACACCCTATATTTCTTTATTTACTTTATTAGCTTTATAAATTATATATTGGGTGCGATTCACGAAGCAGTTAGCCAGGTTTCTAACCACGTTTACCTTAACCACGTTTAAATATACCTGTTTTACGTGTTAAACAACCCTAGTTAAACGTGGTTAAGCTAAACGTGGTTAGAAACCTGGCTAACTGCTTCGTGAATCGCGCCCATTATATTTTGTTAGCTCACCTAATTAACAAGAAATATATTTCTGGTCTTGTTGCTATTTCTTTAAACATGTCTATAAATTCTTTGCTATCTATTCTTCCTCTCTTGCCATCCATCTTCACTTGGTCAAACTCCTGCAACAATAAGAAACAAACAGGACATAAATAAGACACTTTATGTGATACCAACTAACATCAATACGCAGACAGTGTATTTATTTACAGCAAGAACTATATATTTTCGTCTGTTTTTCTTGAAACATGTTTAGTGTTCCCTTTCAATTGGTTTATTTATATATTCCGTAACGAGGATATTGATGGTCACAAAAAAATTATATTTTTGATCAAATTCTGTTTCAAAATTTAATTTTTGTCTGTATATATTGTTTGCTATACTGTATATTATCGTCAACGTACTTTCATATCTGATACCTTGATTCCGAAATTTTTAATTTTACTGGGAGTTAATTTAATTTTTAAGTTGGGAGATTTCAACGTCAACATTTTAGCAATTCCATCAGCGAGCTAAAAATAAATATGAACTTGGAAATCTGATATCAACGGTATGCCTCTGCTTAGGTTTTATATGGTGTCCGCAACCGAGCAAGTCACTAAATAATTATTTTCACGTCAAGGTTTTCCAATAAAACCTATTTGCAACTAATTAATTGCCATTTTTGGGTGACAGTTCTTTGCGGTAAAATTGAATAGCCTAGCGAATTATCCTGTGGATCCTGTAACTAAATATTACCGCAGTCAAAAATAAAATTACAAAAATTACATTGCTTATAACTAAAGAACAACAGCAACTAGATATCGTCGTATATACATTATATGTATTGATGACATAAAGTAAAAAATTATATATTATGAAAGTTCAATATTGATGGTATCAACATCAACAGCTAGCTCTCAAAGTTTCATATGTATAGAGAGAGAGAGAGAGAGAGAGAGAGAGAGAGAGAGAGAGAGAGAGAGAGAGGGTGGGGTGGGGGGAGAGTTTCATGATGGCTTTTGTGTCTCGTTTGCTATTAAAAATAATGTCTGATGGTATTTTATTCCCTTCTCTCTCTCTCGTCCCTCCTCTCTTGCTCGTGAACGAAAATTCAGAGGAAAGAGTTATATAAATATTACTTTTTGTTTAGGGTTGGATGAATACTTTCAACAACAAACCAGGAGAGAAAGGCATAGGATGAGAGAGAGAATAAAAGAAGAAATATATTATATATAGAGAGAGAAGAGAGAGTAAATGAGGTTTACTAAATGTGTGCTTTGTTTATGACCTGGCTATGTGTTATTGATTGTCATACTAGAAACAACAGCAGCGGTGAGATTTCTCCACAAAGAGATTCTCGTAAAATGCAGAAATAAAAGTGGCAGTCACATTTAGCTGTTAGAGGAAAGGCAAGTGATCAGCAAGGGTTTAAAATTAAAATTTCTGTGTGAAATATAGAGTGAGAGGAGTGTTTATCGCCGCAAACTTTACTATCAAAGATAAATTTGAGGTAATTTTAACAATCAGACGTGACTTTGTGCAGCTACATTTTAACAATGATCTTACAGTTCGTGACTTACACATATTATATTGCTCTTCCCTTCCACCCAAATTTGTCTTCTATTTACATATTATTTTGGCATTCACGGTTGGAAGTCCACGTCAATCGGAGTCTATACTCCATTATTTTGCAGAGCTAAGCGGGTGCGGGCGCTGCATCCACGCTGTTTGGTGCTACCCTGCTACCGATCTACCGATTGCTGCCTGCTGGCATACAGATCACACGACGTGCAAGGGCTAGAGTTGAGCTGCTAATAAGCTGTGTGGGTTGGAAGTTGCCTCCCTCCTATAACTATCCCGTCGCAACGGAACGCCGAGCATCAGTATGCATATTTATTATTTATGTGAACGCTGTTCTTACATTGACTGATTTTGAGTATGTATTTTCAGTTCTTATTTTCATTTTGAAATTTATTGTTACATGTAATTTTAACTATAAAACAATTTTTTTACATTAATAATTATTATAGAACATATAATTGTACAGTTGTCGCCTCTGAATAGTTCCCTTTGCAGCCTTGTTAATCACCATGCTCTGTGATTTTGGTGATTAACAAGGCTGCAAAAAGGAACCATTCAGAGGCGAGAATAGTTTACATAAATACTCGCGCTACAAACGCGATGTACTGTACGTATTTTGAAAAATATAATTAATTTAAAAAACAGGACCATATAAAAATGACTGCAAAAAGTGATCGAGCAAGCCATATGAGTTAGATCATTTCAATAATAAGCAAACCGTGATTTATATCAATTCAATAATAATGACGAGATTAGTGTCCAATTTGGCATATCATTAATTTTGCCCTGAAGTTACGCAATTTATTCCGAACCAGAGTTGACTTGGTTGCTTTTTAATGATTTTTATTATTCCTATTATTTTTTAAATCAGCGGGAAGGGGGCAATCATTCCAAAAGAATATAATGTAAAATTTTAAATTATTTCATATGCCTTATATATGATTTCACACTAGCACACAAGATTATTTTGGATGCATATCAAGCTGTTGCCGCTGTAACCATAAACATAATTTGCGAAGGAGCCAGGCATATAATTAATTCCATGATATATGTAAATGATACTTTAACGCATTTACGTGTAATTTGCTGTAGTTAATTTCAAAAATGTATTCTAATATCCTATAGTAAATTAAATGGCAAAAATATGTAATGTATATAAATTGACAATGAATTTATTTTATTTATAATGCTGCTTGCATTCCTTATTTGATTCTTAGCATTGAGATAAATAATGTTAACAACACATTGCTAGTAGCAAATAGATCAAGACCCCTAACCCACTGCCCCTGTTGCATATGTAACCCGCTATATTTGAGTATAATAAAATTGAGTGCTGAGCAAATTGCCTAAAACAAGGCGAAATGTGATAAATGCTATTCGGACACTTCATCTCGGCTGAGTGTTCAACGGCTCGATTGTTTTCTTCCAGATGAACAGTTCAAGTAATGTGCCTGTATGCAACTCTCTCTTTTCTCTTTATTTTTCCAAGATTTTAGATTTTCTTTTTGTAATTTTCGGGAGCAAGAAAACGTAATTTCTTTCCTTAGAACTAAAATTTCATTATGATATGAAAATTGATATGATTCATATGAAATAAAAATATTGGGCGCGATACGCGAAGGAAGTTATCCAGGATTTTCACCAACCACGTTTAGTGCAGTTATTGAATTAGGCTGGCGCTAAACGCGGTTAGTGAGAAACGCGGATAACTTTCTGCATAACCCTTTTGTGAATCGCCCCCATTGTCACTTACATTAAAAATATATTATTTACTGGAGAATTAATCATATTATTAGCCCTAGCATTACCAGGGACTTTATTTTTGTGGAAATACATTGTTGGATGGCTAACTAAGGATTATAACATTTTTCAGATTTTTTGAGAAGTCTTTCACACTTTTTCCCCGCTTTCAAAGAGTTATAGGTGGTTTTGACCCCCCTCCCCCCCTCCCCCTTGGTGATGTTAGGGATTGTCGTAAGATTGTGAGGCATGAGGTGGCAACGTTACTTTTGTTTCAGCTCATCACTCTTATCAACTTTTCTTTGTGTTGCCAAGCAAGACCATATTATCACATGTAAATATAAACATTCTCCCAAATCGCTTCCGTATTTTATTTCTGGCTCTCGGTATCACTTTTCCAAGTTCAAAAAGTAAACATCATCAGAAGTTTTTGGAAGAATTTTATCACATTCATAAAAATAATATTCATATCGTCAATGTTAATAAAAAAATAAGATACTGTATCAGTTTACTTGATATATATGGTCACGCCAAGGCAGTTAATCTGCAGTTCAAGAATAACATTTTATGTTACAATATGTGTCACATTCACACGATATTTTATCACTTAATTAACACAGACAAGTCAAATTGAAATTAAGTTTGCTAATATGGTAAATATTTTGCTGAAGCAACAACATTTTTGCTACTGTCTGCATGCCAACAAAGTTTACGAAATTAAGTATAACTATTTTCCATAACTTGACTAACTATTTGCTACCAATTATTAATCCTTGAGGCTATTATATATAAAGTCATATCAGAGCTCAAAAAGAATTTATCGATATTTTAGAACCCTACGTATTAGTACGACTCATCTACACCAACCGTGGTACAGTACATGGTCAACTTTCTCGTTATTATTATTTTTAGTAAAAATGCTATTGAAACGAAAATAACTTTGTAATTGAAGAATACTAAATAATATGGTTAATTCCCGGCAGTAATACAGCAAAAATGTTTTGCAATATGTTTTCCTTGTAAGTGCTTGGTAAATATACGTACGTTATCAGACACCGTATGTGGATATAATTGGAATATCTTAGATTACAGTACAATTAATAAACTTAACACTTATGGTGACATGAAGCTATCATGCAGGTCAGGATACCTGATTCTCTTCATGTAAGTACTCTGAAGGCTCTATAAGCTCTATTACAATTTCTAAAAAGTTTTAAGACACATCAAAAGCAACAACAGCTTAGATCTAGATAATATTTTTAAAAAATTACACAACAAATTATAAAAATTTCTGTGAAAAAATAAGTCTGTATGGAGATATTGCATTTGCAAAAAATATTTGTTTTTATATTATTGTCTATTTCCCAATTAAGCCAATTAAAGGTTAAGTTATAATGTTATAATAAAGCATAAATGTACCTAAAAACAGGCATAAAATCTTAAATTTAAAATTCAACTGAATTTTAGTATATATATATATATATATATATATATATATAAAAATACCACAATATGAACTCGCAAGAATGTATTATCTTTCATTCACAATAAAATCAAATACAGAAAATGTTTAATATTTGATAAGTTAATTACAATTATTAATCCCTTTATAATAATTACTCTTATACAAATTAAGACCATATAAGTTAAAGTTCTCTTAATAAGTTGACCACATAAAAGTAATTTCCATTATAGAAGGTGGTGTCATGGCAACCATATAATACATACATAATAACAATCCCTCCTCTTCACATTTCCGAGAGTACAATATTATATTACATGAAAGCTATAGTATCATAGCAACACAAATCCCTCGTCACGTTTGACTGCGAGTCAGTATCAGATCGGAGAAATGTATTATATTTCTCAACAACCCTCAATCTGGTATATTATATATATAGTTAAAAGAAAAATTGTGTAGCCAAAGGCAAGAAATAAGTGAACCTAAAAAAATTATTTAAAAAATAATAATAATAAAAAAAATCATTTGAATTGTTGTATTTTCAAAACTCTTGTGAATAATAAAATTTAAGAAGCGAAAAATTAATGATGAACAATTCTGAGAAATCTAAAGGAAAAAAAATGAATAACAATGTACCATACATTGTTATTATTATAATTTATTTTTCTTTTAGATTTCTCAGAATTAATGTATCAGAGTCGTAAGATTTCGTATCTATAAGGAGTATTGACAAAGAACCTAGTATGATTGTAGTAAAGTTTGGCGTAGAGAAATTTTTAGCATTCAAATTTAACATCAAATTTTAGAACTAAATCAATTATTAAATCAAATTCTCAAATTGTAGGCTAAAATTGAAACTGCCAACTCTTTATAATATATAAAAATTTAACACAGTGACAAAGACTGTCGTATAATTCATATAATTGAAACCTGCTTGCCACAATAAAAAGTGATCTTAATAAAAGTATTTTAAACTGTATAAACTTCCAGTCTCTTAACTCTAACTCTCCAAAATAAACTTTACAAAACTATGACAAAAATGTTGTTTTATGGTAAATATAACGTTCTACATAATATGATATTACAGGTCTTAGTTTACGTGTAGATTCGACTGCGCGCAGCGATCGTCTTCTGCTTTATCCCGTCCAGACATACGGCTAGACATGTCTCGAAGCTAGGCGCCATAGAGTCTACAGGTAATCTCAAGATTTGTTAGACTGTAGTTATTACGTAGTTTACATTTTTTTTTTTTTTTTTACAAGGATACACCCCTAAAAGCTTACAGCTCGTGGCGAGGTATGTGTAGGGATAAGGTAGGGAACGGATGGTGGCCACGGCCTGTCACGCGTCCCAGCATTCGCTGAGGTGAGACTGAGGGAACCGTGTAAACCTAAATCAGGACGGACACCTCTACTTTTTATCGATGAACCAAAGCGATGTTCAAAGCCTGCATTGAGCATTAAATTCCAAAATTTAAAATTATTTTCAATACCATATGAAACGAGATAAAGAAAAGAGAAACGTTTAAGCTTTAAATAACACAGGTAAACATTTGAAACAATTTTTATTACCCTTGTGAGAGCAGTAGTTGATGACATGTCTATATACTCACACAATTTTCCACATGATAACTACTTCGTTCCAACCAGAATATTCCAATTGATTTATTATAGAATTTATATGTAGAGGGACAAAAAAAGGAAAAAAAAGAACGATCGCTAAGATACTTAAAATTCACAAGTAAGTAAGTAAGTTATAGTTAACATTTTTGAAGCCATACAAAGTTCGGACTTGGACGCTGCAAAGCTATGCAGCCTTACGCTTCGTTACTTCCGCAGCCCCGCGTGGTCGCCCCTCTCATTCAAATAATTATGTAATATAATACGTATATTATAAGTATTATAACTTATAACACAATGACATTTATACGCCTGCCTGAAATACCCTGGATTATAAAATTATGTACGGCGATAGTCTTAAAGAGTGGGTCAGAACTATTGAAGCAACACGTATGTAAACATTTTGAATTTAACACGAGTGGTATAGAGGAACTTTTCCCACTTCTTTTGTATTTTCAATATTGGCCTTATGATCCACTTTTTTTTTTTTTTTTTTTTTTTTTTTTTTTTTTTTTAGGGGGAAGGGGGTTACGTCTGAACTTGAAAAAACTTCAAATACGATGAAGTTCAAAGTACTTTTGGGCCATATAAGAATTGCAGCGTACCGCCCGCTGTGCATGCACTATAGCTGCCACCTCTACGCTCTTTGCTTCTACCCACTTTCGCTCTCAATCGAGTCCCCACTTCTCCCTCTCGCACCCTTATCACAGCACGAACAATACAACACAACGTTGGCATACATCGTTATAACTACCCACATGTTTTCTGCTTTTCTAATTGGCTATAAACTCCGAGCTTTGCTGTTTGACATGTGTCATTGAGTACTGTATTGCATGTAAAATTTAGCTTCTATAAAATATTTATCTCAGCAAACATAAAATATGTACTGAATACACACACATCTGACACATCATCATCAATTGATTTAAAAATTATTATGTCCAATTAATAAATAGGAAGTTGATCAGTTGCTCATCGCAGCTGCGTCTTTACTGTAATTGCTGTTCAAGTTTCATGGCATCATTATGGCCAGTATATGTGTCACTGATTAAAATGTATGTGATGTATGAATTATGAATGAATATTTTTAAAAGATATCAATGTGTAAGTTCCTTGTTCTGGTGTACACTGATACATAAAAATATATTATTAATGACATTTTTAGATATATAATTTATAATTATGATTAAATGTTTATTATATATAATATATTATACAGTATATAATTACGTATGGATAATTTCATTCTATTATTATTATATTATTGTTATGAAAAAAGACACAACATATAAACTAGGAAAAAGAAGTAGGTCCAAGGATTTATAATTGATAATCATAATTCATAATTCCAGTATATTAAAATTAATATTGTAAATTCAATTTCTAGTTTGCATAGATTTTCTGAAAATATTCACATTTCAGTACTTAAAGAGTCCAGATAATTATGTGAGCAGTATAACAGATGGCCTGTTCGTAAATCCTGTTCGGTGTACACTTTCTACACCCAATCGACCTTATGTCCATGTGCATAAGGTCGATCGGGTGCAGAAAGTGTACACTGGGCAGGGTTTACGAACAGGCCTAGAGATAACAACGATGTACATACTGCAATGAATAGTTTTGACATTTCGTTGTTACACGACGACGTTTGATCATCAATCATCAAATTTAATGGTTAGCAATTTTTTCTACATCAATTCACTATTTGTCCTAATGAGGAAGTGCAAAATGACATACAATGTAAAGGTTGGATTTACACTGAACTCATGAACAGTGCAGCATAACGCGGCATGATTCTTCGTATATACTCAATATAGTGGCCAGAGAATTTCATGTATATTTTATGTTTATTATTTGGTAAGTTAGGTTAATTAAGAAGCAAAAGTCACTTAATTATTATTAGCAATACGTATATTTCAATTACATAATAAACGTAAACATAATTGTTTTCAGTGTTTAACCTGATGAATAGCCATGATAATTTAAGTTAAAAAGATTTAATTTTGTCTTTTTAATCAACCTTCAGCACACGTTTCAATGTTCATTATTGATATACAGTATATAAATGGCAATAAAGTGCAGTATAATTATGTTGTATGCCTTTTGTCTTTATAAAAGTGCTTCGATTGCGGCAAAAGTTAAAAAAAAAAACTCTTTTTCATTTCTGACTTATTTTATAGATTTTATGAATACATTAAATGAAAATTAAAATTTTAAAAGTAAAATTAATAAAATTAATTTTCTGAAATAATATTTATAAAGTTTTGTAATAATGTGAAAAATGTGCAGTCTCTTATAAAGTGACTTAATTGTATATAATATAATCTTCAAATCTTGTTTATTTATATAGTGTGACAAAAATTTGTTTGTATTCTAAGAATAAATTAAATTTAAAGTTATCTTTCCATCTTATCACAAATGAATTAATGACGTTCCCCGGTATGAGTTTCTCAAACTCTTGGGGTATGTAGAATATTTTAATTTAATATGTATGATGTATGTACTATGTCTGTTTTATGAATAAACACATTTAAAAAAATGAGGTCCTCAAACATCATTTATCAGTAATTAACAAATTCTATCCTCTCTCTTTCCATTGCTGGAAATTAAAAAGGTTATTAGATTATTATATTATTTTATGTCTAAATAAAAAAAAAAAGAGAATCAATCAACCAATGAAAAAAAAAAGATAAAAAAAAAAAGAGAATCATGATCCCTAATTATATTAACACTTTTAGAACTCATGAAGTTTATCTGTAATGTTAATTGTAATGAAATTTATTTGTACCATTTGTTTATACGTAATTTCATTTAAATTAATTATGTGAATTAAGATTCACACGCTTATCAGAAAATAAGTTCAAAACTAACTAACATTAAATACACCAGGGACACATAACACTATGTTGACGACGGATATATAATATTATTGTTTTGAGACGAGGAGGCTGATCCGCACATTGAAAGCAGCGACATTGATGCTAACAACATTTTATCGGCTCTTTCTAGGTGAGTATCCATCAAAAAGAACAGTTGAGTTAATGTTTTCTAAAAATAG